>JAJJWW010003273.1:0-72277 GCA_023531295.1 Papaver armeniacum | reverse complement strand
CGAGTTTGGATTCGCCGATGCACGCGAACGTGTACGCATACTACCAACCTCAGTTGAATTCCGGAACTTGGACTTACGCCAGTACGCGTACGGGTACACATACTTAGTTCCTGGATTTCCATTAACCAACTAGTACGCGTACGAGTACGCATACTATGGTTCCCGGACATGGGCCTTACACAAATGTGAATACACACACTATGTTTATATCCAATCATGGTTACATGTCCTAAACGCTCATTTCAATCATTGAAACATTCTTAGAAGACGACAATAGATGTCTCACACAACTATTAGCTCCAATGAAATTTTCAAGTGATCACACAGGAGAATCGACTCTAGTCGCAACTAGTATCACACAGGGGTGTGTGGATTAGGTTTCCCAGTTGCTAGAGTTCTCCTTTATATAGTCTCCAAATTAGGGTTTGCAATCAATGCTACTTTGGTAAACAAAGCATTCAATATTCACCGTTAGATGAAAACCTTATTAGATTCAAGCTAATATCTTTCAACCGTTAGATCGAACTTAGCTTGTCATACACAAATGAAATGTACAAACATTTAGATAAAGGTAATCGTACCGAAACATGTACACTTAGTTGGTTCAACAATAGTTAACTGAGGTTAGCCATATGAACACTTTCATATCAACCTTATTCATCTTTATCACAACTATTTCAAATGACTCAAATGAAACTAGTTAGAGAGTTGTTAAATTGTTTATATTTTCATAGAAGTATACAAGACACAATTGAAGCAAAATCGATTTTGATTCACTCGAATTATTTCATGAACATTATAGCCACGGTTTGCAAACGATTGCATTCCTTAATATATAAATGTGTATTAGTTCATGAACAAACCGATTTTAGAACATAACCTACTCAAGTACGCAAACGGGTACGCATACTTAAGTAGCCGGACTGAGTTTGGATTCGTCAGTACGCGAACGGGCATGCATACTACCAATCTCAGTTGAATTCCGGAACTTGGACTTACGCCAGTACGCATACTCGTACGCATACTTAGTTCCTAGATCTCCCTTAACCAACTAGTAAGCGTACGAGTACGAATATTATGGTTCCTGGACTTGGACCTTACACAAATGTGAATACACACACTATGTTTAATTATATCCAATCATGGTTACATGTCCTAAACTCTCATTTCAATCATGGAAACATTCTTAGAAGACGGCAATAGATGTCTCACACAACTATATATCACTACACCATATCCTGTAATTTGCAACATATCATTTTCGGAGGTGTGCAACGGATATTGCCGTTGCAACATTGAGCAACGCTAATATCCGTTGCACACCAGAAAATACGTTGGTAACAAAAAATAATACTAATTTGTAAATAAAATTAATGCAACAACGTGTTCTGAAACGCAAAAAAACGTTGGTCAATTTTATAATATCAAAAAAAAATATTGTTTATTATTATTATTTTAGAAAAATCTTAAAATTTCTCAATATTTTACTAAAATCATCCTCCCTCCTAAAATTAAATCAACAAAAAATTCCCACCTAATTTTTCCCTCTAAATTTTCACCAAAATTATCCTCCCTCTCATATTTTTCACCAAATATTAATTTTTCCCTCAAATTTTTTAAAAGCCAACATTTTCAGACATTCTTATTAGTCTCTCTCTCTTATTTCACATAAATTTTTATCACTCTCGTTTTACTCTCTCTCTCTTATTTCTTCCCTGCAGAAAGCTCTCAAAACCTCAAAACCAAAACCCTTCCCTGCAGAAAGTTCGAAACCCTCGAGACTAAAATCCTTCCTGCAGAATCAAAACCCTTATCTCACAATGAAACCCCAAATCGATACCTGAATTTTAGTAATCAAAACCTATAAATCTTGATCTGTTCTCTAGAACCCTAAAAAATTCCTAAACCTAGAATCCAAAATCAAATTTGTTCCTGAAATCTGAAATCAGAAATCAGTTCATCAAATAGTTGATTATCATCAGGTATAACCATTATTTACTAGCACTGTTGTTTAATTTTGATTTTGTTGACCTAACTCTGTGAAGTGCGAGTCTTAGTGCATGTACATATTTTGGTGTTTTGAAGTTAGCGGTTATACCCTTCAGTTGTTGTTTTTTTTTTTTTTTTTTGCTGCTGCTTAGTCAACACATTCAGTTTTATTATTATGGTGTCATCAAATGTTTATGCTTATTTTTGTGCTATTTTTAGGGTTAAATTGCTTTTTTAGTTATCAATCTATTGATGCTTTTATTCAAATGTGACTTGATTGATTTTTTATCATTGGATGTAGTCTCACTTACGATCGACATGGTTGATTTCTTAGTTGTTTATGAATTTGATACTTTTCATTGGGGATATCATTTGTCAGTGTATGTTCTAGTTCCATAAATTCCTTCACTTCATATTACAGGACCCATTGGAATTAAAAGAACTTGTTAGTTTGAACATAGTAATAACTAGAGCTTACTTGTTTTAGAGTCTTGATACGACTTTTTGTTCCAATGCAGTGCCATTGTTATCCATCTGGTTATGTTGTCTTAGGATTGGTTATTTTCTAGGAAGGTTATGTTATATGATACAATGATTACCCTTGAACAGTAATATCGGCTTATGCAGCTGTTGTCGAAATAATATGTGTTGGTTGTTTGCAAGTTAGTAGTGACATCAAAAGATCAATATCTTGTTCAAGGATGACGAGGATTTAGATTTGAATATTTATCCTTTAGGGAAGTTTCAAACTATAACTTGAAAATTGCAGCAGATCTTTGGATTTTTTATATGCAAGACGTTGTTGTTGTTCCTAGGTGCTTCCCTGGTTGGAGAAATTACTGCTTGATATGTTGCTTGAAACTTACAGCATATTCCTTCGTGTCTTCTTAGTTTTAGTTTCGTATTTCCCTTTAGAGATTTCACTCTCTAGTTTTGTGGATTATATGCGAGACATTGTGGATGACAAACCAAAAATTTGCTTGAGAACTGGATTTTTAATTGTACATCTTAATTTTAGTTCTTTATGCTCATTATAAATGTTGAAGATAGAACGGGTTACACCTAATTTATGTTTGTTTAACACTTGAACTTATAATGAACTGATAAGCATTCATATATTGGATTGTTCTTGAAAGTTACTAACTGGAAATTTTATGTTAGCCACTTGTCTAATCCTTTGAAAAAATTTCATTGTAGATAAGTCTTTCGATACAGTTCATCTAAAGAAAACAAGAACTTGCACTCCCAAAAGGCCACTTGTTGTTCGAGCTAGTTACAGGGTATTGTTTCACTCATTACCTTGTACTTATTTTTACGTTCTTATTTACACATAACCTATAATGTTGCTAACAATTTATGTTAGTTCTGTTCGTCTGAGGCATAGTATATTGATCACATTTTTGTACATTGTTGTTTTGCCCAAGTGGTCTTATTTCTTAAGAAAAGTTAATCTTTTCTGCCAAAAATGTTTTTAGAATATCTTTTAAATTGTTTTTTTGTATGTAAACAATGGTTGCTTATAATTTCTTAGGAAAAGTTAGGATTTTTGTGGATCTGTGGCTCTGTGGCTCTAATATAAGCAAATTCTTAAGAAATGTTAAGTCTTTTATACATTTCTGTAGCTCATTAATTAGGTATCGACGTATCGTGCACGAAACCTGTTCATCGCAGAGAGGTTTGTTGCTTGTTTGTACTTCTAGTATTCTGTACTTTCTGCCTCTCGTATTCTGCGTAGTTTAATTTGCTCGTAGTTTGCTTATAATTTAGTCTCTTTTTATGCATTCAGTTTTCCTAGGAATCATTTTGATGGTATAAGAATGATTGTTTTTGTTTCGTTGTGAATTATAGGCTAAAAATAGTGCATCAATTTTATAATCTGGACTGTCTTTATTTTTGTAGAATGCCTCAACAGACTGAGAAAAGCTGGATGTATGAAGATAGGTTTAGTCCTTTGTATAGAACAGGAGTAGATACTTTTATTGCCTTTGCATATAAGAACAGAACTAGAGACTAAGAAACTTGTCCCTGTCCTTGTTGTGTTTGTCGTAATGAAAAATCTAAGAAGTTTGAACTAGTGAGACATGATTTAAAAGTGTATGGCATGCTAGATAGATATGTACATCGGTCACTACATGGAGAGAAGACAACACCACCATCAAAGGTAATTGCCGCAAATGTAGAACAATTGGTTCAAGAAGAAACTTCAGTGGAGCCTGTAGAGGAACATGTAGCAGAGGTCAGTAGAAATAATGGGTGCAGGTTGGGTGATTTTTTTGACAATGCATTTGGGGTATTTGAAGGGTTAAACGAGCATGTCGATGTAGGTGATTCTGAACATCCTTTTATTCAAGATCCTAGCTTAGGTAAGAAGCACAACAAGTATAAGAAGTTAGCAGAGGAGAAGATATATCCGTCACGTGAGAATGGTCATATAACACTTGCTGTCACAGTATAGTTGCATCATGCAAAGAAGACTTTTGGTTGGTCATAGAATAGTGTAACTTACCTCTTGGGATTACTTAAAAAATGGTTTCCAGAGGGCAATACTTTTCCTGAAAAATACCCGATAATGAAGAAGATGTTGAGAGATCCGGGAATGGAGGTCAAAATATACATGTTTGTGTTAACCATTATGTGCTGTTCCGGAAATACCTTGAGAATGCAATAGAATTTCCGTCTTGTGGAGCATCTAGGTACAAAGTTAAAGTGGGTAAAGATGGAATATCAAGGCCAACAAAAGAGCCAGAGAAATTGTTGCGACATTTTCCGCTTGATGAAAGACTTAAGAAGTTTTATACTGTACCATGGATCTCTGAAGACATGACGTGGCATGATAGAGCAGAAGTGTCTTACGATTATATGCGTCATCCAATAGACTCTGTGCAGTGGCAGAACACGAAGGAAAGGTGGCCTGAGTTTGCAAGTGACGCGCGTAATGTATGGCTTGGAATCTCAACTGATGGGTTTAATCCTCGCGGCATCCAGTCTACCGGTTATAGTTGCTGGCCAGTTATCTTGGTAATGTATAATTTGCCACCATCACTATTTATGAAGGTAGAGTTTCATATCATGTCGATGTTGATACCAGGGCCTAAAGCACCGGAAGAAGACATCTGTGTTTTTCTTCAAGTATTAATAGAGGACCTGCAACAGCTTTGGGAGGGTGTTGATGCATATGATATGCGTTTAAATGAGGCATTCAAGTTGAGAGCAATTCTTATGTGGGGTATTCATGATTTACCTGCATATGGAAATATTTCAGGATGTGTAGTTCATGGTTACAAAGCGTGTCCTGGTTGTGCAGATGAGACAGAAAGTTGTACAGAAATTTCCGAAGATTTCTGATGACGAATCATCCTTTCAGGTCTGGTACATAATGAAAATTTCCTTAGTTCCTTTTGATTATCTAACATGATGAAATGTCGCATGAATTTGATACTGCAATGAAGCCAGACCCAACTATTTTCTCTGTAGTTTCGTGTTCTGATCTTGTTGTTTTTCTATTGTGATTGAGTACTATCTTCTTTAAGATTTGCTCGAGATTTATTTTCCGATAGGCAAGATTTAAAAATAGTCACAAACACCTTCGTCTCATCGTTTGTGATTCCACAATATCTTGTTTCGTTAATCGATTAAGATTATTGTGAGGTGATTGATATTACTTGGCTGTTCTTCGGGAATATAAGTCATGTTTATCAATTGGTTCATTCATGTTCACCTTGATTTATCAAAAGACGGAACAAAAATCGTAGGTATATCTGTGGGAGACAAATTTATGTATTCAATAGACTTTTATGTGTGATATAGATTTGTTTATTAAGTCTTTGACTTTGGGTCGTAGCAAATATTAATTGTGGGTGAGATCATCTAAGGGAATCAAGTGCGCAGAATCCGGCGTGGTTCTAGAGGCGTAAGGAACGCAACTGCACCTTGATCAATGTGAGATTGGTTTGGGATCAACTAAATTCCAGTCCAAAGTTAACTTGGAGTAGGCTAGTGTCTGTAGCGGATTAATACAATGTGTTGTTTAATCTGGACTTGGTCCCCGGGTTTTTCTGCATTTGCGGTTTCCTCGTTAACAAAATTGCTGGTGTCTGTGTTATTTCTTTTCTGCATTATATTTTCTATATAATTGAAATATCACAAGTTGTGAGTAGTTCAATCAATTAGATAATCCAACCTTTGGTTGTTGATATAAATTGATTGACACTTGAATATTGGTCTTTGGTACCATTCAAGTTGTTTCACATAATAATCAGGCTCACGGATTTCGGTATGTTTGATTTGTTGATTACATTGTGAAACAGAGATATAACTCTTGGATATATTGATTGAGCTCGCTTTATTAGTTGGTGCTCTCAGAATTATATTGGAGTTAGTCCATATAGATCGCTAAATGAAATATTGGGTGAGGTTGTTAGACCCCTGCTTTTTCAATTAGTATCAGAGCAGGCAAATACGTTTAAGACCTTATAAGCCTGTTTTTGTAGTGATCTGATTCTATGGATAGTTGTGCTATCTCTGATCACGCATCACCAGTTCAGAAACATTCTCTCTTGGTTCAAAGCCTTGTTTTTCCTTAGAAATCTCTCACACCAGCTCAATTGTCTAAAACTGTGTATAACTGGGAAGCACGCCTAGATGAACAGTTGGACGACCTTTCTGATGATAGTGATTCTGAAGAAGGACAAGGTGTTGATGAGGAAATCTCACAATATATCAAGCTTTTTGATCATCTCATGAAGAAAAGGGGATCTTCATCTTGCTTGGGTGAGTTTTTAATTCCTTTCTGTCTAGAAAACAAGAAAATGAGAAAACTCTTTAAGGGATATGATTGTGGTTATAATCTTTACAATCTCTTCTTAAATATCTTGAAGAAGATGTGAGTTCAAAGAAATCTGAATGTGATAATCTTCGTCGAAATCTCTTTGTGTTGAAATAAATACTTGCAGAAACTGAAGCAAGATATGACTCTCAACAAAATTGTTTCAATGACAGAGAAAAAAAAATTTCGCTAGAGAAAAACAGTTGGAAGGTGATCTAACTGCTGCTCTTGATAAGGTAAAATCACTGGAAGAGAATCTGAAAAGGTTCAATACTAGCAAGTTCTACAAAATTATCCACTATGCTGAGGGCATGTGAAGATCATCGTGATACACGTGGTCTGGGCTATAAAGGAATAGACGCTCCAAGTGCTAGTAAGATCAATTTTGTCTGTGTTAATAGCAATTTCCCAAGTGAGGATTTCACTAATATCAAAAGTGGAAAATTACCTTCAGCAGCAGGAGTCTCTGAAAACAAAAATTGCCAACCTTAAAAAAACATCGTATATGAGAACAGTCAAAAACATTCCCTTCAACTGTTATTATTGCGGAAACAAAGGTCGCCTTGAAAGGAGATGTCGTTTGCGATTGCGGAATAAAAAACTTCATAACATTCTTGTTTGGATGTCTAAAGAAGTAATCAAACTTGCTTCTCATTATGCTAGTGTTAAAGGTCATAACTACAATCAAAAGAAGTGTTGTGATGAGCCAATTCTTGGTTGTAAACATAACAGAATCCCTGTTTACAATCGTAAAGGGAAGAATGTTATATGGACAACTGAAAAAGTAGACAACTCTGTGAAGAGAAAAGGTCATCAGGTAATGGAAAAATGTCTTGAATCTAAAGTGTCTGTTCCCGAAAACCTTCACATCAATAATCGTATTTCGGAGCTCAAGACTGGTATAAATATACTCAAACGTAGTATTAAGACGGCGAGAAAAGCTGCTTCATCAGGTAATAATTGTCCTTCTCTTATTAATTCTCTTGAAAAATCTAGTGTCTTTTCTGATGTCAGTCAAGAAATAAAAGAGGAAAATATCAATACCCTTGATGAGCTACATGCTTGTCAAACCACAACATGACTACCTACTTATGTCTGTCCTCTATGAGACCGTGTGATGATACACATAACTCACAAGAAGCGAGTTTCTTCTTGTCTAGTGGTCTGTGTTGTATTTTTGGGTTATTAATAATATAATCATCTTACTGTTGAGCCCTGCTCCGTTTCTTTATGTAACATAAGTGATCCTTTTTTTTTTGTTAAAAAAATTCTTTGTTTTCTTTTGAAAACTTATTTTGCTCTTCCCTAGTGACAATGATTGGTGTTTCTACTTGTGTCTTGTGCTCTATTTCCGAGCTAAGATGTTCTGTCACATGTTTAGAATCTGTTTTTGTTTTTTATTAAAAACCCCCTTCTAAAATAAACTCCATTGAGCTCTTGGTTTGTTGAACCTGGTTCATAATCACGAGCGTACGTGTGGCGGACCGAAAAATTACGCCAGGCGTGCCTGGGCGCGCAAACCATAATTCCCCAGATGCGCCATGATGGTGCTACGATCCGGGCCTTAACACTGGGCAAATTCACGTTCATTTTCCCTCGCAAACATGCTCGACGAGCATGATGAGGCTAACTTAGCTTCCACACCGTTCCAATTTACCCTTGTTGTGCGAAGGGTTTAAAGCCTTGAAGGCTATGGCCGATGCACCTCACATGTGTCACTGGCTTCCGAATCTTGACCAGGCATAAGGCATGCTTGGACTTGCACATAGGCCATTAACGGCCTAATTCCATCTCCCTTAGGCACATGCAAGCTCCGCTAACTTGCATACCAATGTAGCTTACTTTCGAGGCCATGCCGAATGCGCCATTGGTACATGCCTAAGTCGAACGCCTTGATAGGAAGTATGAGCATCCAGTAAATGGAATGCAACTTGCCTCATCAAGTTTGGCCACAATGATACGTATTGATCTCTATACCTTGGTAACTATTACTATAAAGGCGGAATTCAGAATAATAATAGACGAGAAACTTAGAAAACGGAACACAATTAGTAATTTGAAGAAAATATCTTCTCTTAGATTAACAAGAAAACGATTACAATTCTCTCTTTGTTACGCTCACAATCTTCTCTAAAGAGTGGATTAACCTTAAACTGTTTGCTTAGCTTGCACAAGTATTGTCGTAAGCTTTCTCTAGGTTTTCTGTGCCTAGTATATGTAGGTGCATCTATATCAAGAACACACTAACTAGATGTGTTTAGTTATGAGCTAAACATCCCTATTTATAGGATTCGTTTGGTTTCCCAAACCTCTTAGGAATCTATTTCCTTTTGTAGGACTAATTCCCTTTCTAGGTATATTACCTAAACTAAGAATACTGCTCAAAACAATACTCATTCCTAAACTAGTAATTTATCCTAAACAAGGAATCCTTCCTAATATAGGATTCTATCCTCAACTCGCCTTGAGGATTACTAGTTCCCAGGGAGAGGAAGATACACATGTATCATGCGCCCCCCTCAAGAACTTGAACTCCTATGAAAGTTATATTTTTAGGTTAGGGAACTCGTGAGTTCCTTTCACCCTCGCCGAACCATCTCTCTTGCCGGAACTTGACCTTGACATCTATTTAGGAAAGTCTCATTCTCTTCCCGGCGTGTCTCTGTCGCTCTTCGCTCCATAATGCAATATTCTTCGAGTGATTCTTCTCTATCAAACCACAAGTCTTCTACATGTAGCAAGATCATCTTGTCATATCCATCATCTTCTAGTAATGGTGGTTCAAACATACTTAACCTTCTTAGGACTTCTTGTTGTTGTTTGGTAATGTATTCCAAACCAACTCTACTCGGCTTCTCGTCAAGAGAACGGATCACAAGGAGAATGAACTTTGTACTAGCATTCACCAAATGTTTAGCCTGAGTGGTTGTAATCAAACTTGCTCCCTCAAGAGGAGAGTCAATAGCTCGTATTACAAAAGCTTTCCCATCTTTGGTAAAGGTATACTTCTGCTCCCTCCTATGTAAAACCGCTTCTCGATCCCACAAGTAAGGACTACCAAGTACAACTTGACAAACATCCAATGGAACCACGTCGCATGTAACCTCGTCAATGTATGACTCATCAAAAGCAAACTTGAACGTGCAATCGCGTTACGCAACCCGTAGCCCACCTTCCTTTTGAAGCCACTCTAAAGGATAGGGTTTCGGATGTTTGAAAGTTTTCAAACCCAACTTCTGTACCAAAGAATGTGAAAGTAAATTCTTCTGACTTCCCGGGTCAATAACATCATCTATTAGTGTTGTCTTAACCTGCATCTTAACCGTGAAGAGTCGTTCCCTATGATCGTCTTCCATAAGTTCTTCTACGCCTCCTGCCATTAGAGAGAGCTTTTGATTAGTTTCTGTTAGTCCTTTGACTTCTTTTGGAACTTGTGCGACTAGTGTTGCCATCATGGCTTCTTTCTTCTGCAACCCTTTTGGTTTTAGATTAGGATACTTTATCCAACACTTGTCAACAACATGCCCTGTTTGTTTGCAATGAGTGCAAACTAAACCAACTTTGTCACTTGACTTCCCTTCTTATTTTCTCCTTTCATCTCCTTTAGCGATGTAACTTCCAGACTTCCCCTTCACGTTTCCCTCGACATCGGTTTTCTTCAGCCTGCCTTCGATGGCATTAGCTTTTATGCTTGCGTCGGAGATAGTATCCACCGAAAATATCTTCAACTCCTTCCGTATATACTCATGGAACCCGGAAATATATTTCATGTAGATAACATAATCTCCCAAGTCTAAGTCCAAAATCATAGCTTGATTCTGAAATTCCGAAGTATATTCTTGTCGGTTTGGTTGTAAGTCTGCTTCAAGTTGTACCACTTGAACCATCTCTCCTCAAGGTAGCCAACCGGATAAAACTTTTTCCTTACAACTGCCTTGAATCTTTTCCACGACAATACTCCTTTACCTAGGTTTTTTCTTTGATAAGCTTTCCACCAGGTTAGAGCATGCTTTTGTAGCTTCAATGCCGCGAAAGAAATCTTTTCCTTTGAACCATATTCAAAGAAACATAAATACGTCTCTAGACGTTCAATCCAATCATCTAATTTTTCTACATCAACACTCCCATCGTAAAGTGGAATATCAACACGAAAATCAATTTTCAGATTCTTACCATGAGGTTTAGTTGATGTAGGACTTTAAGAAACTCTTTCTCCTTTTCTTCATCCTCATCTTCATCCTCTTCTTCTTCTCAAATCGTCTTCTTCAAAATCATCTTTTCCAAGCTTCGGTGAAGGTGTAACCTTTTTCTTTGTCTTCTTCTTAGGTGTATGAGAACGAATACAATCACTCAGTTCCTGAAGGGTAACTTGAATTGACTTCATATCTGTCTGCAGCGTGGCCACCTTTTCTTCCATAGTTTGTGGTTCGCCTTCCTTAGGATCACCATCTGACTTTGTCATCCTTGATCCCCTTGTTTTCTTAACGTATTCCAACTTCTCGAGTACCTCACCAAGCTTTATGTAGAGAGATCTAGTGAAAACCATAAACCACAGGGATTTACCCTAAAAACTAACCTTGCTCGTGATGCCAACTTGATACGTATTGATCTCTATACCTTGGTAACTATTACTATAAAGGCGGAATTCAGAATAATAATAGAAGAGAAACTTAGAAAATGGAACACAAGTAGTAATTCGAAGAAAATATCTTCTCTTAGATTATGAACAATAAAACGATTACAATTATCTCTTTGTTACGCTCACAATCTTCTCTAAATAGTGGACTAACCTTAAACTATTTGCTAAGCTTGCATAAGTATTGTCGTAAGCTTTCTCTAGGTTTTCTATGCCTAGTATATGTAGGTGCGTCTATATCAAGAACACACTAACTAGATGTGTTTAGTTATTAGATAAACATCCCTATTTATAGGATTCGTTTGGTTTCCCAAACCTCTTAGGAATCTATTTCCTTTTGTAGGACTAATTCCCTTTCTAGGTGTATTACCTAAACTAAGAATACTGCTCAAAACAGTACTCCTTCCTAAACTAAGAATTTATCCTAAACAAGGAATCTTTCCTAATATAGGATTCTATCCTCAACTCATCTTGAGGATTACTAGTTCCCAGGGAGAGGAAGATACACATGTATCACACAATCATCTCTTGCATCGCAATACCGAGCCAGATGATATGAGAGGCCAATATGTCGCAATCATCTCTCAATTAGATGATATGAGCGACAAAGTGCTGGACCGGAAATACTGCAAGTCATTGCGGCTGTCTACGTACCCTTCCCTACTCTAAAGGGATCAAGCACAGATTGTAGTTCATCAACGAAGGGAAAAAAGCTTAACCCAACTCGTCTGCAAGGTCGCTGCCAAGCAATAATGGTAATGGCCTGTCTGTATAGGCCGTTCTGTCAAGATGTACAATGATTATGCATCATCGGGTCTGCGACATGGCATACTGATGCCTTCACATCATATGCCTCATTGGAAAGGCTACGCAGCTATAAATAAAGTTGCATTATTTGTACTTTTTCGACTAAGCTATGAAGCTTACTTGGTGCATGGTACACATATGCACCTTCAACCAACTACCCCTCCCTATATATGTTAACTTGCAATTTCTACAACTGGGAAAAGGGGAGCAAATTGACATGCTTGCTTCACTATTCATCCGCAATGATTGCACACAATGATTATGTACAATGATTGCGCAACACTCGTTCGGCCAGCTCTCGTTGGCCTGATGCACAATGATTGTGCAATATTGGCTCTAGGCCAATCTTCTGCATAATGCGCGATGATTACGCTGTAATGCTAAAGGCCATCTACCCAACTGGCCTAATGCATCATGAGGATGCAACATTGGCTCTAGGAAAATATACCCCCTAACGCGATAGAGACTTGAGATGAAGCTTCATCTCGTGCCATGGCGCATCTTTGAGCATGTTCCATGATAAAAATTCGGGGTGTTACATCATTCACCCCTTTAAAGAATTTCGTTCCCGAAATTCAAAATAAAAACTATTGTGGACAATCTCTTCGGTTTGGATTCTTGAACAAAAGTCCCATACCTTGAGTACTATCTTCTTTAAGATTTGCTCGAGATTTATTATCCGATAGGCAAGATTTTAAAGTAGTCACAAATAACTTCTTCTCATCGTTTGTTATTCCACGATATCTTGTTTCGTTAATCGATTGAGATTATTGTGAGGTGATTGATATTACTTGGATGTTCTTCGGGAATATAAGTCTGGTTATCAATTCGTAGGTATATCTGTGGGAGACAGATTTATCTATTCAATAGACTTTTCCGTGTGATACAGATTTGTTTATTAAATCTTCGACTTTGGGTCGTAGCAACTCTTAGTTATGGGTGAGATCATCTAAGGGAATCAAGTGCGTAGAATTCGGCGTGGTTCTAGAGGCGTAAGAAACGCAACCGTACCTTGATCAGTGTGAGATTGGTTAGGGCTCAACTACATTCCAGTCCGAAGTTAACTTGGAGTAGTCTAGTGTCTGTAGCGGCTTAATACAGTGTGGTGTTCAATCTGGACTAGGTCCCGGGGTTTTTCTGCATTTGCGGTTTCCTCGTTAACAAAATTTCTGGTGTCTGTGTTATTTCTTTTCCGCATTATATTTGTTTATATAATTTAAATATCACAGGTTGTGCGTAGTTCAATCAATTAGATAGTCCAATCTTTGGTTGTTGATATAAATTGATTGACACTTGAACATTGGTCTTTGGTACCGTTCAACTTGTTTCACATCACTACACCATATCCTGCATTTTCCAACATTTCGATTTCGGGGGTGTGCAACGGATATTGGCATTGCACTATTTTGAAACGTCTATATCCGTTGCACACCCAAAAATACGTTGCACAAGATAAATAATATTGGTTTATTAAATAAAAAAGGATGAGCAACGTTTTTGAAACGTGTAAAAACGTTGTACATCAATGGAATTTATGTAATATGAAATATTTCCATGAGCTTTTTGTAGTCTTTATTTTTTAATCTCAAATGTATTTTATTTGTTTATTGTTTTTTCTTTTAGAAAATCTCAAAAATGATTTTTTGATTCTCTCTCTTATTTTCAAAATTTTTGTTTTGAAGAAAAACCGAGAACCCCTCGATTCAGTAACCCAGAGATTTCTATCTGGCTCATGGATTTCTATATGTTTGATTTGCCGATTACATTATGAAACAGAGATATAACTCTTGGATATATTTCTTGATTTAGCTCGCTTTATTAGTTGGTGCTATCAAAATTATATTGGAGTTAGTCCATATAGATTTCTAAACGAAATATTGGGTGAGGTTGTTAGACCCCCGCTTTTTCAGGTAGAATTTACAATCCAACTTGATGTGGCAATCCAACTTAATTTTTCTTGAATAATACTTGATGTTCTATTAACAAGATATGTGATAATTATAAAGAAACAGGTAGAAGCAAAGAAGTCTTCAAGTTTTGGACATTAACCAAGTCAAACATGTTGCAGAAAGGAAAAGAAGAGTTGAACAAGAAAAATCAAGGCAAAGGAAATTTGAAAGTTGACGAAGTACTAATCATAAAAACAAAGGAAACTCCGTTCAAGAACGCATTTATTGGAACTTATGTAAAATGAAGAAGATAAATAAGATGCCAAAGATTGTCAAAGATTTATATCTAAATCTTTATTTTGAATTTTTATTATCTAGTTTATATCTTGTAAGAAAAAACGTAATACTGTAACTTAATTCAAAAATTAAAACTTGTTAACAAGATGTAATAGATTCTATTTTATCAGTATTTAGACTTATATTTAATTAAACCTTATATTGAATTTAGTAAAATTAAAAATTAGGAAATTAAAACTTAACTTGATTAAAAACATGTAACAATTATGAATGAATTGTATTTGGGAACCACTTCTAAGAATTGTAACCGCTTTGGTATTGTAAATATTTTCCTTTTGTTGCGCCAATCCGTCGGACACCTTCGTTCCACATCAACATCGTTTTCACTAACCATTCGGCTCTGATTGACTTGCATTAACATAGCAACATACAAGGTTACTCTCCATTAATTAAAATGAAGCCAATATATTACCTATTTGCATCGAGATTATTGAGGTTGATTGTTTCTTTTTCAAATTACTGAAATATGTTTTCTTAAGGAGTGCTTTGTTGTTGTGCACCAATGATATTATTCAGTGTAACAAAAACTTATTTCCCGCAAATGCTCTCATCTTCAACTAGTGTAAATTTGCGACCCCCCACTGCCATATTGCACAAAATTATAAAATAGTGAATTGTAGAGAAGATAAGAGTGAAAATGGTGAATTGCAGAGATTGAGAAGTGGTGTGAGTTGAAATGAGGTTGAAATTGAGTATTTATAGAATGGTGGATTTGTAATCGTCGGATGAACTATCTAGTACTGGGCTACGTGCATACTATACCGAGCGATCAAGTATCGATTTCTGGTGGCTAAAACTTGGCCACGCGGTGTAGTCTCTATCGAGCGGTCAAGACTCCACCGTTCAATAGACACTCCGCCTCAACTGGCTAACTGACATATTTGCCACTTAGCCAGTTATATCCGTTATTATTCCATGCCAATAGCGGGTGCAAAAGGGAAAACTGCCTTGTTTGCATTGTGCTTTGGAATCAACCTTAACCCAGTAATTTGCAAGTTTGTCACTCACTATGGAACTGGCAAAGTGACAAATTTAATGGTAAAACTAACAAATTTTCTAGCTTTCCTGTTGAGATAGAGTTTCTACCAAGCAATTAAGTGTAGATTCTTGTCCAGGCAAATAAGTCTTTGTCTCCAACAAGGTTTGAAAAACGAGTCACAAGTCGAGTCACAACCATAGTTAAAAGTTAAAACGTTTTTTGACAGGTGTCAGCATGTTTCAGGCAAAAAACGCGTTGATTGGTGAAGAACACATATTTTTTGACGTTTTATTAAGGTAACTAGTGAGATAACGGTTACATAGAAAAATAAACAAATGATGACTTGAATTCCATATCTAACTGTTTTATCATGGACGGTGTTTAAGACACCACTTAATTCATTAACAAAATTTTAAACGCCGATTAAATCATCGTGCAACACTAACAACATTTCATGCTGGATTTAAATCACCGCTCAACCATTAACACCAATTTCAGCGTTGTTTAATTATGAAGCCTATCTAACTCTATTTCATATGAAACGTCGTTTTAAAAACCCCAGTTCAATGTTTTAAGATCATTAAATCATATTTATAGTATAGAATTGTGGAGTGATAGTCTTTTTTCTGTTTTAGAAAAAGAGGATAACCTCGTTGAATTTGTAAGGAATTACCGTAGTTTCCAAAAACAGAATTACGATATGTAGTTACATCATCATTTCATGACTTAATGTTTAAATAAGTTAACATTGCCCATAGTTTTTGGTCTACCCAGTTATGCTTGACTGCATATTTGTTACAAAAAACCGCTAGTTTAACTACCCAAATTATATTAGTTCTTCTTACAAAAATAAAGTCCTTAACTAAAAAGTTTGTATCAAATTTTGAGTTGTTTCCAAAGTCTGCACTAATCATGTATCTTTGTTTTTTGCTTCTACGTACTTTCCTACAGCAGCATGAGAGTTGGTTGCGAGTCACTTTTAAAAGAGATTATGCGTCCATTCCATTCTGTTGCTCATTGGAAATCCTCCTCCGCTCCTGCCTTCTTTATTTCTTCTGTAGTTGAGCAGTTTGCATGCAACCCTATGGCTTCTCTAATTCCCCATGTATGATGTAACATCCCCACTTCGAATTCTAGGTCGGCCGCCCTAAAACTCGAAGTGTGGCATACTCATGGTCCATTTTACACACTCAAGCCGTCATACCAACAAATGGAGATCTGACTATTGTATGGAGCACATTGACAATAATCCATAAATAAATACAAGAATTTATTTAAATGAAGTTGATAAGGAAAATTATAAATTAAAATGAATCTTTAAAAAGTAAATAATGATCCTCGACTCGCAGGTCGGCCTCCAAAATAAAATATGAAGAATTTTAAAAGGAACAAAGTCTGGTCTTTAAAAGAATTCAATAAAATATTTAGCTAAGCCCCTAAAAGAAAATAACGAGGTAGCTTTTCGGAACAAAAAATGCAATCTACAAGCTAGTTGCTCCATGGTCACGGTCTCCTGAAAAAAAAAATAGTAAGTTGGGTCAGACCCCAACTAAAAGCAGGCTCTCACATCCTTATATCCTTCAAAGATAATATAATAAATCATATGCAGTTCGCAAGGGAAAACATTTTCTAAGCTTTCGAGTCACGACCCAACTAACAGAACAATAAGAAATAGATTGGCGAGAAGATTACTCAAAAGAGGCAAAAACAGGTTGTTTTATTTATTTCGTAAAAACATGTTGCTAAAGAAGTTATCCATCCCGGAATCCGTTTATCGACTACCCCTCTCTAGTTCCTTACTCTAATCGCAAAACATACCGTTTCCACCCATTTGTAGTCCAAATAATTCTCCTACCGTGTGCTGGAGAAATTAATTGTTGTCGATCCCAATATAAGATAATAGAGCCATATCTTTTAAGTGACCTCTAGGTCATCGCCTAATAATCCATGGGAATCGAGCCAACTACGGGTAACGGTCAACAAAAAGATAGTTAACTTAACTCCGCATACAACATTTGCTGTTAACTATAAACATACACCCCACCTAGGATTTCACTTCAATTACTGGCAAACCGCATCAACACGAAATAGCAGTTCCACATTCTAGTGCCAAAGAACAATGTCAACATATACCATATACCATCCAAACGAATATTGTGCCCATCTCTGCGCTGTGTGTCCCCAATACAGGCTCGCACATAACAATAGTCTAACATCCATTTCCTTCACCAAGTATCCCTCTTTTATAAGCGTTTAACCATCTCCACTATTACGATCTAACACTGGACTAAGCCAAGTATATGACAGTGACTAAAAATCTGACCCAAGTTCCCTAAAACATAATAACTCACTGTATAGGTTCTAAAAAAAAAATGGTTGATTTTAACACCATTCAAGCAATTGTAAAACGGTTTAGTGGATCCCATTTAACCAATCAACAAAGAACCCAACATAAGTGGGGAATCATTACGCATGGCACTTGTACATATATGTGCATGATTATTAGACTGACTATTTAAAACTAACAGTAAGATGAAGAACTCCCGAAATGAAAACCTTAATCTAGCCCTTTTAATACATCTACGACCACAAACAGTTTGTAAGCATCTAAATATCACTGCTGGCTTACTGTAGTAAAAACAAAAACTCCTTAAATCCTTTGTGTTGGGAGGAAATCAGATTTATCAACCAATAATAAAGAGTATAATGATTAGAGAACCTACCTGGTATGCAGCAAGGATATTCCTCCCACCAAGAACAACACCCTTTGCCTCAAATCCATCCTCTTTCTCGTCCTTCTCTCACAGCAACTAAGTTTTCATGGAGGAGGAGGTTTTAGTGCGGTTGTTGTGTTTTATTTTCTTGTAAGAATTACAAAAATTATAACCCTAATCTCCTAGATTAAATCCTTTATTAACTTTCCAAAACAAGTGAGATTCTTTTCTTCAAAAATCTCACGATTATTACTTGTAGGGAATTCTTTTTTTTATGGAAACCCCAAACCAGGGGCTACTATTATACAATACACATTTTTGGATAAGGAGATTTTACATATGATCAATCAAAGATACCCAATTCTAGTCGTGGTTGTAGAAAACATCATTGCGAAAGCAATATTAATTTCAAATGCTTGTTTCTTATTTGCTCATTGACCCGTTGAGTAAGATTTTCAGCACCTCCTCATTATTTGGGTTGTAATATAAAGATTGCATTATATTGTAACATGATGTTTGGTTTACAGAGAATATAACTATTGATATATTTGATGATATTGTTTGTTGATCCCACACTATTTTGGTTTTTTCTTTTGAAAAGTAATCTTGCACCTACTTCAAACTGTTCTAACTCTCTCTCTCTTCTTCTTCTCCTCTCTCCAAGGCGATTTCCGGCGGCCAAAACCCAAACTCCGGCAACCTCTAACTGCTCAGATCTACTCCTTTTGGAGTGGATCTGAGCAGTACCCACCTTTTCTTTTTAGTTTTAGCAAGTTATTTCATAGATTAGCTAGGTTTTTAATGTTTTTAGGTTTAGTTTTGGGATCTATTCCCTCTTCTTAGGCGGCAAGTTGTCTCCATCTTCATGGTGGTTCTTTCTATGCTTTTATAGCATCTTCTATCGACTTTCATAGTCGTTCTTTGTTAATGTTCATATGTTTCAAGATCATCGTTGACGAACTCCGGCGACCGGAATCTTTATCGGTATATTCAAGACTCAAAGCAAATCACTCCTATTTTGGAGTATCTCTTTCTCAAGAAGAAGAAAATCAACAAAAATGGTAGACTTGTGATCCGAAAACCATTTCTCCTCCGATTCAATCGGTTCTTACATACATTTTTCTAGTCTTTTTCCGGTGTTCTTTCTCTTTTCTTGCTAGAATACTTGGTTATGTACTAGTATTGTATGGTGTTTCTCTATTATTTTATCTTGATGTCTTGAAACTCCTTGTAAACTTAACATTGAATTATTAATGAAGAGTTGATCTTTTATCAAAAAAATAAAAATAAATAAATAAATCTTGCACCTACTTTTCCAAATGTGCTAGCATATTATGCTACCCAAGACCTGCCATTCTATGTCATAACTGTCATTCATGAAACAATTGGGTATCATTTATTACATAATAATTCATATCAAGGTTAAAAAGCATCCACACTTGTTGGGCAAAATCACATTGTAAACAGAGATGGGTTAGAGTTTCCCGACCATTGTTACACAATTTACATTTTGTATTTATTGCTGAGATGATAGTTGCCACCCTCACACTGTTTGGTAATATAGTATGAGCCGCTTTCCAAATGAAATTCTTGACAGATGGAGAGGTATGCATTCACCCCCAATACTGATTAGCGTTTCCTTCATAATTTATGTGGTGGTATAGAGATTTTACCTAAGACATACCTTGTTTGTTTAATGTCCAATGCAGAGTATCTTCTTTATCAGCAGCATCCTTATTTGCTTAATTTTTTCTACAATTTGGTTATCAAAACATCTGGTCAGTTTTCAAAGACCCCATGTATTATGTGGTGTGATCAAATGGCTTACGGTAAAATCTTGACCGCTATATCAACAATAAAAACTCTGCCATTTAGGCTCTTTTTTTCCGTAGTGGCGCACACCATTTGCCGGTCCACCTGGCTTAGTAAATTGATTTATTTTATTTTATTTTGCCAAACCGACATTAATTACTAAAATGAATAGTAAAATAAAGTGAAATTGAGGTGTCAGGAGAATACTCATTAGAAGAAAATGCGTTCAAGTGATAGTAAGATGCAGATGAAGTGGAAACTGGGATGTAAATGCATATTTTAGCGTTACCATAGTAATTTTTTCAAGAAATGAAGCGTCCGTGCAACCCTTGACAGTAAGATGCAGATAAAGTGGAAACTGGGATGTAAATGCAAAATTACCATAGTAATTTTTTATTACTTTTTCCTTTTTCATAATTTTTACTTTCCTTTTTGTATAATACAAGAATAATACACCTTACAATAACTGACAGGGAAATAGAGAAATAAATCACTGGTGGCGGTGTGGGATGGGGTTGTTATATACAATTCTGGGTCCCCCCCACACCACTTATTTGTTTGATTAATCAACTCAAATCCAAGACTATTGTAATCAATATTGTGATTTTGATTTTGACGAGCATCATTAGATTGATCTTTTAGTAATTCTAACCGGGTATCCTCGTTTTGGTACCGGAAATGGACCATATTGGATTCCATCTTCCTCCTCAATTGCTTCCCATCTGCACCCAAAAATATCAAATCAGATCAATATACAAAAACTTATTACCCCTTTCGTTCCAATTTAGATGATGTTTTTGGAGTTCTCACGCAGATTAAGAAATGGAGAGAGATATGAAGATTTTCCATCTATACCTTAAAAAAAGTCTTCAAACATTAATTATTATTAGTGCATTAAAAAAAAACTTATAATTCCAAGAAAAAAAATTAGGGTGTTATTGCTAGTTTTGTGGAAAAATATGAAAACACTCAAGTATTGTGGAAAAAAAACACAAAATTGGTTAAAAAGACCAAAATCAACAAATCCCGGGTGAAATAGACATCTAGGTTTTGATACTGTTTAAATGGACAAAAATATAAAAATAGCTAGGATGTAAACAGTTTCATCCTACCCATTTTCAAATACTTTTTCTTTTTTTAATTTACATCAGGATGCATCCAGTTTCATCCTTGCTAATTTTTAAGTTTAAGTCAGGATGAATCCAGGTTTCATCCTTCTATTTTTTTTTGTCCATTTCACCCATACTAATTTTTACTCGTCCATGTGAACCAGATTTTAAAAATATTTAGATAAATGATCCATTTTCCGAAGAAAAAAAAAAAACCTAAAACATCATCTAAAACTAAACGGAGGGAGTATGTGTCTACGAGTTTAGATTTTCAGCCATGGTAATTATATAATGAATTCATTCGCAATTTTTGCATGTTTGCCAAGTGTTTGGTTAGTGCCGAGATAAGATTTTGAAGAAAAGCCAGAAGAAGAGTCAGGTGACGGGAAACGAGGCAAAAAATTGTACGGATGTACCTGTAAGAAGTTGTCAGGTGGTGAAGAAGAACAAGCATCTCAAGCTTAGCCAACTCACTGCCTGGACACGAGTGGACTCCATTCCCAAATGGCATGTACGTGTTTGGTCTTAGTGGAACCTGCACCAGCAGCAACAACATCAGCAGAGGACAAATAATTTTGTTATTAGTCACACTCCACAACCACAATGCAAATCAAGAAAACCGGAATCTAATCATCCAGATAATTAACCTATGCGGACTCTGCCACTGCTAATGATATTGACAGTTTAAATCTATCCGGTAACTTGATATTTAATTTGGTATGTCCACAAAAATTATACCTAGACCCCTTAATGTTTGCTTGATGGGACAGCAAACTGACAGTCACTAAAACAAGAAAATTGGTGGTAATCCTGCGGTTAACGTACCTCGAATCTGGATGGGTCAAATTTTTCAGGTTGAGGGAAGAATTCAGCACAATGATGGATGCTTCTAAAGAGTGGAAGAACTTTCCATCCTTTGGGTATTAAGTAGCCTTGTAGTTCTACATCTTCCACAGCTTCTCTAAATGTGAAAGACAATATACTTGCTGTTCTTAGTGTCTCTTGTATTACCTGCACATCAACAAGTACATATATATAGATTCTAGCTTATCCTCCCATTTGCACATCAACAAGTATTTGTTACGTACCCTGCTTGTCAACCGCATCTTTTTGGTGTCATCCCAAGTCAGCCCGTCGCGGTTTTCCTCCATTATTGTTTGTTGAATACTCTCTTGTTCCCTCTGCCGCAATAACAACAGTAGTACAGTATCAATATTTGTGATTCTTTTATTTTTGGGACCAAAAATAATTTCTTTTTTTTTTT
Source organism: Papaver armeniacum (assembly GCA_023531295.1). Classification (NCBI taxonomy): domain Eukaryota; kingdom Viridiplantae; phylum Streptophyta; class Magnoliopsida; order Ranunculales; family Papaveraceae; genus Papaver; species Papaver armeniacum. Next base: position 49,896 of record JAJJWW010003273.1, on the reverse strand, counting down.
TTTTTTTTTGTCTCGTATACATGTGGAAATATTGTGACCATAAAATTCAAAATTGCAAAATTCTGAATTTTGAGAAAGAAGATAAAGATTATGTGAAGTGAATCAAACTAGTTTACCACAACAGCATCTAGGAGTTCACCATGGTCACGAAGATATTTTAGAATCCAAGTAAGAACGCTAGCTGTAGTATCGTGCGCAGCGAATATGACTCCTATGATGTTGTCAGCGACCTGAGAATCACTAAGGCGGTGCAACGTTGTTGTCTTGGTCTGATGATCTTTTGTTGAGTACTCTCCTTTCAGTAATACTCCCAGCAATCCTTCACTGTCCTTGTTACTCTCCCTTCTTTTCTCAATCACTCTCCTCAGGGTCTCATTTAGTAGTTTTCTTGCCTACACACAACAAACAAGTCAGTATCACTTCTTGATGATATACATAATAATAAGAGTGGTGAAGTAATGTACACTCTTTACGTACCTTCATTGCTTTCCGAAACGGTGTCCCTGGGAGGTTGAAAGGCATAGAATTGTATCCTTTCTCCAAGCAATGATAGAGCTGTTTGATGCCTTCGGTCTCGGAATCTGAATGTCGGCCAAACACCGAATGTATTGCCACATCAAACGCGTACTAAAACCCAACAAATAAAAAAAAAACATATCATACATATGTACGTTTTAAGTACTCTGATACCTAGGTGTACTTCTATGGATCACTGGTGTATCTTATAAAAAAAAAAATCAATGAGCATCACAAATATGTATACCCTTTTCATCTCTTGGAGAGTGTTAATGGTGGTGTTGTCCCAAGTAGGAAGATACTTGACAAGTACAAGCTTTTCGATGTCAGGTACTGATTGTCTTAAAGTTGAAGGAAGAAATGAAGCTTGAACCAACTTCTTTAGTCTTGAATGATAATCTCCTTGGTGAAAGAATAGAGCTTCAGGTCCAATCATTTTCTCTTTACTTGGTGGATATGTTGGTTTGAACAAGTGAGCACTACTCACTAACACTACTTTTGCTGCTTCCGGGTTCGAAATCATCACACAAGGACATCCCAAAATATGAGTCTTAAATATATCTCCATACCTATACATACATACAATCAAAATCAAAAACCCATCAAAACATGAAAATATAATCCGTGTATCGATTTTGATCATTTAAAGATATATATATTATTACCCTTTTTGTCTCATGGAGAAAAAAGTATTAGGATTTTGAGTGTAGAGCTTGAACGTTTCCCCAACGTATGGCCAACCCATTGAACCCGGTGGTAAGCTCTTGTACTTGGTTCTTCTTGCTCGGTTACTACTATTCCTAGTGTTCCATTTGTATAGTCCTATAAACAGATACAAGATCAAGGAGATGAAAACACAGAAGAAGAAAACTAGTGATTGCATAGTGAAAAATAATAATAGGATAGTACTACTAGTATTGTGGATGATGGGAAAACAAAGAAAGAAAGAAAAAAAACTAGTGAATGAAGTCTAAATTTGGGTGTATGATTGTGGGTCAAAACGGTCTTTATATAGAGAAAAATTAAGGCTCGAGTGCAATGGTTTGTACTATATTTAGACAGAGACCCTTGTTAGTAAAGTCCGTTTTCATTGATCATAGCCCGTGACTCTTTTATAGTCTTGATCCTTGAATGTTGAAACTCCTCCTCACCCTCCAAATCTATAGTCTAAGATAGAATTTCAATGAATCTATGTATCCTATCTATCTAGCCATCTAGGAAAACTCCCTGTCTGTAGCTCTGAAGAAATTTCTTTCGATTTTTCGTTGAGAAGTATACAATGATATATACCCTTCGGACCAGACGCAGTAGCAACGACTTACGTGCTCCTCTTGTGTCATTCCACGTGCAATCGAAGAGTGTTTTGGTCCGTACCGGTAGTCTCTATACGTCTAATTAATAGCAATGTTTGTACCATGTATATGTTGGCTAGGGTGCATGCTTGGAGCAGCACATTTGAACAAGTTTGTGAACTCGAGGTGATAGTTGACGGTCACGTCGGTCGATTCGTCAGATTCAAGCACTTAATAGCTAGACATGTGGCTCGCTTTAAACGTATAAATAAACAAACCGGGTTAATTCCCGTGAGCATGGTCCTCACCTGAATCTTTGTAGGTTTTGAGCAGAGAGCAATGTAAGTTTTTATGTATAAAGTCAGAGCCTTTGATGAGCATCAAAAGCTAGCAGGGATGGACCATATTATTATACTAGCAAACAAAAAAACATAGTCGCGGCAGCAGGGCTCAAAATTATTTTGTATTAAGCTGCCTGCATTTGCAGTGCGCGCATGAATCTTTCCAAAACTAAGGTTCTCTTGGTTACTTGAAAACTGTTGGTTAGTGTGAGAAAAAGAGCGATTCAATGGCGATTCATAAGTCTGTGTTTGATAACAGGGAAACAGTTCCATGGAATCAATTTCTTGGAGGAGGCAAGGAAAGACTTTTCATGGAATTGAATTTAAAACATACTTTAGGCCACTTTTTTTTTTTTTTTTTTTAACAATTTCATGGAAATAGTTTTTTAATCAAACGACAGAAAACATGTTATTTCCATGAAAAGATGGCTAATGAAATTTGAATTCAGGTCTAAGGTATCACTCAATATAATTATAAGCCTCGTACGACCACCAAGTGTCTGACCAACTCAACCGTTGAACACTTGCCTTCTTTCCAGAATTATTAACTTGTATCTACTATTGTGATTTGGAATGGACCAACACTAAAGTCTAAAACACAGATATTTTGATTCATTCGACCACGTTTAAGAATCCACTCAATCTTCATAATGTACTTAAATTGATTCTTGCCATAACAAAGTGAAAAAAAGATACTGTTTTTGAATGATTTGGAAGATAAAGATATCTCCATGATCAGAAAAGTAACCCTAGCTAGGTGTCAGTGAAGAAGACGTGGCTATATTCTAACAGATGATATTGATACTAGCTTCATCCCCACTATGATACTACTACTTATACCCAACTCTATAAAAATGTATCATGATCAATAATAGAATAAGTTGGTCATGGTGGTGGTGCATGGGGGACCCTAAACCCACCATTTCTTACCTTTTTGGTTTTATATATTGATCGTATTATGGAGTGACACATATTCCCCCTCGCATGGAATGAGTTTGAGAGGCATCTGAATCCGCCTTGCATTTTTCATAATGTTTGGATATGCAAAAAGTTGCTATTTGTAACCTATAAAGACCACAACTTGTGCTATATTCCTAGCACACATCTACATATATAGAATCTCATCCAATAATCGGAATATCTTGATACCAATATCGATGAGTTAGATTTTGGGTTTTCTTTACCTGTAGTTGATTTTGAGTTTTAATAGGCGTACATCTTGTTTGTTGGAGTTTGACTTGCTATCTGAATCCGACTCGACACGGGTCAGGTATCTGATCGTTCTTTTTTTTAATTTTTCTGATGTCTAACTCGGTTCATACATCTGACACGGAGCTATTTGAGTCATGTATGATGTGTCTATTTAAGTCATGTATCATATTCTATCTGACTCGCTGGGCCCATACCTGACTAGATTCAAGAACTCTTTTATAACTTTACTAATTAATAATTTTTGAGTCAGATGTAATGAGTCGGATTCAGGTGTAATGAGTCATATTTAGAAGACTCAGTCGAGTTCGTAAGAAAAAAAACCTCGTTTGATTGGGGGCCAAGAATATTAATTGGGGTCCTTGACATTTTATTTGCATCCCAAATTTTTCAGGGGCGTATTAAACCGATTGTGAAAATATTATTTTACCCTTCATTAAAAATAAATCTTAAAACCTATTAACCCTTAATCTTAAGCCCCAATTCATTTCTAGTTATAAACAAAAAGATCACTCCCTCCCCTCTCACCCTCTCGACTCTTCTCTTCTCCTCCATTAACGATTCTAAGAAACAAAAAAAAAAAAAAACTTCACCCGAAAAATTTCAGTTACAGTAAAAGGGTCGTCAATTCGACAAGCCTTAACCCTAACGATTTTTCATATGCATGTAGAGACCATAAAAAATCGTTAGGGTATATGATGATCATGATAACGACCATATTTCTGGTTTTCATATTTTTTTACCCTAGCTAAGAGTCTTTGTGACCCAAGCTAAGAGTCGTCAGGGTATATCATATTACCCTGACGATTTTTCATAACCTGGAAAAGTTGCAGGTTTGAGTTGTCATTTTTGGTGTCAATACATTGACGACTTTATAGAGTCGTTAGGGTATACATCCCTCGACATTGACGACTCTTTTCTCTGTGTTGTGACATATATCCAATCCATGGGAGAATTTAAGATAATCTTACCATCAACACAATCATCTTTGTTACTTGAACCTTCTCCAACATCATTTCCCCTACTTGAATTACTCATTTCTAAAAACCCCAAGTTTTCCTCTAAAACCTCCTCTTCTTCTTCTCAACTCAAAAAAAAAAAAAAAAAAAAAAAAAAAAAAAAAACTGATTTTAATCTAACATAATCTAACCACACTAATTAAATTAACTTTATTAAGTTTTAATACTAATCATTCAGGGGTAATTTAGGTATTTAGAAAATTTTTTGCTAAGGGGTGACCCAAATTAGGTTTGGGTGACCTTTTTTGTCCTCTAGTGGAGGCCTCCAATTAATATCTTTGGCCCCAATCAAATTAGGTAAAAAAATATGCCAAACTTTTAGAATTTATATTTTTGCAGAGTTATTGTAGCACAATGATAAAATCATGCCGTGATAAGACCAGTAGAATCTATATTTTTGTTATATATAAACTTTACTATACGAAATTGCCCCCACTAGAGTAAACTTCTGGCTGCTCATACACATACATACGTGTAAAGGAGTAGGATAGAAAAGGGACCAAGAGATGCTGTTGGCAAACAAAAATGCTTGACAGACCGTCAAATAAAACCCCCACTGAAAAACCACTCCAAAAGCTATCACATAAACTGGCCCCCTGCTATCCTCCGCGGGCCCACAACAAAAAATCTGTGACAAACTTTGAAAAGAATAAACCTAACCTAACAAGCTGTGTGTAACTGAGACTAACGGTTAGTGATTGCATGTTCTAAGAACACAAAGTAATAAAGAAAAAAAGTACTTCAAGTAGAAGAAGTTGGTGATGGAGACTACTAACTAAATCTTCATCCTAACTTTATGATCTGGGGCAGTGAAAATGGAAAAAAAGCAATAGTGATAATCCAACTGTTGGGATAAGATTATGAAATGAGAACCTAGAGTCATAGATCAATGATTTGTCACAGTTTATGAGTTCACATCTGCGCGGCGCCTGCCATATTTGAGATGCCGTGATTCTCTAAAACTTACCCTTTTATGTATATCCAAATGCTCTTTTCTTCTTATAGTGATAATCACTTGACAGCACTTACTTATCTACTCCTCTAGATACACGTCTCGAAAACTTTTACTTTTCTCGAATGAGATGGACAAAAATTTAAAGGTATCTATGACTGTTATCGCTATAAATGGGTGTTATAACGGATTTAGGCTCAAAGCCACCAAAATGCATTCAATATAACTAATAAACCACGACCTATGTAATGTAACTTCAGAATAGGTGATTTCTCAGTTTTTTCAAAAAAAAAAGGCCTTAACATCATTAAAACATAAAGTGGTCCTTGCACTGTAACAAGTGCGGTTTTTCAAACATTGCTTCTATAGTATGAACTCAGAAAAATATCTAGAATTTTCAAGGCGTGAAAAACAACTGAAGTCTTGTATCAATTAAGAATGGCCAGACAAAACCAATTGAATGGAAGAAATCAAATACCGTACAGAAAAATAACAAGAGAATCTAAAGCAGAAAAATGTGTGTATGAAAAAAACTTTACCAGTCTTGTCTCTGCAGAGTGGGGAGCCCACTTTACAACTGTTAAATTTGGGGTTTTCTACTTCTTCTCATATTTGGGAGAAAACTTGAGATAGAGATAGCAGATGGGATATGGAAGATGGGAACCACAAAAACTAAGGTTAATGATGCTACACTACTTCTGCAGTTAAGATTGTGAGATGAGGTCAACTTAAAAAAAAAAAAAAAATATCGACGTAAAATCAATATCCAGCTGTAACTGAATCTACATGACAATACGTGGCATATTTTAGGTGGATGTAAAATATTCATGAATCTAATACCTTGAGTGTTTTGATCAATTTCATGAATGACAAACTAATGGTGTAGAGGTTTAAGAGTAGTAGTCAGTGTAACCATGTATGAGGTAGTTTATAGATATGACTAACAAGAATAGATGGAAAACAAATTCAAAGTATGAGTAAAATCAGAAGGAGAAGAGTACATGGATGTGGCGACGTGGTTGAATGCAGGTCTCGAAAACGAACTCTTCGTTCACACGTGATACTGCAGATTTCATCATTGCTGTCCTTTTATTCTCTAATTTCTGCAAAGAACTATGAACCAACCAAAGCCAATCCAGAAAACAATAACTACTAGTAGTAAAAGCTATTCTCATCCTCACCAACAGGAAGTCAAGTTTTAGATTTGATACAGATAATGGGATCAATTTACAAGCACACACACAGAAGAGATAACTTAAGCGCACCAGATACATACAAAATAAATATCAGATGTGTGCCCAAGAGCATATTCCGATTCATCTAGTCAAACAAATTTCAGGAGAACAAAAACCCTTAAAGCTGTGTAAAGGTGCACAATTGCTGCAAGTTAAGAGAACTGTGGCTATTACAAACTGTGTAAGGGTAAGCAGACAGATTTACCACAAATCGAATTCTGATTGAGACGAGAGTAGTGCTAACATTGAAGTAGTACATGACCTATTCTATACGTAGTAACAAATACACAAAAATACGTAAATTAGCACTGCAGCAAGACCTATTCTATACGTAGTAACAAATACATAAAAATACGTAAATTAGCACTGCAGCAATCATCCCATCTTTTGTTTGCCCACCTATCAGAATGCTTTTTCGGGTGCTTAAGCATGAATTTGGTTAACAGCATATCATAAGACAAGAACAATCACTTTATCGTACAGAGTAGCTTTATCATATTGTTTTGAGATAATGTCAATCATTAAAGTAAGAGAATGTCAGCAAAGAAATCTAATTCGCAAAGGATCATATCAGTAGAGAACTAATCTAGTGAAATCATATAGTCATTGACATAGTAATACATAACACGAAATAGCTCCATTAAGTTAAAAAATGATATCTACAAGTCTACAACTATCAACTGTTGGTTTTCAAATCTAACTGATACATGATTTATAGTGAGTACCTCAGCTGATACTTCCGTAGCCAGTCTTCACCCTTCTCATAATAATCCTCCCTGGTGAAGGTTTGTACTGAGAATTGCGAGGAAGCAGCATAAGCAGAAGCCCCTCTCCATGCGTCAAGGACTGGATCAGATGCCATGACAATTCTTATAGGTGACTGAAAAGGGCGTATCATTCGGATTCCAGCTTCCAACCGCTCAGCCATACCAGGGAAGAGACAGCTTCCTCCTGTTATAAGTATTGAACTTGTGATTCTGTCCTCCACGCCATTGCCTTTTGTTGGCAATCTTCGCATTGAGACTCCAACCATCTCATCAAGCCCAGACTGGTCAATTCCTACCATGTTTGGTTGAAATAGAATTTCAGGGCACCGAATCCTCTCAACCCCAATTATGATTTGGAAATCTTCCTTTGTGGTGGGACGAAATTTGGGAAGTTCAGCCGCAGGTTGAACAGGAATAACGTCAACCTTTGCGACGAATGATGGATCTATGTCCTGTTATGGCCAACATCCAAGTGGTAATGGAAGTCATGTAATGATACAGAAACTACATCACTCACCAAAGGAATGGAAAAAGAGAACACAAGAGATACGTATAGAACAATGCGAGCTAGCCATGTTACTTCGAAGAGTTACCTGGAGCCGAGAAGTTATACGAGCCAGCTCTGCCTCATCCTCATCTTGTTCATCTTCATCATCGTCATTGTCTTTGCTCATAAGTTTGTAAAGTTGCCAGTCTTCTTCCCTGGCTCCAAAAGTGTCCTCTCCCTTTCCTCGATCAAATGCTGCAGTAGTCAAGAGGCGCATCCTTTCCTTCTTAGCAGCATTCAGCCTCTCACCACGGCCAACACCACCTGCCGGATTTTGATTCCCATTTGGACGTGATCCGTTTGTTTTCAGGCGCTTTCTCTGCTCAACTTTTTCAGAGAGCTCTTTATGTTTAGCATTCAGCTGTTCTAGATATAGCTCTGGGTTTTCTCTACAAAAAAGAAAAGGGGGCACCAATTTGAGATTTCCTACAAAAGAAAAATCGAGGAGCCCAAAAAGTGTAAAAACATACAAGCGTTTCTCCTCGTCCAGTTGATTTATCTTTTCTCGACGTAGCTCCTGTTCAGATCGTTTCTGTTTGGCTCGCTGCCGGCCCTCAGATGTCGTCTTCAGAAATAACTGTCTTCGCTTCTCTTTTAGCTGTATTTGAAAAAAAAATACCACCAATAAGAACTTGAATATGAAATCGACATGGAATCACAGAAAGCAGGGGATAAAACTATAAAAACTAAACGTAAATAGCTACCTGGTCTTGAGTCAACATATTGTCAGGAACATCAATTAGCGGATATGATGGCTCCGCCTTTTCTTCCATTTCTACTTGCTCACCTTTTGTCTTCCGTAAAGACTGTGTTACCTTCGCAATGGCAGACTCGATTTCCTGCTTTGAGACATAGCCAGTTGCAGAGAGGAAAGATGGTATATCAGCCTCTTCCACACCTGAAAGCTGCTGAAGAAGAAATTCCAACCCCTGTAGTTCATTTTCGAGTTCATTGATTTTAGAAGACTTTTTGGCTGCAGCCATATCTCGAAGACGTTGACCTTGTTTTTCCCTTATAGCTGCCTTTCTTGCTATCTCTTCTGCCGAGGGTGCGGCTTCAACTTGAGGAGGAACCCAAGGGAGCTGCCAACATATGCTCTTCTCTTCGGCTGTCTTGTCCCCGGTCTGTTATAAGAGAATATTATATAAAAACTTATCTGCAACAATGAGCATAATTGCATGAACTTATAAGCCTTGGTACCTGAAACAGTTGAACTTCTGGAGCATAGTCCTGAGATACATAACAATGCTCCCTCTTCAGTTCTTCAGCCTTCTCCCACGAAATGATATTCCTATTTTTGTGCACATTAAAACAAATTGGATGAGCAAACAAGAAATTCTTGTTGGCAAAAAAGCAAGTTTGCTTCATACGCGTGGGAAAAGAGTGGATATGACTAACAAGTGAAGCTGTAAGAAGTCCAGCCAAATTAAAAATATCTTTCACATCAAAAAAAAAAAATAAAAAAATAAAAGGTCTTTCAAAATATGGAAATTGACAACCAACTGTACTTGCTTACATGTGGTGGGGATATTTCAGAGAAAGAAGCTGCTTAAAGTAGTCGGTGACATGGTATCCACCGACATTTGTTCTGCAACAACCTTCAAGAACAGGCTCCCCAGCGACAAACTGCAAGTACAGATATATTGTACGACGTAAGTACGATTAGCTAGATGAATTGCAACTGTGCTGGTTCTGTAACCAAATATTAAGCATTTACGTTGAGCAGTTTATTCAAATGTATTCAAATCTATAAAAACAGACTGATGGACCTGTAAATCACCATTGACGCCTGCACCCAGATAATATCAGATTTTGCTTCCATACTAACCTAACATAGCTAAAAATCGCAGATACAAGGCATATTAACTTGGTCTTACTAATTCAGAAATTATACATGATAAACTTACTGGCATAACATGACTTGTGGTGAATCCTGCACATATAGCAAGGCCATCTTTATCACAAATCCCAAGCTGCTGATTGTACTTGTAGCTAAATGCAGCGTCGACTCCAAAAGCTGAGATCCCAGAAAACATAAAGCAACAACAACAAAATTATAAGACAATGGCCCATCTTTTTATTTCCTTGACCACAAACTACTACATATAGTTCAAAAGAAACATATATCTGAAAAGAAAATAACAAATATCTGAAAATAATAGGAATAGATAAGAAATAAATCAAAGTAGAAGCCCAGCCACACCAAGATATAAAGGTGATAAATCGAAATACAATTCTTACCAACTGAGGGTACCCCATATGTCTCGAAAAGAAGTTCGGCCATTTTACTGCGAGACTGAACAGGATTTAATGCACATTCTGTAATCAGTACAGGATGATCAACCTGTCCTGCCCCAAAGTTAAGTGGAAAAAAAGGGGGTATTAGTTTGTGAGTATTACAAAGCAGAACTGCATATGTTAAGAGTTCTTGTGTTCCAAAAGCATTGGACAATTTTAAATTAAACCAGACATAAGAAGTTGCTCATGAGAAAAGCATATACATACCTTATGCCCATTTACACCCAATCGTTCAAACCCATAATCAAGAATCTACAATAGAACAAAAAAAAAAAAAAACTCATGTGTAAACATCCTTATTAATATAACCCCAGGTTTCAGCTTTCAGTCAACTTTTTTGTAGTACGGAAGTTTCATATTCAAGTGACATGTCGCACTAGCATGTAGTCATTGAAGCAAACCAAGATAATATCAACTAAAATTGGTAAAGAAAGCAGCTCTGCATCAATGACAACTATTGGATTCCTCCAAATCAAGGCCACACTAATGTTTGTTTTGATGGGGCTTCAGGTCTAGCTGTTATTTGTTTTCTTATGGGGTGATACTAGGAGGTCAGGTTCCACTGCTAATCCAGGCAATAATACGAAATTGGCAGCTGAGCTAATCGCAATTCTTTTTTCTTTTTCTTTTTTTTTTTAAGAATTTGCAACTGATAGTGGCTGGATAAACATTGTTCTGCAACAGCAATCCAAATGCTCATCAATGTCAAAGTGCCTTGATCCATAGTTTACACATGGAATGTGGCTAATTATGTCGAACCTCTCATCAAGTTGCCACACATAGTTAAACGATGAAAATTATGGAGTGGATAACATGGAAAATAGTGAAGAAATCTCTCCTAGTTTATTGTTTGACATTGATATTTGAATTTGTCTCTACCTTAAACCCTTCACGGAGCAATTTTTCTGTTGGAAATCATATTTATTCAGCAAAATAAACAAAAATGAGAGTTTCCTTACATATTCCATAGTCTCAAATTGATAAACAACATTGCTATCAAACGCAGAACGCAACGTTGAACGCGTACAATCAAAGTACTTCATCAATGTAGGATCCGCATCACCCACAATCGTTACCGTCTCACCTAAACACAACCAGCCAAATAAACAAACATCCAACATTACACCCTAATTTCCCCATCCATCCATTCCAAAATCAAACCCTAGAATTCAATAAGAAATCGTACCAGTAGATTTATGACGAGGTCTTTGAACCAAATTACGGAAAGAGATTCGTGGTTTCGATTCACCAGCCCATCTGAAGAACCAAAAACAATAAAAGTTAGGGTTTATAATCAAAAACCTAGGGTTTTGAAAATGGAGGTGTGATGATGATTGACTGGACTTACCCGATTCGGAAAGTTGAAGAGCCATTGTCGATTACGATCGGAGTTGTTGACGGAAACTGGTTGTAATCTGTTTGCCGCGATGGTCTCGTTATGTACGGCATCGTCTCTCGAGAGAGAAGTTTTTTTTTTTATCTGTCACTCACTGGCACTGTTTTTGTCTAGACTGAAGAAGAAGGAGAAGAGAAATTTTGAGCTCCTGGGTTGATTGATGGACCCTTTTTTGAGTTGTTGCCTTTGGAGCCCAGTAAGAAACTGGGCCAATTGCATATGAGTGTTTTTCTATACTCGGATTAGGGGTGAACATTTGGCCCGAAATCCGTGGATTTAGCCGGGATCATCCGTATTTTTGCTGGTGGGTGCCCGGACCGTCCGCTAATGAGTTGGATGCGGATGGACGGATTATGGATTGGGCCCGGATGCAACCTTGAAAATTCGTTGGATATTTATATCCATTCATTTTTATTTTTTTTATCAAACGTCTTCGATACAAATATGAAGTTAGTATATTCGTCTTTGCAAAATTAGGCATTCCGTTCATGTCATATTTTGATGAGCTTAAAAGGTACAAAATCAATGTATGTATAAGTGGACACACTCCATCCCAAGTACACCAAAAACATCTTATTTTAAAGGGGATGGGTTGTTCTTCTTATTCAAAATTTTTAGTAACTTCAAAACATTATACTTATATCCAATTTTAAATCCTTAAATAATGTAGTCTTATTTCTAAAATCATCTGTAAACTTGTTGTATTTATTTCTTTAGGGAAAAATATCTTTTGGTCCTTTTTTAGGTGGTCTCATGTCTGTTTAGTCCTTTGGGAAAATGCCTTTACTGTTTGGTCCATAATAATTTAAAAATATAAACAGACAAAATTTTCCTTCTATGTTAATTTTTACTTATTTTCTTGTAGCCGTTCATTCTACAAAATGAAATCCTGTTAATTTCTACTTATTTTTTTCAGAAAACATATAAACCAGAGTTCATTCCAGAAATGAACTCCATATAAAACCTAAAAAAACAGAGTTCATTCCAGAAATGAACTCCATATAAAAACCTAAAAAAACAGAGTTCATTTCAGAAATGAACTCCATATAAAACCTAAAAAAACAGAGTCTATTCCAAAAATGCTCCATATAAAAACCTAAAAAACAGAGTTCATTCCAGAAATGAACTCCATATAAAAACCTAAAAAAACAGAGTTCATTCGAGAAATGAACTCCATATAAAAACCTCATTCCAAAAACTCCATATAAAAAACCTAACAAAACAGTTCATTCCAGAAATGAACTCCATATAAAAACCTAAACACACAAATCTTCATCTTCTTCTTCATCTTCATCGATTTCAACAGCAGCAGCAACATCGATCGTCATCAAAACAGCAGCAACAAACATCAAATTGTCTTCATCATCTTCGTTTCAATCTTCATCTTCTTTGACAGCAGCAGAAAAAGTTAAAATCAAATCTTGTGACGAAGAAACACATAAATTTATCGTCGTCTTCATCATCTTCATCGTGTTCATCATCATCTTCAACCGCAACAACATCACACAGAGAAGAAAAACAAAGAATCTTGTCGCAAGTCGTCATCTTGTTTATCATATTTATATACTCATCGTCTTTATCATCTCTGCAAGTCGTAATAATCATCTCTGCAAAATCAAAACCCTAAAACTCACACAAATCTTCATAGTTTATGTAACAACAGAAGAAAAGAGAGAGAGAGAGAGAGAGAAAGTAGATCTGAAAATATGGAGGTGAGAGAAAGTAAATCTGAAAATGATTTCCTCTCTCTTGATAATTGAGTATATATGTGATATGTCCTAGGGCGAGGTCATGGATGATGTAATGGTCCAAAAGGGTATTTCTGCCACTCCAAGATGACAATTACATCATCCATAATGTCACCCTAGGACCAAACCATAATTTTTAGGACCAAACTATAATATATTTTTTCAAACAGGACCAAACAGTTAGCTGACTGAGTCAACTGGACTAGACTCTCTCTAATATATTATTACTAAGACTAGATGGTATTTCCTACATTTCTTTATTATAAACTTTAATTATAAAGCAAATTCGTTGGATTATCCGCATCAAATCCGTCCATCCATATATCCATTGGATGCAAATTCGTTGGATGTTGGATTGGATGCGGATGCTAAATTTGAAATCCGTAGTGAATTGGATGGAGATACGGATGAGGTGAAAACCGGTCCATACCAGCCCATACTCACCCCTGACTCTGATCGAGCAAAGTCATGAAAGAAAATCATTACCAAATACCAAGACAGGCTCAATATAGACTTGAAAGAAAATCTGATTGAGAAGCAGAGGCGGAGTGCAATTGCACACCCTCCCAAACTAGCTCTGAATCCTAAAATTTCTAATATTTTGTTCTCCCACGCTTATTTCTGATATTTTACACCCCTTAAAAATACTTTGCTTCCCCTTAGTGAAGTTTTTAGCTCCGCCCTTGTTGAGGCGTATTACTTTAGGATATATATTATTTAATAACCTTTAAAAATACCAACTATTTGTTCTGTTAAAACCCAAACCCATAAAAGGGTTTAGTTAAAATTCAGCTGCAGATGAATTAAAGCTTGCAGACGGGTAAACTCACTGCTAGCTGGAGAGATGGGGACATCGCCTTGTTTCCATGTAAAAACAAGCTCAAGCTAGCTTCTGGTAAGAATGAGCATGGTGCGGATTGGACAGATTCTAAGATCACTTGCATCCAGTATAATACATAACGGAATTCAAGTTTGACATATGCACCCAATCTAGAATCCGTTGGAGGTGCTGATGGATGGATTCCAATAGATAACAACGGGGCCAAGTGAAAATAAGCACACTTCATCCTAATAGTTAAAAAGAGGCAAAATGGTGGAATGTTTCAGGTCCCATTCCCTCTTTCTAATATGTAACAATTTTAGAGAGTAACTGAAGAAAAAAAATCGTTTTTCAAATTTAAAGCATAAAACGTCTTCATTTAATCAATTCGGTCATCAACTGGTATGTTTCTTTAAAACTCGATTTATTTTTGGTAGTTAATTAAGTTCATCTATAAATATCACACTTGAATCTTCCTCTCATCCATGAGATGAAGCTTTTCTTGTTCTTCTTCTCGTCAAGGTAAATTCTGAAAAGAAACTACCTATTTCTCAATATAGATAGAGATGGCGGAGAAGGCTTTAAAGATTGGTTCATGGAGAGCAAATGCGTTAACTGTTGTGATATATGTAGTATTAGTATGTCGGCACAAATAATTTCTGCAACAACAACAACAGCCGTTGATAGCCAACTACAAAAACATAACGCCTTGCAAGAAAATGGTAATGCGGCCATCCATGGTGGTACTGTTATGCGTACTAATGGGCAGATTGCAATCGAATCGTTTATGGGTTGCGTAGCAGCAGTTCCGCAAGTTGTTGCGGCTTGTGTATTATGCTTCGGGTCATTTGTTTTTAGTACCGTTTATACTTTAGAGACCTTAAAGCCGTTTAAATGGTGTTGCGAGGAGATTCTTAAAGCCGGTGACGAATGCTCTACCGCTCATTACCCGAAATTTGGTGAGAAATTATACAAGGGCGGTGAAAAGGTATTTGGAAATGATGATGATTATGATGATGATTAAGCTTGGCCTGGACACTTATAATGAATCATTAAGCTTTTGTCGTGTTTGTTAAAGGGTACTTATTAGTGGAACAAATATTGAGAGGAAAAGATAAGTTTTCATTACACATAAGAAGACCGTACAAGAGAATTAAATACAGGCTGTCATAACAGAAGAAATCACATGGACCATACACGTGTGTTAATCCTAGACATGAACTGTAATAACAGAAAGTAACTGTACATTATTAACTGTAATAACAAATGGTAAAATAAATAGAGGATATGTTACTACCCGCCCTCAAACTGTAATGGAGAAACCACTTTCAGTTTGGTCTTCAAAAATTCAAATCTTAGGGTTGCAAGACCCTTAGTGAAAATATCTGCTATTTGTTGAAGAGTTGACAAATATGTAACCTGTAAAGATTTTGACTAAACTAACTCTCTGATGAAGTGAAAATCAAGAGCCATATGTTTCATTCTGCTATGAAACACTGGATTTGAAGATAGAGCTATGGAGCTTTTGTTATCACAGGAAATAGTTGGTGAAGAATCTTGAAAAATATGTAAATCCTTCAAAAGATGACATAACCAAATAAATTTAGCTGCTGTAGAAGCTAAGGCCATGAATTCAGCTTCAGTGCTTGATCTTGAAACAATTGCTTGCTTTTTAGAAGACCAGCTGACTAGATTATCACCAAAGAAAATACAGTAACCAGTAGTAGATCTTCTGTCATCTGGATTACCTGCCCAATCTGCATCTGAGAACCCTTATAATGCAGTGAATCCTTTAGTAAAGAACAAGCCATAGTTTAAAGTGACTTTGACATATCTTAAAACTCTCTTTGCAGCTGCCATATGAACTGAAGTAGGAGATTGCATAAACTGGAAAATTTGGTTTACTGCAAAGCAGATTTCAAGTCTTGTCCAGGTTAGATATTGCAGATCCAACTATGGACCTATATTCAATTGGATTTGACAAGACTTCACCATCATGAGCACTTAGTTTCATTGATGAAGGATGAGGAGTAGAGCATGGTTTAATACCAACTAAATTTGTTTTTCCTAATAAGTCAAGAGCATATTTAGTCTGACTTAGAAAAATACCAGATTTGTTTCTTTTCACTTCTAGACCTAAAAAATGATGCAAAGCCCCTAAATCTTTGAAATTTTGTACTCAAGTAAGATATAATTTCATCACAAAGAGATATATTGTTCCCTGTTATGATGATATCATCAACATAAACTAGAATAATGGTGAGCTTAGAGCCAAGTTTCTGAACAAACAAGGAAGAATCTGCCTGAGAAGGATGAAAATCAATAAAAACTAGAGCATCCATAAGTTTTTTCATACTAGGCCTTTGGTGCCTGTTTTAATCTATAAATAGAGTTATGTAATTTACAAACATAGTCAAGATGATCTTTATCCTCAAAACCAGGAGGTTGTTTCATAAAACCTCTTCTTTTAAGTCTCCATGCAGAAATGCATTACTAACATCCAATTGCTTAATATCCCAGTCAAAATTAACATCAATAGAAAGAACTAATCTAATGGTTGCAGGTTTCACAACTGGACTAAAAGTATCATTAAAATCAAAGCCCTCAAGCTGATGAAATCCTTTTGCCATAAGTTTGGCTTTGTGTCTTTCTATAGATCCATCAGGATTATACTTGATCTTAAAGAACCATTTACAGCCTACCAGATTTTCACCAGCATCTGGAGGTACTAAAGACCAAGTATGAGCATCTTTTAAGGCATTGTGTTCATTATGCAAAGCAGTTAACCAAACAGGTATCTTAGCAGCTTGAGAAAAACATGTAGGTGTAAAGTTATCAAAATGAGATAGATGAGATGCAGACAAAGCATATTTTGTTGAGAAGAATAACTTTGGTTTAAAGATACCATGCTTAGATCTTGTTGTCATGTGATGAGTAGAAGTATCAGTAGATGTACTTGTAGAAATATCAAAAGAAGTAATAGAAGTAGGTTGTATAGAAGTATTAGCTGATGTAGTAGTATTCAAAAATAAAGTATCCAAAATAACAGGAGTATCCAAAGTAGCAGGTGTACTTGGAAAATCTAGAACCATAGAAGAATCAACATAACTTTGAGTAAAAAGAGTATTATAAGGAAAACTATCTTCATGAAAAACAACATATCTGGATACATAAACTCTCCCAGTAGAAGGATCTAAACATCTGTAGCCCTTATGATTTGAAATATAACCAAGAAAAATACACTTCACACTTCTTGGTTGAAGTTTATTCTCAGTATAAGGTTTCAACCAAGGAAAGCATAAACATCCAAAAGTTTTGAGAAAGAAATAATTTGGTTCCTTATTGAATAAAGACTGAAAAGGAGTTGAAAAAGATAAAGATTTAGTTGGTAATCTGTTTATAATGAAATTTGCAGTAGACAAAGCATCAAACCAGAACTCAAAAGGTAAAGATGCTTGATATAAAAAAGTTCTGGTAATCTCTATAAGATGCTTATGTTTAGACTCTGCCAAACCATTTTGTTCAGGTGTGTGTGGGAAGGTTATTTCATGAAGAATACCACTATTTAGTAAGATTTCTGTTAGAGAATTGTTAACAAACTCTCCTCCTCTATCAGTCCTAATGGTCTTAAGTTGACAGTTCAACAAGTTCTGAATATAAGCCTTGAAATTAGTGAATACAGTCTTGAAATCTGACTTGAGAGACAAAGGATAAACCCAACAAAATTTGTTATAATCATCAATGATATTAACATAATATCTGAATCCATTTGTAGAAACTACAGGAGCTGGACCCCATACATCCATGTGTAACAATTGTAATGGTGCAGTAGTAGAAGACATGGACATATAAAAGGGTTGTTTATGACTTCTACACACTTGACATTCAGTACAAGAGAGTGGTTTATCAGAAAAGTTTAAAATCCTAGCTAGCAGACTAAGAGATTGAAAAGATGGGTGTGCTAATCTTCTATGCCATGTTGTTGAAGAAGCTTTATTGCAGACAAATGCAGTATTTGACAAAGAAGCTGTAGATTTTCCATGTAGAGGAGCACTAATATTTCCATGTAGAGGATAAAGCCCATTTTTACTAATCCCTTGAAAAAGAACCATCCCTGAGTTCAAATCCTTATCAGTAAAATCATTTGAAGTAAATGTCCGAGAGCAGTTGTTATCTCCAGTTAATTTATGAACTGAAATCAAGTTTTGTGAAGCTATAGGAACATGTAGAATATTTTTAAGGTGTAAAATCTTGATTTGGGACTGAAACAATAGAAGAACCAGTTTTGTTAATTCTCATACCTTCACCATTTGCTGTAGTAATAGTGTCATTGCTTCCAGAAGCAGAAGTTGAAGCAATGTTTGAAGAATCTGCAGTCAAGTGATGTGTAGCACCGGAATCAACATACCAAGGATTTTGACCCATAACATAGGCTGAAGCAAGCATTGCATGTAGATTTCTAGGAGGATTCCTTCTTTGATAAGAAAAGTTAATTCTATTCCAACACTCATCAGTGGCATGACATATTTGTGACAGATTTGACAAGTAGGTCTCTCACCAGAAGAAATTGAATTGAAAGAAGATGGTCGAGGTACAGAAGTAAGATAAGCAATATTTGAAGAAGAAGATGGAGATGGTAGAATACCATTACCTCTACCAGCATTAGAAGTACGACCTCCTCTATGAAAACCTCTTGAAGTACCTCTACCTGGATTGCTAGTAGAAGCATAGAAAAAGCTCTATTTGTAGACTCAATTGATGAACTAGTAATCTTGTTGGTAATAACCAACTCTTCACTAAGAAGTAAGTTGTGTAATTCAAGACTAGTGACTGGTGGATTTCTGATCCTCACCGATGTTGCAAAAGAATTAAAATCAGCATTTAAACCACCCAAATTAACAACTACAATTTCTTCATCAGATATAATAGAACCAGCAGCCGCTAATTGATCAGTAAGAGACTTTATTTCACTCGTACATGCATAAATAGAAAAATTCCCTTTCTTGACATTCATCAATTTAGTCCTTAACTGTATAGCATGAGTAGAAAAAATAAGAGCAAAGCGATCAGAGATACCTTTACATAGCTCAAAAGAGGAAGTTGCAGAAGCAAAGTATGAGATAACACTATCAGAAATAGTTGAGTTGATCCACATCATGATGGTAGAATCTTCATACATCCAATCAGTATATAATGGATTTTCAACTCCATTGTTAGAATTAGCATGAGTTGTATATTGAACAGGACACTCATATGAACCATCTAGATATTTCAAGATCTTGAATTTACTTAATAACAAGCATCAAGTTATCATCTTATCATCTTTCGCTTAATTGGACAATACTAGTAAGTTGATTGATTGGTATTTTATAAATTGAGTGAGAAGTAGGATTTTCCATTTGATTTAGATCTGAATATTGTAAAGATGAAGAAGAAAATTGTAGAAATTATCAAGAAAATCAAGAAACTGAAAAAGATGGAGATCGAGAATAGAATTTCAGAGAAGCACAAGATATGTAAAATTGATGATGATGAAGATGAAGATTGTAAAAGGTGATTGAAAAGATAGAATCAGAGTACCAAGATAGTTGCAGAAGCGAGATCTATATCGAGTTTCCGTCTGATACCATAGTGGAACAGATATTGAGAGGAACAGATAAGTTTTCATTACACAAAAGAAGACCGTACAAGAGCATTAAATACAGGCTGTCATAACAAGAAATCACACGGACCATACACGTGTGTTAATCCTAGACATGAACTGTAATAACATATGGTAAAATAACTAGAGGATATGTTACTACTTATAAGCTATCTTTAATAAAGAAATATTCGCATGTTGATTTAGACACTAGTTATTCCGCTATCTATAGTAATGAAATGTTATAACGTCCTTGGTTAGGAAAAATTAAATAAAAAGATAATCCGTCATTATTAGATGACTGAGTGTGCATCTAAGTGCACCCCCATCTAACCAGGGGTGGACATTCCTCCCCTCTCTATTGGTCAGCAATGAACCTTAGTTAGTAGTATTATTAGAGATTTTTTTTTTTTGGAAATATAATTAAGAAATGATATTAATATTATCTCTCTCCTTTTCCCTTTGTGTCAACGGAATTTCATTGGCTACTGCTAAATAAATCGGATTGCGACGATGATAACAAACTGCTTTCATTCTCATAGAGTTTACCTCGAATGAAGTTAAGATCTCTAAGGAAATTTTCTGATAAAGATCCACTAAAACAGAGATATTGATTCAAAATTAATCGTAAAACTGATAAAAACTTGATTCAAAAAGTTGTTAAGTTTTTTAGGTTAGGCCATGTTCCTCCCCGGCTCCCTCTCCTCTCTTTTAGGTTAGGTCATGTTTAGAACCTACCCAAAAAAAATAAAAAATCATGTTTAGATAAAATCAAATGTTTACTAAAAATACTTAGAAGATTTATTAAAATGGAAATCATTAACCGACACATGTTCCGGAACGAAAAGATTAACAAAAAAAAAAAAACAAAAAAAAAACAAAAAAAAAGACATGTTGAATTGGGTCTGTAATTTGAGGTGTTAAATCGATTTGGTATGAATTTGTGTTAGGATTTTGATTTTTATCAGAGGTTTTAATTATTGTCTATGGTGATTTGTTTATTAACTGATTAAAATCAAGGCATATTGCAATATGGGAGTAATGGTGTTCGAAGATTTTTAATCGATGAAGGGTATAAACCCATGATCTTGATTCTATTTGGTGTCGACCATCTTCACTTACCACATCGAGAAGATGAAGTTAGAGAAGTGAAAGCTATAAAGAGAAATTCTTTGAAAATAGACAGTTGGCAGATTAGAGAGTAGGAGACGATAGAATTTCCAAAATAATAATAACAAAAAGATCTCTGATTCCTATATGGTGGACCTTGTTTACTAAGGTTAGTTGCTGGCCAATATAGAGAGGAGGAATGTGCACCCCCGGTTAGATGGGGGTGCACATAGATGCACTCGATGACTGAACTTACAATAATTTTCTCAAATTCCCATTAATATATCTCATAAACTAGCCAAACCAACCATGATGCATCATATCCACAACCAGTGGGATCTTCTGATAGTCTCGGGTCTCCCCCGCTCTTTTAGAGTCCATGCATGTTTGATGTTTCTTCTCAATTCATTTACCAAACTTTCGTTTTAATTTGGTGTAGGAGCAGAATCTCGCAACAATTATACCTCAGCGAAGCTTTAACTAAAGGAAGGTTACGAAGATTATCGCAGAGCATTAGAGAAGTGATGTAGCGAGTGACGTCAGCTTAATTATAAGGAAAGTTTGAAGACTCAGCGAAGAATGGGATTACCTTGCGAAGAAGACTCTTGTAAGCTTGCGAGAACATCGCAGATCAGATCCGAAAATAAAGGCTGCTTAGCTGTCATCCACTATGTAATAGCCTATATAAAGGACCAAGCAAAGTCGAGAGACGAGAGATCATTTTTTCAGAGTGAGAGGAGAACAAATAGGGGAGAGAAAGTCCGGAGCTATTTTAATTCCTTTATATTCTTGTTATTCTTGTAAAATTCATCAAAAAATATTATTAAAATCTTATGAATTGATCATGGAGTTTGGCTAGAACAATGTGTAATCTTGGAGGGGTGTGGTTGTAGGAAATCCTGCAACTACATATTGGCGTTAGAAACAGAGAGGGACTTGTTTTAAAGGAGATTTTAAGAAATTGGTGAAGAATTTGTGAAATTGGTAAAAGATCATTAAAATTGAAAAGATGGTAAGGAGAAGCGTAAGAATTGCAGAAAGGAGGAGAAAGGAAATGGGAGAATCTTCTAGGATGGGAGCTAGAAATGAAGGAGAAGAACGAATTCAATTCCCAATTCAGCAGACATCAATACAAGATGGAAATACTGATTACAACAGAGTCAGTGTACACACATGGAGGACGGACTCAACAGAAGGAGTAGAAGAAACACAATAATTGGGGAGAGTAGAAGGAGGAATAATCCTTGGAGAAGAGGGGAATGAAATGCTAGAGACATTAAGACAAAGGATATTCGAAGAAAGGAGATTGGAAGCAGAAGAACGTGCAAATTTAACACGACAAAATCATGAGTTGAGAATGGAAAACATAAGATTACAAAATACAAGGTCGAGAAGTACTACAAGGTCAAATTCAAGATCAACTAGAAGAGAAGCAAGACGAAATCTGCTTGAAGTAGTTGCTGTTGAGAATATTCAAGAGACATGCAGAATCCTGGAGACGAGCATCATGAAGAGAGAGAAATAGTTGAAGATAGTTATATTCAGCGTAGAGAAAATTATCATATTGAACAAAATGGTAGAGATCAAAGAGATGAGCAACGTCATGGACGAAGTAATCAATATGATGAAGAGAACCGGGAGGAAGGAAGAAGGATATTGTATGGGAGAGAAGAACAAAGGAATCGACAAACAATGGAGGATGACATTGAGAGGCGGAATGCAGAACAAACACGTATAGCTTGCGAAAGAAAAAGAAGAATGGAAGAAATTGAAGAACAAGAGCTTCAGGAGGCTATACGTCAGAACAATCATGATAACCGAGAAAGAAGGCGCGAAAGAATTCGCAATAGTGATAATATTAATGAAGAAGAAGATAGAACACGAAGAAGGAATGAAAGGCGAGAGAGAAATAGCAAGGGATGAAAGAGAAGATCGCAGAGAGCACAGAGGAGAAGATGAAAGACAAAATCATGTGCGAATGCATGAAAGAGATGAAAGAGAAGATCGCAGAGAGCTGCGAGGAGAAGAGAATGAAGAGGAATTACTAAATCTCGCAAGGCAAAGTAGACATGAATGTAGAAGAAGGGAAGCAAGATTAAAGAGACCAATGGACCAAGGGTCAGGCGCAAATGAATAAATTTTGAAAGAATTAGCAGAGATGAGGGGAATGCTCAGTTATATAAGAGAAGGAGGTAGAAGACAATTGGATGAAGCAATAGAAGAAGCTGCGAAGACGCCGTTTACACAAGAAGTACAGTTAAGGGGAATACCGCCGAAATGCAACTTACCTACATTAACCAGTATCTTTGATGGGACCACTTGTGCTGTTCAACATATCAAAGCTTACGTGAGATGCATGCTGCAATGGGATAATCATGACGCTGTGTTGTGTAAATACTTTGAGTCAAGTTTAACAGGAGAGGCATTAAAATGGTTTGAAGGATTTCCAAATGATACCATAACATCTTTTAGTCAACTACAAACGGTATTCTTAGGAGCTTACATAAGTAACAATTCATTATGTCCTGGTGTTGAAGATGTATTTGGATTGAAACAAAGAATTGGTGAAAGTTTGAAACATTTAACTATGAGGTGGAAGACAATGTGTAGTAAAATGGCTGGCCGAGTGGATACCTTATTTATCATTCATTAATTCAATGTTTGTAACAAATTTGTTGTATGTTCAAATATTTATAATCAAGAATACTATCACAATGACTGAGCTGCGAGAGTTCCAAGAGGAATACATTGCTCTTGAGGAGAGACAAAATGAGATGGAGTCGTGCCCAGTTGCGAATACAAGTTCAACAATTGCGAATGCCAGCTTATTACCCAGATTAACAAACACAGTGGCGAGTACTTCTCAATCTTTGCAAAAGGAAATGGAAATTGAAGGCCAACAAAAGTTAGTTGCGATGGGAAGTCGAGATCAAGAAGAGTACGAGAAAGAAAGGAGGTTCTATAATCGTGGAGGAAACAACAAGATTCAGAGACTTGACCAGCCTCAAGAAACTTATGAAGGACAGAATAATAACTATCAAAGGGGACCAGGATCTAACAGAGTAGTGTGGGAAGAAATCATAATGCCTCCTTTAAATGCTAGTGTGGAAAAGATATGGGAAGCCATAATTTTGATGGAAAATATCCCATCACCTTGGAACATGGGGAAGGAGCCACCACCGAAATACAGAACTCATGAATTTTGTTCATATCATCATTTTCATGGACATTCCACAAATGATTGCAGGAATATAAAGAGAATTATCCTTAAGATGATAGACCAAGGCAAGTTGAATCATTTTCTGATAAGACAACCGCAGCCCTTACCATTACCACGACCACCAGAAGATCGCAGATCAAATGCAACGAAAAGAGAAGATACATTTTTAATTGAAGTTGGGTCGAAAGCAAAAAACTTATTCTGCAATTCCATTGTACACTCATACAAAACAATAGAGGATTTTCATGATAACGTTCTGAGCAGTGTGTTCGCAAGAGATGTTGACGGTAGAAAAATTATGAATATTGCGAAAATCTCACTACTAAAAGAATGGCAGAAACAACATATTTATTTTACAACTTAAGAAATTCCTGAAGGAGGAGAAATGCATGATAATCCTTTGGTGGTAAAATTAGATATCAATCCGAAACCCAAGGAAGATGAAGATGATGAAGCCGAGGATTCATTGGCGATCAACAGAATCTTGATTGATATTGGAAGTTCTGTGGATATTCTATTTTATCATACATACAGAACTATAGGGGGAAAGGATGAAGATTTGATACCATCGACTTATAAGATTTATGGTTT
This sequence comes from Papaver armeniacum, assembly GCA_023531295.1. NCBI lineage: Eukaryota > Viridiplantae > Streptophyta > Magnoliopsida > Ranunculales > Papaveraceae > Papaver > Papaver armeniacum. The sequence goes on along the minus strand of JAJJWW010003273.1, from coordinate 25,194 downwards.
TAATGGTACAACGAACAAGCCCAAGGGAGAGATTACCATGCGAATTCCTTTGAAGGGATTATCTTCCGAAATTGTGTTCTGTGTTGTTGATGTAGAGTCACCATACAACGCGTTGATTGGCCGACCTTGGCTGCATAAGATCCTGGGAGTAGCTTCAACCTTCCATCAATGCATTAAGTTTCCTCATCCTAATGGTGTTGGAATCATAAGAGGAGATCGGGTTGAAGGGAGAAAATGTCATGCAATCGACGTAGAAAAATATGAAGAAAGAGTAACTAAAAAGATCAGCTGGAAACACAATGTCAAAGAAAAGCAAAGAAGCGAACGATTGATGGTAGACGCAATAGAACATGAGAGAGAAGAAATTTCTGCGAAAGCAATAGTTGCTGAAAATGAGAATCGGCGAATATTTCGCAAAGGAGAGTTGGTATTACTCTCCAAGCCCATTTTTTCAGAAGGATGATGAAGGTGAATTTGCGAATAGATGGGAAGGTCCTTATACAGTAACAAAGATACTGAAAGAAGGAAAGTATGAGCTAGAAGGAGTGGAAACTGCAATATATAACAAAAAATATCTACGAAAGTATGGTGCAAGAGATAATAACGACTCAGAAAGAGAAAAAAGTAATTTGCGAAATAAGATCATCAATAGTGTGCGAGAACTTAAGGAAGTACAAGCACAAGATGACAAAAGTAAAAAGCTCAAAATGTGAAATGAGAATGAAATTGATGAAGCTGGGTAAAGAAGAAAACAAAGTTGAACGCAAAAGATGTATTCAAAAAATATCTTTTATTCAAAAGAATGAAAAGAATGAAGACATGCGTTAATTTCACAGAAATTATATTCAAAAGAATGAAAAATGTGATAATTTCGCAGAGAAACTTTTATCGAAACAAATATGCGATAATTTCTCAAGATTTATGAAATTTACAAAGAAAATAAAATAAAAAATACTAGAATAAACAAAAAAAGATAAAGGCACCCAACTTTGGCGTACACCCTAGTTCGCGAATAAAATTTCGCAAGAGTTAAATGTCAGACCTAAAGTGCGTCATCGAAGGGGAGACCTATTACATGGCTCAGGGAAAGGTTACACCGCCTCGGAACCTGGGTCATGGATTGGGGGTTTTAAACCCATCCAGGAGAGGCGCCTTGGATTCTCAACTTAAGCTTATGACTTAGGTTGGGCGACTAAGGTACGAATGTCTCTCCTAAGGAGTGCAAAACTCGATCAAGGCGCCGAGGTACACGGTTGAGCCAAGGGTTCCTGGGGCATTTGAAGCGTCTCGGCCATTCTTGGCAAGTCTTAGCTATGATGCACTCGTCCCGAAGAAAACTCCACTTAGGGTGCGGTCTTGTAACCATGAGCCATATCGGCGAAGGGATAAAAGGATACGAAAACAACTGGTTGTTGTAAAGAGAAACGGATGGGAGGAGCCAACCTTGTATGGTAGAGGTACGCCTCCTTGAAGGGGCAACCAGGGAGATGATAAGGGCGACACCCTCCATTAGGGAGCTGATAAGTGTCTAAAGACGCAAATGTCATGAGGCTTTTTACTCATGGGAGTATTAAGGCTTGTCATATTTGTGCAACGATCCTACATAGGTAACAATTCTAGAAGAAGATAAGATGAGATCAATGGGTCGATGCACGCAAGTGTAAAGACGTCCTGCGATTTAATCGCAAGACGGAAATATCATGGGGCTTTACGTTCTCAAGAATATTTAGGCCTATCATATTGTCGCATGAAAAATATCCTACTGAGGCAAAAAATACAAGAAAATGATAAGACAAGATCAATGGGTCAATACATGAAAATGTAAAGACGTCCTGCGATTTTGTCGCAAATATAAAAAGTGGCAAGATAAGACCTTTACTTAGGAAGGCAAAATAAGACCACATAACAAAATAACATTCAATGAAATTTTGGGAGAAGGACGCAAAGGATCTTATCATAGCGAGATTACAAATAAGATTGCGAAAAGAACATGATCTTGAATAATATTGCGACATGACTAATCTCTCAATTGAAAAAAAAAAATAACAGAGGCAAGTATGGGAATACTTAACAGAGGCAAATGTTATTTGCTTCCAACTGATAGATTGATGGACATATATCAATTATACTTTGATTACTAATCTTTGATTGTTGTTGCGAACAAGGATTGCTTTTTTAATACATGCAGGTAAAGTGAAAAGAAAAGAGCTTATATTATGGGATTTTGGAAACTGAAGCAGATCACATTAACAGATTTACACAGAGAACAAAGAATAAAAGATGTACAGGTGTCACAAAAAGACGAAAAATTAGTAAGGAAAAGGACAATTATTTTTTGATTGATTCTTGTTCTTCCTCATCAACATCTTCTTCTTCTTCTTCACTATCATCACTATCTGAAATCTCTGGAAGTGACACGTTCGAAGGAATTTCATCTAAAAGGCATGGATACATAGAATGGGAAATACAGTTATCATCGCAGACCTCCATGATAGTTTGATTGTGAAAATTAAGAGTATCATTATGAAAGTTGGTAACAGTGAGCTTCAATTGATTCTTGAGCCGATGGCATTTATCATTGCGAGTAGATAAATTTTTTGCGAGCTCCATCTTTTCTGCTTCTAATTCTTCAATCCTTTTACAAAAGTTCTTCTCAGCCTCTGCGAATAAAACAATAACATATCAATAACTCAATCACAGTATATGAGAAAAGAATAACCAGTAATAAAGTAAAGTTAATAACCTTCTCTGTTAGAGATCATATCTTTGATCAAGGATGAATTGTCAGCTTGGAGACTAACGTTTACACCTAAATTATTTCTAGCATCATCTAAGATTTTCGCAACCCAAGCGATTTCATCATCATTAGTGATAAGAAGACGAGAACGAATTTGGTTTTCTCTTTCGACAAAGATGGCATTTTTATGGTTAACTTCATCTCGTTCAAGCTGGATTTCTAGAAGGGTTTTATGAAGTTTTTCTAAAGATGGAGCACCTTGACTAGCGATACGATCTTTATCATCTATAAGATCACTGATTTTAACTCTTAGCTTAATAATTTCTTCTTTGGAGTCAAGATAACGTCGTTTGAAATCGTGAGCCAATTTCAAACTGCTTCTATGGTCAATTTCTAAGAGATGGAATTTGGATCTGAGCTCGTTTAAGGAAAGAGAATTTTTTTATCATTATTATAACTGTTTAAAGAAACATTAAGACGTTTGAGAAGGGTATCATCATCCATAGTATGGGGAAAGGTGCGAAGAAAGGTGGCTTCATCAGAAAGACTGTAAATGTCTGCAAAAATGATTAATCAAATAATGAAAGACTATGGGAAAAGGATTAGAGAAGAAGAAAAACCATTACTTACCATAAAGTTGGTCGTTCGCCTGTTGAAAGCTGGATATTTTATTTTTTTGAGTAGAGGAATCTACTTCTAATTGGCTGTTCTTCTTGCGAAATTTAGAAATCTCAGCTTCTAATTCTTCGTTCTTGCTGCGAGATTCTTCTACCATCTTATTAAGCTTCAAACTCTTCTTTTCAAAGCTTTCACATCTTCTAACTAAGTCAGAGGCAGCAGCATAAGAAGCCTTTCCAGCCTGCGAAAGAATAAAAAGAAAAATAAAAATAAGGTATAAATTTTGAATTATAATTAACAATGAGTTAGAGAAATGAAGGTTCACCAGAATGCCACGCGAATTAAGGAAGCTTGGATTAACAGATATAGAAACACCATGAAGAGATGCATTATCATCTAAAAGAGAAGCATCACAGATGTTCGCAAGGGCCCGATAAGTATTGGTTAAAGGGATGTTGCCTATCCCTTGTAGAAAATCCGAGAATATGCCATACAATTGCGCCATGGATGATTCAGGGGAATAACTCTCATTTGCAAAAGAGGTTTCAAATTCCTCATCCATACTTTCATCTGATTGAAGACTTAAAGGAGAGGGAGATTGAAGATTTCGCTTCTTTGAAGATGGGACAGTTGGTTGCTTCTTGCGAAGAATATCTTTACCCTTGCCTGCGATCTTCGCAACTTTGATAGGTTCTTCAGCATATGGAACAACTCCAATTTCAACCTATGAACACACATGAAGATAAGAAATAGAGGCAACAATATTGTTATGATAATGGAAAAGAATATTTCTTACTTCATCCGTGATCGCACGCAGTGCTACTAAGACGCTTGCTTTCCGAGATTTATTGTAATATTTTGTCAGCTTCGCAATCTAAAAATTTCGCAAGATGAGAAAATAATGGAATAAGAATAAATGGAGAGTCATGTACTGGGTGGAGTTTGAAAGCATACCTCTGCCTTCTTTTCGGGCCACCTAAATACCCATGGTTGATATGCAGCGAGATTCTCAGGTAGTACATTGGAACCAGAAATATAAGGTACCTTCAAAGTCAATGGGTAGATGCACCATTTTTCATCTTTTTATTGGCGAGGAGTTTTGTTGGTGCCAGAGTGCCAATCAATATCTTGCATTACTACTTTTTCGCTGGAAATATTTTCTCTCTTCTTCAAGCGAACGCCCCAGCGGGTGTTCTCTTTCTTCATGGTAATTACTTCGTAATTTTTGAAGAAACTTTCCATGGTATATTTCTCAGGAATAATCTCTAAGTCAACGAATTTAGGATCTCTAAGGTTCGATGGATAAAGAGATCCCAAGCCTGCACCACGATGGGCAAATTCTAGTATAAGACGGATGCAGTCTCCACATAACTGGTAGATGGCTCGCGAAAATTTCGCATGACAAAGGATCTCGTAAAACAACGGGAAGTTAGGATTATAAAGAGGGATGGGAAGACCAGCAAGGAGTTGGCCGAGCGAGACTATAACCTCCTTATTGCTACACTGATAGTCAGAAAATAGTTTAGCAGAAAGAACAGATTTAGAGTCATAATCGGGAATGGTAGACAATGTAAAGCCTTTCTCTTTAAAATCTTTTTGAATTTCTTCAAATTCACTACCATATTTGCGACCACTTGGAAGCATTTTGAGTATGGGAATGGAGAAAAGGAAAAAGATCTAAAAGGAGAAAAAATTAAAAAAAAATTGCAGTAGCAGAAGCGGAACTTGCGGAAGAATGATGAAGAAAAGTTGTAGAGAAAATAAAAGGGAGAGTAAAAAGAAAACAAAAGAAGACGGAGAAGGATATATATAGAGGGAAGAAAATCTCGGGAAAGTAAACTCATTAATGCAAAGAGAGGCAAGATGTAGGAGTAGAATCTCGCAACAGTTATACCTCAGCGAAGCTTTAACTAAAGGAAGGTTACGAAGATCATCGCAGAGCATTAGAGAAGTGATGTAGCGAGTGACGTCAGCTTAATTATAAGGAAAGTTTGAAGACTCAGCGAAGAATGGGATTACCTTGCGAAGAAGACTCTTGTACGCTTGCAAGAACATCGCAGATCAGATCCGAAAATAAAGGTTGCTTAGCTGTCATCCACTATGTAATAGCCTATATAAAGGACCAAGCAAAGTCGAGAGACGAGAGATCATTTTTTCAGAGTGAGAGGAGAACAAATAGGGGAGAGAAAGTCCAGAGCTATTTTAATTCCTTTATATTCTTGTTATTCTTGTAAAATTCATCAAAAAATATTAATAAAATCTTATGAATTGATCATGGAGTTTGGCTAGAACAATGTGTAATCTTGGAGGGGTGTGGTTGTAGGAAATCCCGCAACTACATTCGGCTTAGATTTGAAGGAATTATAAGAAAGAATCGATTGAAAACAGTGTCCAAGGGGTTGGAACATTAGCAAACGTTTTCAATTTCTTGTTTCTTCTAATTGTTTTAAATATCAGCCAAATCTCTTCAATTGTTGCCGAAATATTACAGTTGCATGCAGTATAAACATACTCAAAATGTCAGGAACGTCGGCTGATGGTTATTTTCAATGATGTTGTAGAAAGTAGTAGTAAGGTTGTCGTTCACTCGGACTTTGTTGGATTGATTTTAAGTTTTAATAAAAGAAAATACTAAAGATAAAGAAAATATATATACAAATATTGTCACAGGATGAAGAGATGTGCTGGGACTTAGGATTCGGCCAAACTCATAACAAAAGGTTCAAATATTAATTCTTTTAACAATTATCGCTCAACAAATAAAAACACGGACTCTTATTTTTGCCAAGATAGATCCTCAAAAGATTGGTTGTAAATCCTAAGCATGATGTATCAAAACAATTAAGCTAAGCATACATCATCAAATTAAATGACAACCAATTAATTCAAATCATTTTTCAATTAAAATTAATGCAAAAGTCTAAAAAAGAATTAAATAATTTTACCCATGTATGAAATTCGTCTTCCTCCGTCGTCCTAGTAATGGGGTTTACCTCATCATGTTGGAAACACGCTCAAAATATGATTTTATTGCTCAAAGGCGCTTACAAATGATGAAAAGGAGAGATATCAAATAAACCAGGAATTTGCAACGCATGAAAAGCGTTACAAACCATCATTATGAGATCGTTAAATATTAACTATCGCTTGTTACTATTTCTTTAAGTCTGCCTCCAATATACGACCCACGGTTGCGAAGTCGTCGCATTGTTGAAGAACGACGGTCTTTGGCCGTCTGTTCTTCGTGTTCTTGGTGTAACAGCAGCAGAAATGGTAGTTCCCTGGAACTGAATTGTCTCGACTCTGTGTTGTGCTAAACTGCTCCCAATCTCTCCATCCCCCTTCTAATCGACCCCAGAACTCTTTATATACTCACAGAACCTCCGAACCTTCACCATCAATTCGAATAATTCTTCGTTTAATGATTTTTATTTTCACTTGAAATATTTTACTTTTCTTACCATTCTCACGCGTGTTCTGATCTGGATTTCCTGGTTTATCTTGGCTTGATAGGGTCGAATCTTGGTGAAGAACAAAATCTTCTCCCATGCAATACGTATCATCCAAATATCCCGTAACTTGTCATTACCCTCGTTTAACCGAGAGAGGAAGAAATCTTCCTCTGTTTTCGAATATCCACCACTTACTGTGCTGTTTCATCAAACCACTCCATATCTATCCAAATACACGAAGAAATCCGACACAAACTTGCCTTAGTCTCGCCTGAAAATTCCCGTGAATATATTCTTCCCTCGTTTGATAGAAAATCTGATTATGCAGCCCAATTTCGCTTCAATGGAACACCCTTACAAGCCCCCGTTTAGCCCATTGGAGTAAACCCAATTAATCTCAACGATTTAGTCTCATTAAAATTCATCCAAAACTCAAACCCTAATTTTGTTTATATCTGAACATTTTTCCCGCCATTTTTGAGAACTCAAATGAAGAAGAAGGTGCCCCTTAACGAATCTGCAGGGTGCGAATAGTCGGAGGTGTAAATAGCAATTAGGGTACCCCTTATCGCTGAAGTACCCCTTAGTAATTGAGATGCCCCTTATCCAAATCTTAGGTCCATTTAGCACTTTTTCTCCAACGAGCGCAAATACCACTTTTCGAGCCAATTTTGCCGCAAAAGTTTATTTATCCAAAAATACCTACAAAAACATAAAAAACAAAAATAAGTACAAAATGAGCACTAACAAAATACATAATTAAGATCAAAATAGACACATAAATGCGTCTATCAAATACCCCCAAACTTATTATTTGCTCGTCCTCGAGAAAATCAAATATAGAAAAATCCAAACTCACTGTCGCAGGCATCGTCGATTGCATTTAGCGTATGCAATAAGCCTTTAAACCCCTAGGTGGCCCTAGTGGCCGAGTTATAGTCTCGGGAGGGTTTACCAGAGGTGTACCCAGAAAACCTTTACTCCAGACCCTAGCTATCTACGCAAAACCTTGGAAGGCACTAAAGGATCTCCTTGGTTGGCATACTTATTGACTACAGGAGGAAGTACCCTGATGCGAAATTCCAATTGATGTACACGAGTTTGCACTCAAGCATACTAAAATTCATATAAATTGACAGAGCTCTACTCAGATAGTTTCTAGACATCATAAACCGGAGTCAACCAATCACATGGATAGATTAAGAAGATGGAAGTAGAAAAAACGTAGATGATGTTGACTAAGGTGAACCTATCCTAATGGACTGAGATACTGGTCTGGACTAATATCAACACACTGGCATATACAAGGGAACCAATGGTCGATAATCCTAACTCTAGGTCAACACAACTGGCATATACAAGGGTTCCAGTGGTCGACTTTATTGAATTTATTCCGGTTGGTCAGATGGTCTGGTCTCAATTTTTTTTTTTTTTTCTTTCAATCACTCTAATTCACCCTAGCAATGGTAAAAAAAATAAAATAAAAGAAGTGATTAGGATTCTTTCGATGTTTCCATCACGAGGATATGGCGAAACTACCATGTTTTCTTTTTCTAACACCTGAGCTATGTGCTTTTATGAATAGAGTCTTCTAGATGTTTCCATCTAATCATATTGGTTCCTCAACTCCTACAACCAAAATGCTTCCATCCACTTAGATTGGTTAGTGCCATCCTTAATAAACATAAATTTCTAGGCTCTGGAGTTTATTTATTGCAACTAAAAAGTTTCTCCCATACCCCCAAACTTAAATCTAACATTGTCCTCAATGTTCTAAAGATGAAATTAAAAGCATGAACAATGAGAGACTTTTACCACTTGAAGAGAAGAGTAAGGAAAGATATTACCGTGTTGCATGAGCATGGGTTACCTCCCAAGAAGTGCTAAGTTTAAAGTCTTGACCAGGACTAAGAAAGAACTAGTCACCTCGAAGAATCATATAACAAGAACTCTAATAATCATCATCCGGATCAAAAAGTATTACCCAAAAGAAGAGAAAATTGCAATAAACCATGAAGATATCGAACATACCCTTATTCAACTTTTGTTTAAGACAACTATATCTAGTTGTGGCTCGATTTCAAGCTCTATGAACGGGTCTAAATAAAATGTTTTCATGGGTTGGACTTCCTCAAAAGAAGGATTCTTAAGATCAGGTTGTAGAGTCTGGAAATACTCAAGTAGGAACTTAGACGCACATAACAATAACTTGAATAATTGGGGATCCTCTAAGTCAATCGATTTGACTCACACAAATGACCACAAAGAGAGTGGTGGTCTTCCTTAAACAAATGTGTCGACCCTAATATCCTAAAGTAATTAGGTTTAGTCTCAAAACTTAATAATTGACACATCTGAAACTTATACGTTCCCACAAATGGAAGGAAGGTTTTTGGTGGGAAAACAAAGTCAATCGTGGTATCATAGCCTGGGTTAACCACATCAACCAGAGGATGGGTTTCTAACAATTGAACTTCTTTATGGACACAACTAGGTTCAGGAAAATATGTATGAAGATACTCTTATAAATTGGTTGAGGCACATATGTCAAGTCCCAAGTGAGGGATCTCTGTAAGAGCTAAAGGTAAGGCACAAGTAGAATGATAATCACCCCCAAAATTAGAATTTTGGGTGTCTCTAGATAGACTGGCTACAATTTCCCTAATTTCTAGATCATCAAAATCCTGAAAATGGTCAATTGCTTCATGTAGATTATACTCAGGTGATGCATCCTCACTCATATTTAAAAGCTCTACGAGTTCATCTTCTTCGTCTAAGACTATTGTTTTTAAATCGTTAGACTCTAAAATAATATTCTCAGGATAAACTCGTTCCTCTAAACCATTATCGACTTCGTAAACAGGAAATACTACATCGTCTAAAACAATATCTCTAGTCAAATCCTCTTCCTTTTGAATAGGTGAATAATTGTTAAAATTATTAGGATCTCGAACTTTAAATAACTCTATTATTATAAAGCTCAATTGGAGTAGCAAATTCCTGATCACTATGCCTATTTATTTCAAATTCTTCATCAACACTATCCTCATCATAATCATTATTATAATAACATGAAAATGGTTTAACCTCATCTAAACAAGTAGTGTTACCAATTCTAACCTCATCATCTTGATTATGTGAATAACGATATTCATTCTCAAAGGTATTATTGGATACACTATATTGGAAATTCAAGTTATTTCGAGCAATACTTTCATTCGTCTCTAACTCAAGTCTACGTGTCGACTCAGCTATCCTCTCAAGGGTCTCCTCCAAAGAAAGTTCCCTTAGTGTTGGATCTAAGTTTTGAGTTAATCTATTGAGGATATCTTCTAAAGAAGGAAGAGGAACAGAAGGATCATAATAAGGACTACTTTTCAAAAGTTTGATTGTATCCTCTAGAGACGAAGAACTATTACTATAATCTTCTTGCTCGAATGACTGATGCACATGTGGATAGTAATTGGGCTCACCATGGTATGACCCATAACCTTCCAAAGGTTGGCGTTCCCAACCACTATTCACACTATGGTCATAAAAAGAGTGATGTCCATAATGTTCACTGGATATACATATTCATTGTGATGGCTATTATAATACCAATTGACATCCTAACTCGCAAGGGAATTCTACACAAACACAAACAAGGTCGACTCGACCAAAACAAACCTACGATTTCTAGCAAACAAAAAGCATGATGGCTCCACTTAGATTGTTTCTAGACCAGCTTTCTAATCCTTCGAAAGGGAATTCGTTACAAACTGAAGCAAACCCCTCTGGAATCAATCCGAGTTTAAGTAAGTTGAATAGAGGCGAGGAAAGCTGCGTGGAGCTTTGATACCCAAGGCCTCACCGCATTACAAGGCGGCGCAAGCCACGCATTCAACTCACGAAACCATCATGAACTTCGAAGTATGCTTAAAGAGTAACCAATATTTTTCGAATGACTTTCCTATTAAGCTCGTTACCTATCGGTCTCATTCTAGTCAAGATTTTAAGCTTAGGTTCGCGTTTGGTATCGTTTTCCTAAGGCGGGCAAGAAGAGAACGGTGATGAAATCCGAACTCTTATCTTGTATGGCCAGTCCTTGCCCTTTACTAGAAATTAAAGCAATAATCTTCGGTTCCTCGACATATATTCAAACGAAATCATCCAAGAAACCCGCCGACGGGGGATTCGCGGGTGTTTAGAATTCTTACCTCCCGTTCCGGACGGGGATGAACTTGAAGTCGACTCGGGCCACAACTCCTATGTCATGTACGAACTCGAGGGGCCGAGACGATATCGTAATCGTCGTCCTTCCCTGTGCAGTTTATATTTAAATAACCCTTCCTTAGGGTTTTTAAAAAAAAATGTCCAAAAGTACAAGTCTAAAGATAAAAAAAATAAAAATGTCCAAAAATAAAAGATTACAAAAATAATTACCTAATTACAGTTTCTAAAAAAAATAAAATAATAATATACAAAATCTTCTACTCCTTTTGGATTCCTCTTTTTTTTTATTTGGCTTCGCTTTTGTTTTCACCGATTTCTCCCTTTTTCTTTAGCTCGATTCCAAATCAAAACAAACAAGAAATACCAAAAGACGTAAAAAGAACAAAAATAATAAAAATAAAAATAAAACCTAAAAACAAATCTATACACAAGTCCGCGTCGGCGGCGCCAAAAATTGATGGTTATTTTCAATGATGTTGTAGAAAGTAGTAGTAAGGTTGTCGTTCACTCGGACTTTGTTGGATTGATTTTAAGTTTTAATAAAAGAAAATACTAAAGATAAAGAAAATATATATACAAATATTGTCGCAGGATGAAGAGATGTCTTTGGGACTCAGGATTCGGCCAAACTCATAACAAAAGGTTCAAATATTAATTCTTTTAACAATTATCGCTCAACAAATAAAGACACGGACTCTTATTTTTGCCAAGATAGATCCTCAAAAGATTGGTTGTAAATCCTAAGCATGATGTATCAAAACAATTAAGCTAAGCATACATCATCAAATTAAATGACAACCAATTAATTCAAATCATTTTTCAATTAAAATTAATGCAAAAGTCTAAAAAAGAATTAAATAATTTTACCCATGTATGAAATTCGTCTTCCTCCGTTGTCCCAAAGAATGGGGTTTAGCTCATCATGTTGGAAACACGCTCAAAATATGATTTTATTGCTCAAAGGCGCTTACAAATGATGAAAATGAGAGATATCAAATAAACCAGAATTTGCAACGCATGAAAAGCGTTACAAACCATCACACGAGATCGTTAAATATTAACTATCGCCGTTACTATTTCTTTAAGTCTGCCTCAATATACGACCCACGGTTGCCATGAGTCAAGATCGTTGAAGAACGACGGTCTTTGGCCGTCTGTTCTTCGTGTTCTTGGTGTAATAAAGAATAGAAATGGTAGTTCCCCTGAACCGAATTTTCTCGACTACAGTTGTGCTAAACTGCTCCCAATCTCTCCATCCCCCTTCTAATCGACCCCAGAACTCTTTATATACTCACAGAACCTCCGAACCTTCACCATCAATTCGAATAATTCTTCGTTTAATGATTTTTATTTTCACGGGAATATTTTACTTTTCTTACCATTCTCACGCGTGTTCTGAGCTGGATTTCCTTGTTTATCTTGGCTTGATAGGGTCGAATCTTGGTGAAGAACAAAATCTTCTCCCATGCAATACGTATTATCCAAATATCCCGTAACTTGTCATTACCCTGTTTAACCGAGAAAGGAAGAAATCTTCCTCTGTTTTCGAATATCCACCACTTACCAGGCCTGTTTCATCAAACCAGGCCCATATCTATCCAAATACACGAAGAAATCCGACACAAACTTGCCTTAGTCTCGCCTGAAAATTCCCGTTAATATATTCTTCCCTGTTTGATAGAAAATCTGATTATGCAGCAAATTTCGCTTCAATGGAACACCCTTACAAGCCCTGTTTAGCCCATTGGAGTAAACCCAATTAATCTCAACGATTTAGTCTCATTAAAATTCATCCAAAACTCAAACCCTAATTTTGTTTATATCTGCAACATTTTTCCCGCCATTTTTGAGAACTCAAATGAAGAAGAAGATGCCCCTTAACGAACTGCAGGGGTGCGAATAGTCGTGAGGTGTAAATAGCAATTAGGGTACCCCTTATCAGTGAAGTACCCCTTAGTAATTGAGATGCCCCTTATCCAAATCTTAGGTCCATTTAGCACTTTTTCTCCAACGAGCGCAAATACCACTTTTCGAGCCAATTTTGCCGCAAAAGTTTATTTATCCAAAAACACCTACAAAAACATAAAAAACAAAAATAAGTACAAAATGAGCACTAACAAAATACATAATTGAGATCAAAATAGGCACATAAATGCGTCTATCATCGGCCTAAAGTGATAGGTGATTTAGATACAAACTTACATTATAATTTACTCAAAATAACCTAGTTATGCGTTTCGTAGTCGTAGGAAATACCATTAGGTCCTAGGAATAATATATTAGAGAGAGTCTAGTCCTGTTGACCCAGTCATGTGTCTGTTTGGTCCTAATTGGTAATATAAATTATAGTTTGGTCCTAGAAATTATTGTTTGGTCCTAGGCTGATGTCATGGATGATGTAAATGTCACCTTGTAGTGGCAGAAATACCCTTTTGGATAAGGACCATATATATAGTCAAAAAGTATGAGAGAATAAATCATTCTCGATTTACTTTCTCTCTCATCTTTTTTTTCTAGATCTGAAAAAAAAAAATCCTGCTCGATGTAATGGAAATTTCTTATTTGGGTGATTTTTTTCTGGTTTGATCTGCTTCTTCTCCATAAATCAACATGTGTGAGTTATACTGGGAGTGGAGATTCAACATGAGGAAGTGCTGATGGATCTTACGTCTGTTTTATTACCACCTACATGAGAAAAGATGATGGTTCATTATTTTATTTAATGAAAGTTTCCAGCTGAACCTGTGGTTCATGCGCCTCCCTCTCCCAATCTTTTAATCTTCTTCTTCATCCTTACTTTGTCTTATTAGATCTGTTCGGTACATATGGTTTTTTTATTTAAAATTTCTTTTATTGATTTTAGTACTCATCTCTTTTTGTATTTGCTTTTGCAGATTATCTTTTTGAATGGAGGAACCAGATCTGGACGAACAACAAATTAACACGGATGTTGCTGTTTTTGGAGGCGATGAAGATGACGAACAACAACGATGTTGCTGTTGTTGCTGCTGTTGAACGATGTTGCTGTTAAAGAATGATGAAAGCGATGAATAATGATGTGTTGTTGATGTTGAAGATGATAAATATTATGTTGTTGAAGATGAAGATGATTTTTTGCTGTTGCTGCTGATGTTTTATATGGACTTCATTCCTGGGAATTGAGTCTGTTTTTTTAGCTTTTTTGTATGGACTTCATTCCTGGGAATGAAGTCTGTTTTTTTAGCTTTTTGTATGGACTTCATTCCTGGGAATGAAGTCGCATTTTTAGTTTTGTATGGACTTCATTCACGAATGAAGTCTCATTTTTTAGCTTTTTGTATGGACTTCATTCTGAGGGAATGAAGTCTCATTTTTTAGCTTTTTGTATGGACTTCATTCACAGGAATGAAGTCTGCATTTTTAGCTTTTTGTATGGACTTCATTCCCAGGAATGAAGTCTGCTTTTTTAGCTTTTTTGTATGGACTTCATACAAAAAAATGAAGTCTGTTTTTTTAGCACGGAAAATCTCTTACAAAGAAAAATAAATAACATGGAAGGGTATTTTTGTCTATTTAAATATTTTTAAATAATTATGGACCAAACAATAATGGCGTTTGACCAAAGGACTAAACATACATGGGCCCACCTAAAAAAGACCAGACGATATTTTTCCCTTAGTAGTCTTCACCGTTATGTGGCCTAAACTTGGAATGTCAGAGTTTGTGAATGTTTACGAAATATGGGCCGGTGTTATATATGGAAATTGCAGGAGAAGAGAAACTATATATATAGAGAAGAGAAGCGTTCAAGACACGATACCACTCAACACCTAAGAACAAACCTACAAGGTGTTAGAGAAAGCTGTTTTTTTGCCGGATCTTCCCATAACTCGTTCTCGTCCTTGCGTGTCTAGGGTTTTTTTTTTTTTTTTTTAATAAGATGTCAATGCCTATGCAAAACGACACAAAACGACAAAAACTGTTTTTTTGCCGGATCTTCCCATAACTCGTTCTCGTCCTTGCGTGTCTCGTTCTCGCCCCTAGATGTCAATGTCTAGGGGCGACCCCAAAAGAATTAGGGGCGACACAAAACGACAAAAACTGTCATAATCGGTAGGTTATTTCACAATCGGTAGGTTATTTTCGTGGCATTTTTTTTAATCCCAAACTACCCTTTACAATCGGTAGATAACTATACAATCGGTAGTTAATCAACAATCGGGAGTAAATTTGGTTTGTATAACTTAGAATATAAAGTAAAATCCTTTTTTTTGGAATTTTGACTATCCTATAATCGGTAGTCAAAATAGTTATCTTGACTCCCGATTAAAGTAGACCTTTGGCAAATATCCTATCATAATCGGTAGGGAATTTAGGTTATTTAACTCCCGAATATAGAGTAGCCCCAAAATGAGATTTTGCGAAAATCCTTTTTTTTGGAATTTTGGTTGAGCCTATAATCGGTAAGAAAGGAAGAGTTATCATGACTTCCGATTATACAATGGCTCTCTTTACAAATATTCTACCATAATCGGTAGTCAAAATAGTTCATATAACTACCGAATATAGAGTAGCCCCAAATTCAGATTTTGCAAAAATCCTTTTTTTTTTTGAAATTTTGGTTGAGCCTATAATCGGTAGTAAATGAAGTTATCCTAACTTCCGATTATCCTTGCTCTCTTTGCAAATATTCAACCATATTCTAGTAGTCAAAATAGTTCATATAACTACCGAATATAGAGTAGCCCAAAATCGATTTTGCAAAAATCCTACTGAAATTCAATTTTCTCGTAGAAAATTTTTTTCTACGAGACGCTGTCTCGCAAAAATCCTACTGAAATTCAATTTTCTCGAACACAGGGAGGAGGCTCGCCCCGGACCCCCTGCACTTCTCAGTATAGCGTATCGGCATTGTATTCATGCCCGCACCGAGCTTTTTCAACTGCATTGGTTGAGCCTATAATCGGTAATAAATGAAGGTATCCTGACTTCCGAATATATAGTTGCCCCAAAATGAGATTTTGCAAAAATCCTCTATTTTTCTAATTTGGTTGAGCCTATAATCGGTAGTCAAATAGTTCATATAACTACCGAATATAGAGTTGTCCCAAAAATGAGATTTTGCAATCGGTAGCTAACTAAACTACCGATTATGAAGGGGCATACAAGTATTTTCATTCTATTTTGTCTTTGTGTCGCCCCTAATTCTTTCGGGGTCGCCCCTAAAGACGCCAGGTTTTAAATGACTGGGAAAGTTATGAATATTTTGAGAAAGCACGTATCATTGGTCGATTTTTAGAAGATGTTCAAATTAAATTAAAAACAAGTAATGGCTATTCCACAACAGACGATCTCTCCAAAGATTTGGAGCTGTGCAAGATCATCCTTGCCAAAAAAAAGAAGGATTTTGAAGATTGGAATGTTGATAATTGTATAGACGAATTCAAACGTTATTCTTTAGAGAGAAGATTAGCCGAGATTCTACGTGATTTTTGGGATGTTTTGCATTCTTCTCAGGAAATCAAAGACGAAGATAGAATTTGGATGAAGGAGCTACAGTTGCATGAATTTAAAAGAAGCACCATTTCGCGTTTGGTTCATCACTTTCGAAAATATGAAGATCAATGTGAACTTTCATTGCAACAACAGGGAATTAGTTTGCCCGTGAAGCCACCAGATCTCATGGACATGACCTATGGAGATATCCACGCAAAAATAAAGAATTATGAGAATTTGCAGTTGGAAAAATCATACGTGAATGACAGAAGATATCTTCGTGGAGCACCAAATAGGCCTAATGAAACAGGATATACGTTCCACGGATTAAAAGCAACAATAGTGTCCGTTGCGAGACTCATACAGGAAGCCATAGCAGCACGTGAGGGTACAACGGTGGGCGACTACATAAACTCATTTTAGTTATTATGGGTTATAGGTTTTATGTTTATGTTTTGCGGATCCTGGTAACTTATTAGCTCTGCTTGTTGGCAACGGAGCTTGTTTTTTTTTTTTTTTTCATTTGGAAGTTGGAACGTCAAGAATTCTTTGAGTTAATAATAGTCGTCACACAATTATACTTTGAGAAAAAATAAGAATTCAAATTTTGACGAGGGCGCAGTAAAGGTATCCCTAACAAAAAGCAGTAAAGAACTAAAGATCCTTGTACGCTTAATTTTCACGTTATCTTACACTTTAGGACCTTATTTTGTGAAACCAGTGACCTGAGTTCGAAACTCGTCAACATCAAATTCTTTAATGATCCAAAAAAAAAAAGATCTTATTTTGTGAATAAAAATTAAATGGTAGGAAATATGAAGATAAAATTTTTGGGATATGTTTTGGGAAAAATATCGTTTGGTCCTTTTTTAGGTGAGCCCATGCCTGTTTGGTCCTTTGGTCAAACGCCTTTACTGTTTGGTCCATAATTATTTAAAAATATAAAACAGACAGAAATACCCTCCGGTAGTCCGGTGTTAATTTTTACTTATTTTCTTGTAGCAGTTCATTCCAGAAATGAAGTCCATATAAAAACCTAAAAAAACAGACTTCATTCCAGAAATGAAGCCCATATAAAAACCTAAAAAACAGACTTCATTCCAAAATGAAGTCCATATAAAAACCTAAAAAACAGTACTTCATTCCGAAAAATGAAGTCCATATAAAAACCTAAAAAAGCAGACTTCATTCCAAAATGAAGTCCATATAAAAAACCTAAAAAACAAACTTCATTCCGGAATGAAGTCCATATAAAACCCTAAAAAAGTCCATAAAACAAAAAACAAACTTCATTCTAGAAAATGAAGTCTATATAAAAACCTAAAAAAACAGACTTCATTCCAGAAATAAAGTCCATATAAAAACCTAAAGTCCATATAAAAAAACCTAAAAAACAGACTTCATTCCAAAATGAAGTCCATATAAAAACCTAAAAAAAACAGACCTCATTCCAGAAATGAAGTCCATATAAAACCCTAAAAAAACAGACTTCATTCCAGAAATGAAGTCCATATAAAAACCTAAAAAAACAGACTTCATTCCAGAAAATGAAGTCCATATAAAAACCTAAAAAAATAGACTTCATTCCAGAAATGAAGTCCATATAAAAACTTAAAAAACAATTCAACAATGAAGTTCTCTTAAAATCTTTTTTTCTTCTTCTTCGTCTTTTTCTTCTTCATCTTTTTCTTCTTCTTTGTCAACAACACAACAGAAATATATTTTTCTTCTTCTTCGTCTTTTTCTTCTTCATCTTTTTTTTCTTACAACAGCAGCAGAAAAAACTTTTTCTTCTTCTTCTTCTTCGTCTTTTTCTTTTCACCTTTTTCTTCCTCTTTGTCAACAATAGCAGCAGTAATGTGTTTCTTCATGTTTTTCTTCTTCTTCGTCATACACAGCAGCAGAAAAATCTAAAAATTTCGTCATTCTTAATCGTCTTCATGAGTAGCAACAGAAAAAAAAATGGGGAGGAGAGAAACTAGATCTGAAAATAGGAGGAGAGAGAAAGTAAATCTGAAATAAGATATTTTCTTGGGTTTCTTTCTATATATATGGTCCCAAAAGGGTATTTGTGCCACTACAGGATGACATTTACATCATCCATGACATCATCCTAGGACCAAATAATAATTTTTAGGACCAAACTATAATTTATATTACCAAATAGGACCAAACAGACATTTGACTGGGTCAAATGGACTAGACTCTCTCTAAAATATTATTCCTAGGACATAATGGTATTTCCTACAAAAATTAAATGGTAGGAAATATGAAGATAAAATTTTTGGGATATGTTTTTATTGCAAAACTTTGCATACGAAAGAATTTCATTAATTTGCCAAGGAAAGAAAATCTTCACTAGACAAAGAGTTAGTTACATGAAAATTACTCATGCCATAGGCAAAGCCGCAAAGGCATAAGCTGCTAGCAAGACACTCCCAAAGCTAAACTCAAGTATCTAAGTCAAGTTTCAACCCCTCTGCTAGCCATCCCGCTTAGCTCCAAAATGATTGAATACAATCATTCACGGCTAAAGCCTAGATCGCCTCATCAGATCTGAATCTATGTATGCTGCTACAGCTCATATGATCGATGTTATAATTGAAAACTGCATATAGTGAAATTAAGAATAAAGAAAAGTGTAAAATGAGAAATCTTACCATATGAAGAAGCTATGATCACAGGAGGTAACAATATGCCTAAATCTGTTGGTATGGCATCTCTCAATTGGATGAGCACTACTATAGTCGTTACTTGCTGATGCAGCATCATCAAGATTCTCATATGTACCTCTAGATCTTGCAAGATAGCTCACGTCTTAGGGTAGTAGTACTAGGTAGTAGCCGTAAAAGAGCATAGGGCGATCCGATCTATCAAACCGAAGAATTTCAGTATACTGAAGTTGCTAGAGAGGATAGCACTAATAGTACTATATATACACCTTGGAGATGATCCAGTGTCTTGCAAGTTCGCGTGAATCTTGATGATGCAACATCTGCAAACACTGACTGTTTTCTCTAGATCTTCTTTCCTTCCTCATCACCAGCAAAAACATAACCCTAAATCATACTCTATGATGAAAAAGTGATTATGTGCAACTGCAAAAAAAAAGTGTGAAAAAAATATCCTGCTAAGGTGGTTAGTTAACCCCACCAAAACACAACATGGAATAGAAAATTGTAAAAGAGTCTCCTGTATCCAACAGTTAGGAAAAAGTAAGTTCGGTATTCAAAGGAAGATCTAGTTAGCAGGTGAATAGAAGAGATCGTGGACATACATGTATATAAGCAAAGGATTAAAGGTTGTACAACAAACTATTACGATTGAGCAAGTTATATAAATAAGAGGGAAGTTGAGAGATTCATAGCCAAGTCCTTGAAAGAGGACTGACTAGTGATGGAGGATGAGCTAGCTTTTATAGACTAGGGTTTTGGTTGGTGCCTAGGCTTGTCATGAGATGTTTCTGAAGTTTTACCTGCAAAAACACTAGTAGTTGTCAATCAAAAGCTACATCATTGCAAAAAAATACCAAAAAACATAACACTCCTCCTGCTTTTTTATGATCTAAACAAAACCAACCAGAAAATCTTTACCATTTTATTTTGTTAGTGGTGTTTAGGTTTGGACATCAAGCATATATTCCTTTCTCTTGTAAGGATTTTGAATGGACAACATTAGTGTCCATCCATCCATCCTTCACGATTTATAAAGGGGATACCAGTCTTACTAAGTGTTGATACTATTGCATCGATCCAACGGCCAGGATCGATGGGATTTTTTTGTCATATATGAAACGGCATCAGCACTTAATAGGACTGGTATCCCCTTTATAAATCATGCCATCCTTGTGCAAGTTTCATATATTGGGTCTTCATATCTACATATGTCTGTCCTTGCACGCTTAATTGTCATTATTCAGCATCCCATCAAAAGAAGGCTGAGTGGTAGACCGGGAAGCGTACTAGGGTCCAGGGTTTAAGGTTCAGGTCCAGTAAAATGCGAAAATCAAGGAGAGTGTTGGTTGGTCGAATAGTGCCTCCGTACGGTTGAGTATAATGAATTGGAGATGGGTACACAACTTTAGGGATTGAAATTTGAATAGCTTATGTAACTTATGAGCTAGCTAGGGAACAAATCCTGAGTGTGTTAATTAAGACCATAGGTACCATAATAAAGAATCTTTTTGATTTATTTTTTTTAAAATTAGTTTCTCTCTGCCGCTCCTTTTTCCTTTACCACACAGTTGATGTACTATATATCCCATTAACTATGGGTGCTGGAGACAAGATGTAGTGATTAGTGGTAAAAATTTCTTACATACCCTGTTTCAAGAATAACAAATGAAGACTAATCCTTCATAATTTTGTTAGTGTGTTTAGCTATTTATACCTATGCATCATGACAGTATCAATATGACATCAAAAAACATCTAGAGAAAGTCAGAAAGATAGCAACATATAGCATATTGCCCTTTCTCTCATACTGAAAGCCATATTCTCGTCTATGTAGCGATGATTATAAGCGACATCGAGGCGCAAAATTAGCCACTAATTACATGTATATTTCTCCTAATTGCATGTCATGTTAAGTGGACAATACCAGGCCATAAAAGTTGGTTCCTTTCTACAGTAGAGACGTTATTTATGAGACTCAAACTCCGTAATTTGAAGACGGAGTAACTTAATTGCAACCATGCATAAATTCTTAACTTCTACTCTGTACACTCAGTTTATAAACGATCCACATGAAAAGTAAAACATTGTTGATTCGCACCACCCATAAGTGTTGTTTGAAGGTTACGGAATAGACAAAGTGATTACAGAGTCATGGTTCGTACATTTGTATTGATTACATATGCATGGATAGAAACATAGCGTGAAGGGTCTTAGGTGTAAAGTAGTAGACATTAGACATAAACATCAGAAACTGAGCCTGCCATGTCTTCGGGATTCTGTACTAGCAATTTTACCCACCACTTATTAACCACGCTTCCTCTGTATCTGGTTGTCGTGTCTCCCGCGTGTATGCATCATGAAAACTGGGATCAATGAATCTCACCGGGGTTGATTATCAAAGACGAAAACTTTAGGATTCTACAAGGCATCAGTTTTAGCGACTTAGCATGCACAATCCAGGACTCTACATTGCAGTTACACGAAGGTGGCTGAAAGCCCAATACACGTATGGCATGCTGAATTTAGAAAAACCAGCCCAATAATGATCTGGATTACTTGGGCCTTTGTTTTCGAAGCTTACACAAGTCACCTCCAATTTAGTCCGTTTAACACAAGTGGGAATGTTATAAACACCCCTAGTATCCATGGATCCTTCAAAAATACAGTTATCCATTTATGTATGTACCCCTGATGGCATAACTGAAATTTCATCCACAATCATAAATTTCTAATTTCCTCTTTTAACCTTCCTCTCCAACTGAGGTTGTTGTTTCCTTCTTCGAACACAGAAAAAAAAATCATCCCTTCAACCACCGTCATCTCCATCGCTCCCACCATCATTACCATCTCAATCGCCTCCATTGCGACCAACATCACCACCTTCGTCACGTTCGCCACTACTATCAGATAGTGATTAAAAGTTTTTCGATTTCAAATCGATCGGTAAGGTTTTAGAAAACCTAATTTTAACGATTTCATATTGAATTTTCTAACTTCAACCATGATTAAAGTATAGATCTAAAACTATCTTGTCTCAATCTCGTTATTCTAGCTGGTGATTGGTAGATGGTGGGAAGGATTATTTGAAACTGTGGAGAACATGAATCTATAATGTGAGATAGATGATAATATATAGTTCTGAGTTTAAATGGAGATATGATGCTCGAGCTTTGATTCTAATAGGCAAATAAGATATTAGTCGAAGCAAATAATGGTGTTTGTCACTGTAATTGATGAATTAGAAATAGGGTTAGGGTTATTATATGAAGAAGATCTGATATGGAATTGAAGGGTGATGTTTCTAGGGTTCGATTTGAAATGGGTTTTAGTAATTTTGCTGTGATTTTGAATTTGTTATCTTGAATTGGTTGGATTTGATGATGGATTCGAGTATGATGAATTATAAGATGGGAGGTGCTGTCAAGAATGAAATTGGTGGTCTAAGAAGAAAAAGTGTGGTTGGCAGTGATGATAGAGTTGGTTGCTGGCTGCTATGAGTACTATTGTTGCTGATTTAGGTGGAAGTTGCATCTACAGTTACAGAGATGGTGGAGTTGTTATGGGTATGGTAGTGGAGTTCGAGATGGTGCTGGTTGTGTTGATTGTTTGAATGCAGAGGAGTTGCTGGCGAAGTTTTGATTTTGAAACACCAGAAAAGAGGAGAAAGAATTAATGCCTATAGTTTGCAGATGGAATTGAAAAATGGTGATGTGTTGAATTAATAATGATGCTCTACTGGTGTTGTAGAACTCAGTAATGAATTGGGTTTGTCTTGGTAGATAAATGGCTTTGATGTGGTGAATTAAAGGGTTAAATATGATGTTGTTATCTATTTCGTGTGGCTATGTATGGAGTTTAAATTGGCAGGTGTAATCCGTGAAGGTTCTGAGATGAAGAACTGAGGTCAAACTGAGTGTCTTTGCTTTGGTTTTGCGAGATGAGATGGTGCAGTGTTTGATCCGGGGCGGTTTGCAGTGGAGATGCTATCGAGTCTGAAGCAGAGCAATGGATTATAGAGCTTCTGAAGTGCAGTTGGTAGCAGATGTTGGTTGCTGTTGCGGTAGATGAATGCCATATTAAGTGCAGGAATGAAGTGCATTTAAGGATCCGTTGTGTAAGTAGTACCTTAATGAGTTCTTATATAACTGCTTTTGTTATGAGTTCTTGTTGTTCTTTTCTTATTTGTTTTTTTATTTGCAATAGAAATATCGACGTTGAATGATGCCGATAGTGAACATTGAGCTGAGACTTTTACTATGAAAACATATAATATCGATGCTGAAATGATGCAGATAGTGAACCTTGGCTTATTCTTGTTATCTTTTACTGGGATACTTTCTTGTTCATGACTATGATATCAGTGAACTGAATGAAGTGCTCAAACACTATTCCCAAGAGCATCATGGAGTTGAGAAGGATGGCTAACCAGTTTTTTGTAGGTGAAAATGGTTTTTGCTAATTTCGGTAATTTTGGGTGTACGGGTGAGAAACAATTTAAACCCTAAACAACGTACTGCAAGGGAGTACTTTAGATTCTAGAGATCAATCTGTACAAGTCCGGCCAAAACCAAGAAATGGTCGTTCCAGATTTTCTTCGGTCACAAAGTGAAGGAGAATGGGTTAGTTTTGGGGAGGAAGCAAGGAAAGTGATGAGACCGAATAGTTGATTACGGAAGAGTAGTTGTGTTACTACGACTTGTATCGGAAAAAGTGGGAAGGCTAACAAATGGTAAGCTAGCAAGTATTTTCTGAGTGTTGTATATTCCCGAATGAACTTGTTGTTCGGTGGAAATAGGTAAGACCTATTTATACAAGTCGAAGTGAAACGTACTCTGGTCTCATTAAGGAATGGAAAAATGGGTAAGTAAATGGGAGGAGGTGGTAACGCATGGAATTGATGTTCCATAAAACCGTTAACGCATGGAATTGATGTTCCATGAAACCGTTAATGCATGGAATTGATGTAAAAAGCGTTTCACCATTAACTCCCTGTATTTACTAACTGCATCACCCTTATGACACTTCCTTATGACGGGCATAGTGTACGCCGCACGCTGTAAACCGCCAAATCAATACCCAAAGAGGATCCCCAAGTTTGTAATATGTGTTGATGTCTCGAATATTTTTGTGGAAAACATGTAGCACGTTGTTCTTGCCTGGCAAGTCATACTTGGGAGACTTTCTATCTTGGTGACCTTCGACGGTCAAGGTTTTGCATCTCAAGAGGAAAGATATCCGCTGATCGGTGCACGCTTTCATTTTGGTAGTCGTGTAGGGAAGGCCAGCATGGTGGTGCGGCTAGGTTGGCATGCCATTGGCATGGCATGGTTTGGCGTGGCCAACTTAGGTTTTCGGGCCAAAGGTTACCATGCGTTGTCTGGTAACCTTGGATGGCTAGGATTTTCTCCTGGGATTGAATGGCGACCGTTGATTGCCGCACGCCTTCGTTTTGGTAGCCGTGTAGAAAAGGCCAGCAAGGTGGCGCGGCTAGGTTGGCATGGGGCCATGGCACGGTGCGTTTGGCTTGGCATGGCGGGGCCAAGGGTTTGCCATGGGCACATGGTGCGGTTTGGCTTGGCATGTGGGGACAAGGTTTGCCATGGGCGCATGGTGTAGCTAGCTTGGCTAGGTGCGGTTTGGCTTAAAATGTGCGGCTAAGGGTTTTCCATGGGCGCATGGCGTGTCTAGCTTGGCTAGGTGCGGTTTGGCTTGGCATGTGGCGCCAAGGGTTTGCCATGGGCTCATGGTGCGGCTAGCTTGGCTAGGTGTGGTTTGGCTTGGCATGTGGGGCCAAGGGTTTGCCATGGGCACATGGTGCGGCTAGCTTGGCTAGGTGTGGTTTTGCTTGGCATGTGGGGCCAAGGGTTTTCCATGGGCGCATGGCGTGGCTAGCTTGGCTAGGTATGGTTTGGATTATCATGTGGGGCCAAGGGTTTGCCATGGGCGCATGGCGTGGCTAGCTTGGCTAGGTGTGGTTTGCCTTGGCATGTGGGGCCAAGGGTTTGCCATGGGCGCATGGTGC
>JAJJWW010003272.1:0-34278 GCA_023531295.1 Papaver armeniacum | reverse complement strand
CACACAAGCTTCCCAAAAGTTCGGTTGACTAGGTACTAGGATCGGTTCCCCACATATATATGGTATATAACTTATATGTGTTGCACATGTCCATGGGATCGCTTCCCATTTCTGCTATAAACCTTGTTGCACCCCATACAAGGATCGGTTCCCTTTGATGTACTGCACCCCTTACTAGGATCGGTTCCCTTTCCCTTACTAGGATCGGTTCCCTTTCCCTTACAATGTCAGACATACAAAATCCGATCATACCAGAGGTGATTACTTAAGATCGGTTTTACTAATAAAAGTTATACCAATACATAAGTCAGGCCTTTGTGAACAGTTCTACCAAGAACAAAACAAGTTGTGAGCGGTTATACTCTATCACACATATTGGTTGTTCATAAGATATGCAATGAATAACAAAACCAATAACACCTGGCAATTTCCTTTTCGGTCCACAAACAAGTTTATGAACTTACTTCCTTAGAACACATGTAAACATTGTCCCTAGGATGAAATCCTCACCTCATACCCATACATAATCACAATAGCATTCAAATGATTATGGCGATGTCTTATCTACAAAGTTTAATGGTTAAGCAATAAACCTCGTATTGTATTCCTTAATACTATGTCTATCTAGAGTTCAAATATGCTTCGTAGTTATGTTTTCAATATGCACGACTTGAAAGATACGTTAGGGAATGAAACAGTTCAAGTCAAATATCACTAACCTCAAGTGGAAGGATGATTGTTGTCGTTGTAGCTCCTTGATTCTTCACATCTTCAAGTCTTCGCAATACTTGTAATATGTCATATCCTAATACTTTCAAGCTAACCTATACGAAGTTTAGCTCTAGTACATAATCAAGCGACTCTTAACATGAGTTTTGATTTACTAAAATATGACAACCAAACTTGCCATACCAACGCTTGGTGGGTTCAACCGAGCCATGCTCTAACACTCCATCTTTGGGCTTGGTATCCATGTTGAGAACATTTTTGCCAAGGAGGTATTTAGCATCCATGAGCTGGTACCAGAGGGAGTTTTTGTCTTTCTCCAATCTCCAATCTCCAACCAATATTAGTGAACATCGAACTATTGAAGTATTCCATGTTCATGAAGCCTAAGCCTCCCATGTCCTTGGGTTTACACACAACAGTCCAGGCTTTTGGGTAGTAGTCTTTGGGGTTGTCTAAGCATTTTCCCCAGAAGAAATCTCTTTGAAGCTTGTTGAGATCTTGATAGGTTTATTTTGGGAGTTTGAAACAGTTTATCTGGTAAATGCTGGTAGTGGAAGTGACAGAGTTGATGAGAACATATCTACCAGCAGGGTTGAGAGGTCCATTCTTCCAACTAACTAGTCTGAGTTTGAGTTTATCAACCCTAGGTTTGAAGGATGTAATCTTGCTTCTATGGGTGAAAAGAGGAGAGTCAAGGTACTTATCATTTGACTGAAGGACTTGTACTCCCATATTATTGCTGATGGTGGAGATAAGGTTTGGGTAAGTATTGTTGCTGAAGAAAATACCAGATTTGGTGAAGTTTATGAGCTGACCAGAAGTACCACTAAAAATTTGTAGAATGTCCATAAGATTTTGACTCTCAATCTTGTTGGCCTTACAGAAAACCATGCAGTCATCGACAAATAAAAGATGGTTGATGGAGGGAGCATTCTTACAAATTCTCATACCAGTAGTGAGACTCATGATGGAGGGAGCATTCTTACAAATTCTCATACCAGTAGTGAGACTCATATCCTCAGTTTGGATGAGAGTTCTAGAGAGAGCTTCTATGCAGAAGAGAAAAAGATAAGAAGATAAAGCCACCTCATCTTAAGCCAGTGACCTCTTTGATAATCAAGCATCTCAATCTTAAGCCACTGACCTCTTTTGATAATCAAGCATCTCAATCTTAACAACAAAGTTGTGATGAGTCTACCAAGCAATTGCTAATGTGTTGAGTCCGCGAACTCTCAGAACAGATCCCAAACGGGCTTACGGGCTTAAAGCAGGGGTGTAGTTATTTTATTATAGAAATTGACGTTTAGTCCCAAAGTTAATGTTCTTTGGACGCTCTAGTCATGTCCCTTCAAGCCTAGTGCTAGGAGGTTCAAATTTACCAAATTATGAACGGGTTAGTCCCTTTTCAAACGATTTAGTCCAAAATAAATTTTTATGATGACAAAACTACCCATCAAAGATATAAGTTTTCGTGATTTAGTTTAGTTCCATTATTTCAATTCTCAAATCCAGAAACGCCTTCATCTCTCCGCTTTTCGTCTCAGGAAAATTTGTCTCTCTCCCTCTCGATCTGTTGAAGAAGAAGGTGGAGTTTAAACGTTAATTCCTCTCACTCGATTTGTTAAAGAGGAAGGTGGAATTTATTGACGGAGCCACCGAAAACCATTGGAGGTATTTTAACGTTTCTGAGTTTTTGAGATTTTGAGAACTCAAAGCTTTGATTTCATATAAAATTTATTTTCTGATTCAAAAGTGCTTCGATCTATAATCTTGGGATTATTGTCATCATTTTGAGTCAAAAATTATCAAAAATATTTCAAAGAAATTTTTGCAGAATTTTTTTAGGGTTCCTAATTGAATTGTGATCTATCTTTTTCTTCATAATATCATTTGGTTTCATATTTGTAATTATCAAAAAATAAATTATCAAAAATATTACCCATCTAATCTTTTCAAAAATCATTTGGATTGGTTTTTCGACCTGATATTAACTACATACCGAGTCTACCCACACTATTTATATGAGTTTCTCGGAAGTTTAGTGTAACCTACTTGATTTTTCATATTTAAATATGCCTTATAATCTGTAAAAAAATGCTGAACTGAGTAATTATAAAACTTTACTGATTTGGCCAGGCTAATGAAGAACGGATCCGTCGTTTGCATACTCTGCTAAAATGCTATATACATTTATTTTTGGAAGAAGCTGACTGCAATGGATTCTTGACAAAGCTTTAGTGCGTCATACGAATAACAATAGGCTTCTCTTGGCACAGTTGTTCCTTTAAAAGTTGTCACTAATACTTGTCAATCTGAGAGGTTAAGGCAAGCATGATGGGTACATTTTTATCTCTTAATTTATATTTGTTAGTTTCTATATGTGTGCTTATATAGGTTGTACACATTAAACCCGAACTTAAAAACAACATTGGTTAATTGAACCAAATTACTGGCAGCACAGACATCCGATCAATATATAACCTACGACTGAGGTCAAATTGCTTGGTGGCGAGAATTGAAATGGGTCTTCTTTATTTGTTGGCATCCTTGCAGAAAGGATAACATGCCTAAATTCTTATCGAAGTGGGAAGAAGTTTAAAAGGAACAAATCATTTAGGTGTTAAGAAGTTTTGGACTTTAGTCCAACAAATAGAAGCAAGCACCACTGACGGACAAAAAAAATGATATAGTGAAGAAAAAAAAATCTTTGTTTCCACTCGAGCACATTTCAAAAGTGCTGTTGGGTTATGGATATTAGTGGTCGATGTGGAAAAATCTCCACTATAGTTCATTTTTGTGATGGTATGAGCAGTGGTTAGTGGTGATGTAGTCCTTAGTTAAAGGACCATTTGAATAGATTATTTTTTTCTCTTTAGAATTTTAGAAAAATACTAGTCCTTAGTTAAAGGACCAATTGAATTGATATAAATCATCTCTTTTTGGTTGTATGTGTATAGATACACATATATATGAGGGGTGCACTTGGGTGTGTTCAGCAAAATCACCCCTTGGTTCTTTTGTTTCTTCTTTACACGGTTAAATTTTTTAGATAATACTGAAATTTAAATGTAGACGTGTACATGTTTGTACACTGAAAGATGCATGAGTATGATTTTAGAGTTAAAACAGTTTGTTCACTAACTGACTTCATTAATAACGACAGCGTTCTAATGGGTCGACTGACGAGACGTGTGAAAGAAGGCTATACATTTGTAATCTTGATCAAAGAATAATCGAGTATGTGTCACTCTCTCCCTCACTCCCTTCTCTTATACTAGTACTAATAGTCGCTGAATTTGTATTTGTAGTCGGCATTATCGAGATGTTTTCTTCTTATGGAGAGATTGAGTCGGAGGATTTTTTATGGCTCACTCTTGGTCCAAAACGAGGAGAGCTCAAGGTTTCTCTTTCATTCAGTTCAGTACCAAAGAGGTATATCATCCATTACTTTCAACTGCTATGGATTGTTATACATGTATACATTCCTTCTAGGAAGATTCGAAAATGCTTGAATAGTAATGTAGTACAGAGTGAGCAGGTTCTAAATAATCTTAAATTTTTAAGATTCATTGTATGTTAATGTGTACATAGTTGTACACCTGTTGATTCTTGATGTGTACATAATTGTACACTTGTTGATTAATGTGCACACAGTAGTATAAATGTTGATTTTTGATGTGTACATAATTGTACACATGTTGATTTTTGAGTGTACCAGGTTGTACACTTGTTGATTTTAGATTCACTGTCTAAAATGCGGTGAAATTCTTTGTTTCACTACTGACTTTTCCATTTGTTACGTGAATGTATTAAAGTGGATTTTGTAACGTAACTTCGATGACTTGAACAAAGGAGTAAATGAGAACCTTTAGCCAA
The DNA here is from genome assembly GCA_023531295.1 of Papaver armeniacum. Classification (NCBI taxonomy): domain Eukaryota; kingdom Viridiplantae; phylum Streptophyta; class Magnoliopsida; order Ranunculales; family Papaveraceae; genus Papaver; species Papaver armeniacum. The sequence continues at coordinate 29,673 of JAJJWW010003272.1, read as the reverse complement.
TCTGAGATTTAACATCTGTCATGGAAAACCTGTATATATTTTTAGTTGATACACTCATAAGTACATATTTTCCATTTTGACTAGTTTTGTATATACTTCTTTCGTTAGAAGTATGGCTAATGTCTGTTTTTATTTTTTGGATGGTCGTCCTGATGTATAACGGTTCCGGATGAAACAAAAGGTGTCGTTACTGGTTGGAATTGTTGGATTGGAGATACATTTTGGGGAGGAAAGAAAGAAGACCAAGATAGGATCAATCGATTCAATCAGCAGCTTCATTTTGTTCTAAGCACAACTCCGATGTGGATAGGTTTGTTTACTTCTATTGCTTGCTTTTCATTTTTCTGGTTGCATTTATGGATAGGATACTGTTATATATGCAATTATAAAATACAAGTTTGATGTGTCCAAATATGTGTGTTGAGTGAAGGTCTCACGTAGAATCTGACTTTCAACTATTTTTATATATTGAATTATTAATGTGTACATAGTTGTACACATGTTGATTCTTAATGTGTACATAATTGTACACATGTTGAATTTTATGTGCACATTGTTATACACCTGTTAGTTAATATGTACATAATTGTACACCATCGTTATTGTGCACATAATTTCACACATGTTGTTTTTTAATGTGCACATATTTGCACACCTGTATTAAGCTCTAGTATGTATCAATTTGGTTTGAAGCATGTGACAGATTCGTTAGGAAGGGAAACTATGATTCTAATTTCTGGTATGAATTTGTTTTAGCTAATTGTTTCACAATTTTGCTTGATTTATCTAGTAGTTTTGAGTGTTATGCATGTAGTTACGAGATATATGTTAACCCAGGAATGTTGGAGCCTTATACGCTTGACTTTTGCTTATCTCATATGTTAAAACTTTTGATGTGGATGGGGATCAAATGATTGTTTAGGCATTAGATCATTAGTAAAATATATGTCTCAAATTCTCAACCTTTTTCTTTCTCTCAATTACAGGGGGAATGAAGGTCAAAGCTGACAAAGATGGGTTCTCGCCTCATGCTTCTATGCTTGCAACCTAAGGTGTTGCAACAAGATGTTAGGTATTTGGTCTAATTATATACTTGGTTCCCTTTTTGATGCCCACGTTAATGTTCGTCTTAGCTGATAATAGGAGTTTATACATTAGGATATCTTAGCTGAAAAAATAGGCTTTATTCATGTTTTGGAGGGGTGTACATATTGGTGCACTAGTGGAATTCCCAAGAAAAAATAGGTTTGTGTGTGGTCATGAATGATCGTTTTGATGCATGTTTTGCAGTGGTGTACATATTGGTGCACCTTTGTATTTTCCATGAAAAAATAAGTTTGTGTGTGGTTATTAGTGATCGGTTTTGTGCATGTTTCGTAGGGGTGTACACATTGGTGCACCTGTGTATTTACCATGAAAAAGTAGGTTTCTCCTGTTATACAAATGTGTACATATTGGTGCACCTATGTAATTCCCATGAAAAAATAGGTTTGTGTGTGATTGTGAATGATCGGCTTTCTGCATGTTTTGAAATATATGGTTTTCTGTGGAAGTTGTATTGAACTCTAGTATGTTTCAATTTGGATTGCATCATGTGACTGATTTTCTAGGAAGTGAAACTTTGGTTCGTATTTGCTGATATTAAGTTTGTGCAGTTAGGCCCAAATGGATCGTGTCTCTTTAGCTTAATAACTGCCTAACTTTTTATTTTCATCTTTTTCTTTGCTTTGTTTCTTATGTGGTTGTTGATGAAAAGTTATCACTTTTTTTCCAAGTCGTGGTTTCTTATGTTTTATTGTTTTTTTTTCCTAGACGCAGGTTAACTGCTATACCGTTCTATGCAAATCCTGCCATTATTCAGCAAGAGATTGGCGTGGTTGATATTTTTGTCAGTCTGTACAGACTCGAGTGGCTATCATGAATGTTGTATTTTTTGAATATTTGTCGATGTGTACATAGTTGTACTCTAGGGTGAATTTTTTTTTTTTTAAAAGTGAAAATTGTATAGCCATATGAGTACTCTTTTTGTAGATATCGAAAAGAGCTTTCCGAATATATAAAGTTTGTGAATTTTGGACGAGCGGTTTGATAGATAAATTGTTTTTTAATTGTTTATATATATATTATTTAAAATTGCTGACATCATCATGAGTTATTTTGGACTAAAATGTAAATATTTGGACTAAATTATAACCTGGCACTTTTAGGGGCGACCCCGAAAGAATTAGGGGCGACTTTTTTATTCCCAACCCATATACACCGTTAAGGGATGTCCAAAAACGCGGAGAATACGTTAATGCCCTTACACAATCGGAAGCAATTTTTTTCCCGATTATTACACAGAAATCGGAAGCTTAGTAACTATATTATACTACCGATTATTATCGATTTTGTGCCAAACTCGCATCCGGCTTCTATGACAATCGGAAGGGAAATAACCTCACGAGACTACCGATTATAGTAGATCCCTAAATTCCCAAAATTGGTGATTTCGCCAAGAAAGAAATTTGGGGCAACTGTATAATCGGAAGTCTTATTAACTACCGATTATTCTAGTTCCCAAATTCGAAAAAAATGACATTTCTGCAAAAACAAAATTTGGGGCAACTGTATAATCGTAAGTTTATTAGCTACCGATTAATATAGTTCCCAAATTCGAAAAAAATGACATTTCTGCAAAAACAAAATTTGGGGCAACTGTATAATCGGAAGTTAAAATACTTCATTTGACTACCGATTATACAGTTGCCCCAACAAAATACAGCCGTTGGAACTCTAAACTGTATATAAGGATTGTATCCTTTTACTCTCTATGGAACACAAATGCCTTTAAACTCTCTCCAACATCATCTTCAACATAATGGCCCAACCATTCATTAATCCTACGGAGTTCACCATTGAAGAAGATTTATCTTTATGTAGGCGCTATGTTCAATTCTATCCGAGACGAGGAGAAGAACGAGCAAGGAGGCATAATGAGTATGAGTTATTTGGGGAAAATTCACGAAAAATTCTGCGACGACCAAATTTTGCCCAAACATTTGGGGAAAAACTCCGCCGATCTTTTACTGCGAGTTGGTTCAATAAATGGACACGTCCAAGAATTCGTCCATTTAACTTATCTTGTGAATCAATATCGATTGAGGGTGAAACCAATGATGAGGTTATAGAACGATCTCTCGGGGAATGGCGGAGATGGAAAAGATCAAGCTTAGTTATGAAGCTCATTTTAGAATCCTTAGGGCGATGGAAAGATTTAATCCGTTTAGGACTCGTCCAACACGTCCACGACGCTAATCACAATACCTTGTAATAGAATTGAGGGAGTTCAATGTAAAATTATGATGATGTGTAGGTGATATTGTTATGAATTTCAAAATATTTATGAAAATCGGAAGTTTTAATTGTTGATCTAACTACCGATTATACTCCAACGGCTAGTTCGTTCAAAAGAAACTAGACGTGCCTCGAAAACCACATACAATCGGTAGATAAGACATATTGAGAAACCTCTGATTATACTACTCTAATGAAACTGAGAACTCTGTTGACAAAACAACCTATAATCGGAAGTATATAACAATACATGTTTACCGATTACGAATAATCGGGTGATTTGTTCAAACATTTACTACCGATTGTGGGTAATAATTGTACGCAATTTCAGTACAGTCTTGTAAAAGTACGCATCAACGGCCATATTTTCAAAAAAAAAAAGACGTTGGGACTCTCATCTATATAAGGAGGGTAAACTCTTCTTATTTATGCACCAAACAACACATATATAACATTGTGTATTCTACAAATAGATTTTCCATCGTCTACTCTTGTGAATTCATTCTATATCTCAACTTACAAGCATGGCAACGTTTGGCGCGAGATGAAGATTTGGTCATTGTGAAAACATGGTATCGTGAAACAAGACGTGAAGATGTCATAGCGGGAAGGTTAACACCCGAAGTCTTTTGGGCGAGGGTATATAGCCAATTTGTGCGAGAGTATGGAAATCCAAAGCAAAGATCACTCCAACAAGTTCATGATCGTTTCCGACTTGTCCAAAAAGGGGTAAATGATTACATAACGATACAAAAGAGGATGTTTAACACTAGCCACTTAAGCATGTCGATCCAACAATTTGTAAGTATAACGCTCGGGTGTTTAATCTTTCTTACTAAAATGAAGTTGACATTATTTTATGTTTGTTTATATAGGAGACACTCGCAAAAGACGGTACTTAGTGGAAAAGGGTGAAGAATTCACTTATGATGGAAGTTATGAATTCACTGAAGTCCGTCGTAAATATGATATAAATGTTTTTCTGCTGGTTACAATCGGAAGTTATTATTTTATATTGTCTACCGATGCAGGAAGATTTTCACCTATTTTTTCAGAGAATTTGGTGACAATCGGAAGTTTATGCGATATGTTGTCTCTTGATTCTGCAGGAAGATTTTCACTTTTTGTCGGACTATGGTGACAATCGGAAGTTTATTCAATATGGTGTCTACCGATTAGGAAAAATTTACGGTTTATTTTTGTCGAGTTTGGTGTTAATCGGATGTTTATATAATATGTAATCTACTGATTCTCGGGAAAAAATTTCGATTGTTTTATCGGCCTTTTAATCGGAAGATAAGTTCAAAAGTTAATAACCGATTATAAAATTGATTGAGTCTGTTTACAAAAGCTTGTATAATCGGTTGATATATTAAAAATATAACTACCGATTATAGCTTTAGACTTCACAGTATTTTCCACAAAATTCCAAAAAAAAATATGTACAAATAGGGCTTTCCAAAATACATCTTTCAAACATAACAATCATTGATCTTCATCATCCGAGGGAACCAATTCCAGTAGGCCTTCCGGAAAATCCACCTTCATGACGCGATCCCAATCCAACATGTTGGTCTCATATTGTTTCAACCAATCGTTACAATGATTCGTTGGGAAGTAATCGCTCCAACCATACCAACGGAGGTAATGGGCAATCCCTCTTTACTCTTAAACCGATAAAATGCATCTCATTCACAAATGCCATAACAATTCTTCTATCTTTAACCGATTGATCGCAAACCGTCCTTGTAGGTGTAAACGTATTAGAATGTCCATACCTAGGAGGAACAAAGAAATGTACCACGCAATTCAAAGCGTCCGCTAAGAGATATCCACATTTAGGCATTGTCATCAATACTTGGATCCGATTGTCTTCAATCCCTTTCGGCACTTTACACGCGCAACAAAGTCTTTGAACTCTAGTTCTTTGTCGTGCCTATCTCCTTCCTTCATCATCTCCATATAGAAATCCTTGTCCTTTATTAGTTGTACCGCCATCTTAGTTCTTAAATTTTGCCATTGGGTGACATCTTCGTTCACCGCCTCTCCAAAGTAACCAATTTGTTCCGAGGCGACGTGAAACCCGCAATTGCCATCCCCATCAACCTCGTCGGTGGACAAAACAAATGGAACAATGAGTGGAGGGAGTTGTTTCATATACTCTTCTATAATCGTATACCTTGATCGTGTTGGTCTTCCATGAAAATCCCTAGGACAACGAAGAGTACCATACTTCTCTCTTATAGTCACCATTTCCGTTGAATGTGTTTGTGGCGAGTCGCTCATTTGATCAATAACTACGGAGCTAGTTTGGGTCTCCACTAACACAACTTGTTCCACCGCATCGACTTGACTTACTTGAAAAGGCTTCTTAGAGACTTTTGGACTTCCATTTGATCTTTTCTTGGACGACCTCTTTTCTTTGGTTGCGGCTCATCTTCAAATTCGGCTTCCGAACGCTCATGCCGACACAATATTCTTTTATTAGACAAATGATCCTTTAATTCTTTTCTTTCAATGGTCCTCGACACTTCGGTGTTTGGCCTACCCGCCCCCTTATGCTTAATAGGTTCATCAACCTCTTTTAAACGAGGGTGAAGAGCTTGTTCCAAATCATGCATCAATATTTGCTTCTTGGCGCCATTTGTTGTAGCATAACGCTCGGCTATTCTTGCACACAATTCCGACTCCATGAACGACGGACCATTGACTACGGGTGTGCTTGGAGTGAAATTTAATTGCTTCCAAAATGGATGAATATCATTGATGTCAATCACATCGACGTAACTACCCATTTTATGACGACATGGGAGACCAATACCTATAATATCCTTGCAAACACAAACCGTATTCTCGTCATCGTTAGCTTTATACAACTTCAATTGTTCTATCATGTGATTTATTGCCCAACGTGAAACTTTATGAACAATGCCCCTTAGAAGCAATCTTTCCTCTTCGTGTTCCGTAGGGAATTTATGTACACTAAATTGCATAGAAGCCTTAATCTTTATGAGATCACGATTGGTGAATTCATGGATTGCTTCTTGGATCGACACAACTCCATTTTGACTACCTAGAAGTATTTTCTTTAATCGGCCATGAGACCCCTCCGCAATGCTTGTCGCCTCGTTCTTGAAGTTATGATATTCATATGTCCATGCATACACAAACCTCTCCTTAATCGGTAACCATTGTGTTTTACAATACTCAACGGGTTTTGGGTAGTCCTTGTAATATTCTTCCTCAAATTTCTTCAAGTTCCTTTCGTAAATTTCCTCGGTCATTGACCAAACGATCTTGTCCCATGCTTTCATGAACGATCTCCAAATTATCCCATCCTCCTTCCATTTTTCATCAAATAACCTCTTCTCTTCCTCTCGTTCTTCCTCGGTTAATTTACTAATGCGCTCATCCTCTTCCTTCGACCTCTTGGTACCCTTCCTTGGTTTTTAGCTTGGAAATGGCGATGGCAATTGTGTCTGAGGTTGCATTGAATGTGCCACGTACACTGCAAGTTTCGGGCTTCGGAAACACTACCGCTATTGCATGCATTAAGGCTTGATCGTTATCCGTTACAATAACCCTTGGAAAATCATCCCCATTGTAAATGGACCTCAGCGTCTCCAGCATCCAAATGAAACTCACGTTGTTCTCATGATCCATTAAACCCCATGCAATCGTAAACGTGTTTTTGTCCGAAGTGTGACAAGCAATGTTCAACAACGGCATGTTATATTTGTTTGTCTTGTAAGTGGCATCTATCAACAGAATTTGATGAAAACACTTGAGCCAATTTTATCATTTCGGGATGTGCCAAGAAAATACGTACCACTTGACCATCCTTTTTTTCCGTTCTCAACGTGTAGTCGTGTAACTCAGCTAACCACTTTGCGATTGTTGCATGACCGTTCTACCATCCCATTCCGTCCTTTTGATCGTAGCTAGGGCCGACTTAATTGTAGATAAAGAAGACAAGTTGTCGGGGTCGTCCGCCTTTATTTTACTTAAGATCGCACTCGCCTTTTGGATACGCATAGACCTCACCGTCTCCATTTCATGTGCTTTTAACTTCGCAACCATTACATGTACAATAAGAGTATCCGGATCATCGTGGTTGTGACAACCATTAGCAACTTTAGACATTTTCCAATCTTTACTTTCCTTACCATCGGGCTTATAGAAGACAATCTTAAATGGGCATCCAATCTTCTTCGTATGAGTTCGGTACTTCTTTCTCTCCGTCTTCCTTACATACTTATTATTCTTTCCCTCGTGACTCTTCTTCTCCCCACCTCGCTCACATACCATTTCAAACCGAATATTCTTAACATAACGGTTACGAACTACCACGCACATCTTCTCTTTTGCCTTGTTCATAAGCCATTCCTTGGCCTCCTTCTTACTTCCAAATATCTAAATGGGCATATTACAAAACAAAAATAATAAGCATAACCATCTAACATACACGATTGGAAAAAGAAAAGATAAATCATGACCATACCAAATCGTTTGCATAGTGTAGGGAAGTATCAGGCCTCAAATAATAATCGTCATCAACAACTACAACGACCTACGCACAACAACAACAAGTTATGCATTAGCAATCGGAAGGAAGTTTAGATAATAAGTAAACGATTGTAACACAATCGGTGATTTAATACTATACAACGTAACCGATTATAATAAATCGGTAGTCATGTACGCATATAGTCTACCGATTAACGACATACAGAAATGAACAATTCTTCCGTGTAAAAACCTTCAATAATCGGAGGGACTATAAATTCATGAAACAACCGATTATTATATACCAATAATCGGACGTTTATTCATGTAGAAAAATTCCGATTATGAGAAATTGAAGCTTTCAATTTGGGGATTTTTTCATATTCGGCATATTAATACATCAAAATATACCCGATTATTGATAATCGGTAGATATGTTACTAAATTAACTACCGAATATATGTCGTTCATGTCATTCAATGCATGCGAGAAATCGAATTTTCACGTTCGAAAACACACACAAACGCACGTAACATGGATAACATGGGTATTAGAGTTTGTTAACAACATACCCGTATGTTTGATGAATCGTTAGCTTCGATCTCGGGTGATTCTCCATTTTCTTCCATGAAAGCGTCGTCTAGGGTTTCATCTCCATCAAAGTTTGGATCATTCAACATATACCCCAAATCGTCATCTCTAAACGGTAGTGAACCTTGAAATTCAACAACTTCACGTCCTCCTTCTTCGTACCCATCCATGTTTATGGAAGTTGGCAAAAATCGGAAGTTGGCAACATATACCCACTTCTTCTTCTTTTTTTCTTCTTCTTCTCTCACTCAATCGGGAGTTACCTCGCGATGAGTCAATTTTTTCCAAACACTAATATATAGACCTTGATGTAACTACCGATTCTGAGTTTGCTCCGATTATTGAGTGAAACTACCGATTATTGTTTTGGCTACCGAATATTATAGTTTTTGTCAAAGGTTGAATCCCTGACCACTTATAATCGGTAGTGTATAAGTTTTATCATCTACCGATTATGTCAGATTGCAAATTAAAGCAAATAAGGATTTTAGAAAAAACTCATTTAGGGACAACCTATAATCGGTATGTTTTGGAACCTATATTCCGTACGATTATGGCTACTTCCAAATCACGAACCACATGGTTAGGCCTGGCTTTGTACCCTCTTAACCTATGGATTTTGGCAAGGGTTCGATCTGGGTCTCCTTACAATCGGTAGTTTATTAAGTTGAGTAGACTACCGATTATGGTAGATTTCAAAATTCATCAAATGAAGGATTTTAGAAAAAACTCATTTTGGGGCAACCTATAATCGGTAGGTTGTGGAACCTATTTGGCCTACGATTATGGCTACATCCAAATCACGAACCACATGGTTATGCCTGGCTCTGTACACTCAAAACCTATGGAATTTGGCAAGGGTTCGATCTGGGGCTCCTTATAATCGGTAGGTTGTTAAGTTGTTAACTCTACTGATTATGGTATATTTCAAATTCCCTTACATGAAGGATTTTAGGAAAAACTCATTTTGGGGCAACCCATAATCGGATGGTTTGGTAATATATTTAACTCCCGATTAACGCCGCATCAAAACACGAACCAAGTGGTTATGGGTCATTTGAGTGCACTCAAAACCTATGAAATATGGCAAAGGTTGGATTTGGGGCTCGTTATAATCGGTTGTTTATATAATTATATACCCTACCGATTATGGTATATTTCAACATTCATTACGTGAAGGATTTTAGAAAAAACTAAATTTGGGGCAACCTATAATCGGTAGGTTGTGGAACCTATTAGGCTTCCGATTATGGCTAGATCCACAGCTCTATCCAAGTGGTTATGGTTGGCTCTGCACCCCTCAAAACCTATGGAATTTGGCCAAGGCTGAATACGGGGCTCCTTATAATCGGTAGTCTTACAAGTTGGATAACCTACCGATTATAAAAGGGATTATTAGTAGAAGTATCTACACAATAATCGGCGGTATAGTTTCAATTTAACCTACCGATTCACCTTTAACCTACGATTATGGTGTTGGCTACCGATTATATAAGGGCATATCAGCCATTTCGAAAAATCGAAGATAAGGGGTAGCTTAGATTTACGTTTGGGTGACCTTTTTTGTCTTTTAGTGTCGCCCCTAATTCTTTCGGGGTCGCCCCTAAAAGTGCCAGGAATTATAAATGATAAGGTTATAAGTGTACTTTTTATACATTTGGACTAATTTGTACCTAGTTGACTCGAGCTGGACTAAATTATATTTTTGGACTGATTTTTGGACTAAACCGTATTTTTCCCTATTTTATTTTGGTGGTGAGATGTGCACATTCACGCAACCTAATTTATAGAACAAAAGTTGTCTCGTGTACTACGTGGCTATAAAATTTTCCTTCTCACAGCAACACGCAGTCTCACTTCAACAACAACAACAACAACAACAGAGTGGTGTGGAGTGGTGGTGTGGTGTGTGGGATTTTATTCTCACATAAACAAACTCTGAGAAAAAAAACCGAAAACTCTCTTCCCGAAATCCAGTAATGGCGATTGTTGATTCTATAAATTCAGCATCAAAACCCTTACATCTAGAATCATTACCGATAATAGATTTACGATCATTATCACAATCAGAATTAAACTCATTATCTCATTGTACTTCAAACAATACTTTTGATCTTACTCGTTGTGATGACATTATCATCCCTAAAATTGATCGATCAGTCTTCAATGAAAGCGCAGGTAGTAAAAAACAAACTTATTCTCGTCTTAATTTTGCTCCTCCAGAACATGAACTTGACCACCACAGCAACAATCTATTACGTAATAGACGTTTTTCTTCATCTGCTGGTAGTATACTCCCTAAAAACCCTAGTTTACAAAACCCTAATTTTAAAAGCCCTAATTATGTTTATGATTATGAGAAATTAGAGAATAAACAAATTGTTAATCATCTTAGGGGATTGTTTGGGTTTAATGTTGAAGGAACTAGAAATGAAGATGAATTAGTTTCATCTGGTGATCAGAGTAAATCTTTTGATGAATTGGTTGTATATGAAGAAGCATTGAATGTGGAGGAGGGAAGAAACGGGTTTGTGTTAGAAGAAGAATTTGGGTTCGAGGATGGAGAAAGGAAAAGAAAAAGAGGGAGGCCTAAAAAATATGAACCAATCCGGAATAGAAATCAAAATGAGAAAGTTCTGGATGAAAGTAAAGCGATTGTTACTTGGACTGGTGGTGATCGGAGCATAATGGATAGGGAGATTATGAATAAAAATGGGGATGTTGTTGATGTTGCTGCATTGGGTACTAGTAACGATCCATTTGGTCAAGAATTGAGAAATAGAACTGCGGGTTTGGAGACAGATGATGAATTGTTAGGGTATTTAAGAGCGTTAGATGGACAGTGGGCTAGTACTAGGAAGAAGAGAAAGATTGTTGATGCTTCTGATTTTGGGGACCATTTGCCGAAAGGATGGAAACTTCTGCTGAGCTTGAAGAGGAAAGAAGGACGAGTGTGGGTGTATTGCCGCCGATACATAAGGTTCTGCTTGTTTTTATTTGCTCATCTATTTTCAGTTTCTTATTTTTACGGTTTTAATTAATATCCTTCCAGAAATCATGAAAATTAGATTTAGGTGTTGTACACGTAGAATTTTGCTGTTAATTGGCTGCTTTTTCGTTTGTGCGGACGTAGAACCATTGATGTTTGTTGTACTTGTTAACCATTTGCTTTAGAGGTCATATTATTAGAGACCACAGCAGTTAATACTATAAATTTCGGAATATACCTGGTAGAAATTGCTGATAAGTCGTAGAAAGTTTAAGTGCTTAACTTAGTACTTTAGCAGTATGGAAAGTCTAAATACTTATGCGGTCATGGACTATCTTTAGGGATTTAACTTGATAACCTTGACTGTTAAATATGGAGTTTTTATGCATGGACAACCAAGTAACTATCACTGATTGAGTTGAACTACTTATGTAAAGACTGCACAGTTCTGCTTACTACTTAAGTAAGCATTATCGTTTCGATCTCGAGGCACTATACAAATAAGTTTAATATGGGTTAATGTTTTCTTTTCTTGCTTGTTATATATGAAGACTCTCTGTCTTTCCTGCTTTTTGGTTTATTTCTTCAAGAGTTAGTCAGCTTTTACCTATATTTTGAATCTTGAAGTGTGGTTGTATGCTATCTGTTTTTAATTTTATCATTTTTTTATCTAGTTTTATCCGGGTTTATGATTAAACGCCGTGTATAGATTCTATAGAATTCTAGAATTAGTCTCCTGATGTTGCATATCTGTACTTCAGAAAGTTAACCAGAATGAATTCACAACTTTATAAAACGTCAAAATACAACTGCTTTACAGAGTAAGAAATATCACAGCTGAAGATGGCTTAGTATCCGAATAAATAAACGATATGAAAGGAAAGGATCCCACATACAAATGGCATATAACATCCACTTTAAATCTACCTTATACGTATATACCTGATGTTTTATACGTGTTTAAACATCAGGTAATATCTTCCTGATGTTGCATGAGAGAGAGGTTGTGTCTTGTGTAAACTATATTGAAAATGTCTTGTGTAAACTAAGTGGAATTAGTAAATCTATTAGCCGCCATTCTATTTAAGTTGGCCTCGTTATCCATGAGGTGTTTCCTCATATGCTCTTTTGGTTTTATCTCGTGATTATTCCTCATCATCAGCATGCCCCACCTCTCAAAATTTGAATACTTTCAATACCTTTGTAGACTAATTAGTGCATTCGTACTGCAAAACCCGCAACTAACGCATTCTACTAAGATTTAAATGGTCATTTTTAATTATGTTTTTTATATCCTTATTTGAGAGTAATTAAGAAAATGGCCATGTTAATTGAGATTTATTTCAAATACCATGTCAGACTGAGGATGTGGACAAATATTAAGTAAGTGATAACCATAGTTGTTAAGGCTGCTTTGGTAGGTTTTGGGGGTTTTAGATTTGTTTATACGTGAGTCTGTGTGTGTGTTTCTTTTCGCTGTGGCGAGTGGGGGTTGGCTACAAGGAAGTGTATCGTATTGAAGTACATCAATGACAAACCTCTCTTTACGCATTTGAGTCACTCGAGCAACCAATTTTGTGGAATTTTGGATCTTAAGCAGATACAGAACTGTGTTGTTTATGAAACACAACCTTCAGAAGTTATTTCTCAGGCATGCATTGTAACCACGTCAAAGGTCTTTTAAGTTATAAGTGCGACAACAGTTTTGATCCTCAATGGGTACAGTTACAACTCCCCGTTTCTTTGGTATACCACACAGCTAACTTTGACAATTGACTATATTTTTAGAATTATTTTTGAGTCCTGGTTTCTGATTATTTTCGAGGTCAGTACAGCTTGTGGTGTGTTTGATTTCTTGCTATGAGTTTATTTGATGTATGTATTGTGAACACAAGCAATGTGATGACTTTCCTACTTGTCAAGTAAAGCATCCAGAAGGATAGTGCAATCACTATTCCTTTTTTCTTCTTTAAAATATCTTGTATTTGGTTTGCTTGTTCCTTTACAATTGTTAGACAGGAAGGCATTTACTGAACTTTGTAGGTATGGAAGTTGAATGTTAGAAACTATGCTTCGGGTGAAATCCCATTGAGTTTTGACAAACCCTTTGAAAGTCAAGTAAGGTACCCATTGACCCCTAGAACAAGTTTGCGGATAAATCTGGAATAAAAGAAACTTGTTTTGATGTTATTTTTGCTCCTTGTTTTACCCGTTGTAGGTAAAAAAAAAAATACTTCTAAAGGGTTTGTAGCATGCATCACCTGTAGGATGCTGTTTGCCATCGTTTCAGCGTGCTTTTACTTATTGTGTTTGTTTTTTTCCATTTTCAGTCAGAATCAAAACCAAAGTTATTAACCATATGGATCTTTCATTATCATTTCATGAGTTTTCTGGTATGTTATGTTTGCTGTCTTTTCTTAATTCCCTGACTCCGTTCTTTAATGTCCATCAGCCCAAGTGGACATCATTTCTTATCTACGAAAGAAGTTTCTTCGTATTTGCATTCAGTTTTTGGAACTCAAGACACAACTCAGCCAAATCCTTATTCTAATGTTGAGACTGGTGTGGGAAAAAACTTGGCAACTGGAAGGGTAAGTTAGATGCTATATAATGTTTTTCTGGCTACAAGTATTTTTTATCATCCATTGAAAGATTCATTAGTTCTGTTCTACCTCATTCCGTAAGATTATGTGATATGTTTCAGATTGCAAATCTTCTACACAAGGATGGAGAGACTAGGGAAGATTTCACTCGCCATCAAGCATCAATTCAGGCACCTATATTTACTGAACATGAGAACATAGCAACCCCATTTCGGGATGAAAGCGTACCATTGGTTGAAGCGAATGATTATTTAGTTTGTCACAAATGCAACACGAGTTATGCTGGTAAGGATGCATATCTGCAGCACCTGTTGACTTCACATCAGAGTAAAAACAAGTCCAGACTCTGCACATCTATTTCTGATGGAGTGATAATTAAGGATGGAAAATATGAATGTCAATTCTGTCACAAAATTTTCCTGGAGAAACATCGTTACAATGGGCATGTCGGTAACCATGTGAAAGCCTATGTCAGGAGGCTTGAATCATCGGGAAAGGCAGCTGAACCAAAGAGATTACAGTTGTCACCCTTAGGTGTGACACCTTCCGTGATCTTTAAGGGCAACGAAATGCTTGACAACGACAGGGATTCTATACCTCAGGCTTTTCGGAATCCTAAAGAAGAGATGAATGACGAAGCTCCTCGTAGCATTCTTGTTGGGGAATCTGTTACAGAAGCTCTGAATGCCAAAACTCACTGTGATAAAATGAATGTTGAGGATTTGCGTAGTGCATCAGGTACCGATTCTATTACAGAAAGTCTTCCTGCTAATCCTGCTTGTGATGATCTGAATGTTGCAAAACCCCATAGTGCACCAGTTGCAGATTCTTCTCCAGGAACTTTTAATGCGAAGCCTGGCAATGATGAAAAGCATCATAGTGAACTAGTTCTGGAATCTGCAGAGACTTCTAATGCCAAGTCTGATGATGACGAGATGAATGTAGATGCCCCTCAAAGTACACCAGTTTTAGATTCTGCTCTAGGAATTTCTAATTCCAAATGTAGCAATGTTGAGATCCTCATAGAAGAACCTCTTACTACAACAGGTAAAGATCCCGTTCAAAGTATCTCTGAGGCCAACTCTATCCTTGATGGGATGGACGTTGAAGCTCCTCATAGTGCAGCGGTTGCAGGCTCTGCTCCTGAAACGCATAATGCCCGATATAACTATGGTGAAAGGAATGGTGAAGCTCCAAATGATATACCAGATGGGGATTTTGTTCGAGGACCTGGTAGTGCTAAATCTAACCATGACGAGACGAATGTGGTAGCTCCTTGTTATAGTACACCACACATGGATATTGCTCCTGAAACTCTTATTTGCAAACGTGACAGTGACAGGGCAAGTGATGAAGCTCCTCATGATATTCCTGTTACTGATTCTCATAGTGGCAAATCTAACCAGGACAAGATGAATGTGGACGCTCCCTACTATACACTAGACATGGATTCTATTTGCGAAACTCGGATTCCCAGACCTAACTGTGATCTGGTGAGTGTTGAAGCTCCTCATAATGTACCAGTTAATGAATCTGTTCCTGTGGCTGCAGATGCCAATTATTGCGATGGAAAAATTAGCGGTGAAGCTCTTCACAGCACACGAGTTACAGATCCTATTTCAGCAACTTTTGAGGCAAAACGTAAACTTGATGCGGTCAATGTTGGAGCTTCTGAGAGTGCAACTACTGATTCTTTTTTAGGAATGTTAAATGCCAAATCTGATCATGAGGATGTGTATGTCGGTGTTCCTCAAAGTACTCCTCTAAGATATCCCGTTCAAGGAATTTTTGGTGCCAGATATGAGATGAATCACGAAGCTTCTCCTCATATCACAACATTTACTGGCTCTATTCCAGGAAATTCAAGTGCCAAATTTAATTACGGTGGGTTGAATGCTGAGGCTCCCCCTCATTGTGCACCGTTTAAGGATTCTGTTCTGAGAAATTTGAATGCCAAATCGTACTTTGACGAGATGAATGTTGAAGCTCCTAGTTGCACGCCAGCTACAGAATCCATCTCAGAAACTTCTACTGCCAAATCCAATTGGGGATTACATCTGGCTTCTTCATATAGCAAACAAGGTGGTGGGGCTGATAAATTGAATGAAACTTTGGCTGATGGATATTATGATAAGCAGCAGAGTAATTATGGTACAGCTGCGAATAAGTTGGGTGAGATCCATGACCACAGCAATAACATGTTCGGAACATTTAATTCTCTCTTGTATTCGCAACCTATGTCATCTAGTGAGAGAGCGGGCGCATCTAAAGCTTCTACTGGAGATTATGTTTTTGGCACTAGTGGGCAAACTGACAAATATGGACTTCACCAGGAAAGGTTTATCGAGAGAGTGGGTACATCTAAAACCTCTAATGCAGAATATGTCTATGGAAGTGCTAGTGGGCATAATGACAAGTCTGGTCCTCAGCAGGAAGCCGGTTCTGAAAGCTGTTGGCTTTCTCTGTCAATTGGTCACCAAATTAATGATGCTGCAGCTAGTGTCGATGAGGTTTTCTCTCTCATACCAAAGGGGTCCCAGTTTTCTGAAGTCAAAGAATCTGACAATAATGAGCCAGGAAATTTTTTCGCCTCAAGGGATTCTGCGCGCGGGAAGGATGTATTAACCATTGGGAGTATCGACGAAGGGAATTTACTTGAGACGCTGGAATTGGCGAAATCATCTAACTGTTTCCCCACTTTCAATATGGTCTCTGATAAGGTATGCTATCGCCAAACAAATTGTGAATCCTTTAATAAACAAGTACTCCATCATTATGTTTTGCATATATACATGATGAAGTAATATAAAATTTTTCTGTTTGGGTGGATAAAGACTGTTTTGACTTGTCACCTTGTAAATCACGCCGCAGAAATCACATTATTCTATAACTTTTCAAATCTACCATAAGTTACTCTACCAGTGACCCATTGTAAGAATTTTACAGCCTAGGTTTTGCCGGTGTTAGATGTTTCATCATGGTTGTGCAGTAATAAAGTCAAACTTTTATAAGGTTGTTAGGTTGTATGCAAACTATTATTACTGTATTTAGCTTTCCTGTAGCTGTAGATGATTCCGTAATCGCTGTGTCGAAAAAATGACAAATTTTAGCACTCTTTCTGAAAGTCATTTCTTACTTTATTTTGTTTATATTTAAGGAACAAGGAGAAAATAATATGCATTCTGTTAACTCGAGGCAGGTTGAGAAGGTATCAGATTTTGAAGAACTGAGGTTGGATGACATGGAATCTTCAAGGTTTAACAGCTTTATGGGTCAAGGTTTAACAGATATTGAAAATTCTATTAGTTTTGATTGGGCTTCAATGTTGCCAAATATGGAAAGTAGGCCACAGCTCACCCCCACTGTTTGCGTTTGGTGTGCGCTGGTATTCAACATCGACGTTACAGACTCAGCAACTGAGTATAATTCTGTTGGTTATATGTGTCCTTCCTGCAAGGCAAAGATTTCTGGGCATCTATAATGACTTGCCGAGAAAACAAGGAGTTTAGGACACTTTTTGTCCTTCATCTTAATAGGTAACTCTGTTGGTGCTGTTACTTGATTTAGGGTGTTTCACTCTATATTTTTTTTTCAGCAGTTAATGAGTCGTTGCGCATTGGTAGTGTTGCTATTTTACTATGGTGTACAAGTAGTTGTAGTTGGTTGTCTTTTGTAGCATTATATCAAGGCAATTTGTTGTATTCTGAGAGTTTCTTCTTTAAACAGAACTCTTGTAGAAATATCCAGTCTGGATCATTAGAAACAGCAGTATACTAATACATTAAGAAGTACTATATTGATATGAGTATCTCTGTATACACATCATATCATCTGTGCTGGTACCACTTTGCTGGCTATGTTGTGGGAATGACCTTTAGATTGGTCATCTTTCCATTCAATCCTCCACGTATCATGTAACCAAGCTTTATCGTTATCAAGTTATATAGAATCATCTTAAGAGTATGCTAATAGTTCCAACATCATTTTGGAATTCCCTCCCTCGGTTTTATCACGATTTCTGTGTAGTCAATGTTCAGACTGCCACCTTCGCAATGATATGTTTCCCCCTTTTACCCTCGATTTCCGCCATTCCACGCCAGGATGATTTCAGAATGATACCTTATTTTAGCCTTTGCTTCTTTACACTTGCAAACTGTTTAGTTATAATAAATGTCAGCTCGAATGCATCCTTTTCGTATAGGATCTCAATGTAAGAGCAATGGCTACGGCCTACGGGATGAGAACAATCATTCAAAGCGAAGGAGTTGGATAAAAAATTAAAAATAAAATAGATGGGGTGTTACTGTGGAATGGGATATACTCATTCACGTGAATGAGGGACAGTAGCGATTAAGAGGCTGAACATCATCCACTTGGAGAAAAAAACTCTTGAGCAGCGGATGATTAGCCTCCCAAACATTTTTATGGTTTTTAATTAAGAGGGAGGATCCATGGACACTCTTAGATGGACAAGGTCGGACAAGATTTGTGTCATTTTCTCCGCAAAACCCAAACGATAATGAATTTAAGTCTAATATTTTTATGGTATATTCTTCTTATAAGACTCTACATTCCTATAAAAAATGATTGCAATTCGAGATGTATAAAACCACCATCTACCTCTTTGAATAACAACCGTTCAAAATTAACGGTTGAAATTAAGATCGGTAGATGGCGGAGTTTCTTGTCCGAATTGCAATCATTTTGGTATGAATGTAAAGCCTTATTATAGGAACATATCAATAAAATATTAGACTTAAATTCATTGTCGTTTGAGTTTGATGGAGACAGTGGCACAAATATTGTCTGACCTTGTCCATCTAAGAGTGTCAATGGATCCTCCCTCTTTAATTAATTTGAAACTCTTTAAAAGTGAGCCCTTTACTGATTTTATTATAAAAATATCTAATAGCAAAACGAAATGTTCAGCTGTTTGGATTCTTTTACTTGAAAAGTAAAATAAGGAAGATGTTGATTTTTTTAGAAGCATGAAAATAAGGGAGTTGTTGATGTTTGGCCGTCCAGATGTAGTTTTTCGTTCGAGCGGCTGAACACTAGCCTCTTAGTACGTTACAATTGCTTCCCACGATCAGAAAATACTCTTTCATTGGATTTGCAAAGTGAATGAGTGTTTTTAAGGCTTATTTCATAGTCTTCTCTAAGATGTTCAAGTCATTTCCTTGCCCTAACGAAAAATTAAGAAAAGTCCCACTCAATCTTACCAGGAATGCCGCACGTGAAAACTGAGCCAATTTTATGCAGAATATGAAAGAGGGAAGACGCAAAATTATGAGCAGTAGAACCCTTAATGTCAACCATGATTAATATAAAATCATGTTTTAGGGCATACGTAAAATTTTCAACGGGTTGGAAATAGTAAAATCAAAAGTCCATTAACCAAATATTTTTAGTAATGATAAATCTGCCCTTTCAGTATTAGTGATTAATAATCTTGATTAGTGATTTAGATAATTAGTTATAAAAGTTTTGTAGATGAAAATTTTTGTGGAAGAAAAAAAAAGTTAGGTTTTTTTTTAGAAGGAGAGGGTGAGTTTGAGAAAATACATAGATGAGGAACCCAATGCTTTTAATACACAAGTACACTTCTATTTTATGTTTAACCTCACTTTTGCAGCTCCAAATCATCAAAAGTTTGAATTTTTACACCATGGTTCGGCCAACCAGGAATATGTCCGACTTATATTTATCAGCCGAACCCACCTGTTTATGTACAAATGAAGAACAGTTCGGCTAGCTGTAATTTTTTAAGTTAGTCGCTGAACCTTTATTTTGTAACTTCGCGCCTATTTGCTAGTTCATGGTTCGGCTTATTTGGAAGTTTCATAACAAGCCGAACATATTCCTGAGAGTTTTGGAAGAAAACATGTTAATGGTTCGGCTTATTTAGTGAATATCGTACATGCCGAACCTCTTTGAAATATCTGGATAAAAAACAAATCAATAGGTTCGGCTGGCCGAAAAAGAAAAATATAAGCCAACTCAACAACTATCAGTTGATTCTTAAACACAGTGTACAAAAATACTTTCAAGCCGAACTCTTATACGATTTATGAAAATGAAACAACGAATGTTAGGCGTAAAATAGTTTTATCGAATACGCCGAACCCCTATGCATCTCTAACTATGACTAGGTTCGGCTTAAAATTTCTTGAAATTTCATGCGAACTGTTCATATACACGTACAAGAAGCTTTTGTGAAGAACAGTTCGGCTCAAAACGCAACTCAATTTCGAGCCGAACCCAGCACTGTAACCGTCAAAAACCCTATTTTTTTGGGGATTTAACCCATTTAATCGATGAAAAACAGCAAATAAGAGATTGGGGTTGTAAAACTTATTTTCTTATCCTCATTTCCGGAGTTGGAGATGCAGTTGGTTCAATTTCTGGTTCGATTGGTGGTTGATTTTGAGTTTCTACACCTTCATATTCAATTGGTTCTTCTTCTTCAATTGATGGATTAGAAGACGATTTGGTTTGCCTAGTCCCACCTTTTTTATTTGTACGAGTCATTATGTAGTTTAGTTTAATCGACGATCAAATTTTACGAATCGATGATTAATCACGGCGATGAAATTTTTTTTTCAAGCGGGAGGGGAAGAGTTCGGCTAGAGGAGGAAGAAGAGATGTTAGGAAACCGATTTTGATTTTTAGAAAATTGATTTTAGGTTTTTGTATTAAGGGTAAGGGTACATTAGTAATTGAACTACCCATAGGGTACCCCTTATAAGGTCACCCAAGATGGGATTATTGTTTTGTATGCCCTGAAAGTTTTACGTATGCCCTAAAAAGGGTTCTTAATATATGTAGTTTGGTCTCTATTGATATTTTTAAGAAAAGATCCATTTACTTTTACTTCCCGGGCTTGGTGCATCGCTGCATATTTTAAGTTTGTACTCGTTGGTTGAACATGAGTTGGTAGTACTTCGCCAGGTTAGTTAGCTAGTGAGCCAGATTAGAGATTACAAAAATTAGAAAGTGTTGATGTTGAGTCTCGAAGTGAAGAAGCTCTTTACTAACTATGGAAAATTCAGACCTGGTTTATGAACTTTCGGTTTATTAAGACCATAGATTTTGATATGTGTTTTGCGAGGTACAACCATATCTCTTCTTAATCACTTCTCTCGTCTTGGATACGCAGGAACTGGTGATTATGAAAGGTGTCTGGAATCAGATGTGTTAGTTTTTTCAGGATTCGTTATTGCCGGTGGAAGTTGTCTTGGTTAAGTGAAATGATCTTAGGATAGATGGGCATGGAGCAAGTACTAGTATATAAATCCCTTAGGGAAAATGGTTGAAAATCCTTGGTATTTCTATAGCCAACAGGTTCTTAGAAGGTAAACTTATGTGATCACCTTTCACGACTATAATAGAGGACTTCATTCCTTTCCCTGCGAAGCTTGCTTGTCGTGATAAAAGAAGACTTTTCGTTTTTTTTTTTTGACATAACTAGTAATCTATACTAGAAAAATTAGAAAAATTCACACAATTTGAATTAGTATTCAACTAAGGTCTCATTAAGCAAGATGGGAACCAATGCAAAGCTAACACAACATTCTTTAATGGGAACTTTGATCTAGACACAACAAGATTATTTGAGTTAGAAAATCTAATGTGGTACAAGCATCTTTTTTCTTTATTTGGAAAAATGGCACTATTGTACATAAATGTTTTATTCATAAAACACTAACCCGGCCACTATGTGTTTTTTTGGCTCAAATTCGGTGATAATTATCCATTCATATCCTTTTGTAGCTGAATTAAGTGTGCATTTCTTCCAGGACATAATCACAGTTATACACTGTGTATAACCTCAGCAATATCTTCCATCGGAACCCCAAATCAGCATCGAATATGTCCTTTAGACTTTCTTCAAATGGTTGAACACTCACAAATAGGTGGAAAACCAGCATAAGCTGGTTTCGTTCAATATACATATGCATGGTGATTGAGGTGCATGTTTCATAAAGTTTCGTAGTTTCTTCGCACAAAAAAGGAATGATAAAATTGTACTCACCTCACTTTCATAAACATCCTTTCAGAATCCTAGCGTGACATGGATGATCCTTTGAATCCATTGTTGACTTCACCATAATTAATCAGGTGAACGGTTTTGCAAAGTTGGTTTATTCATATGGGCAACATGGTTATAGTTCATAATGAATTGTAATATTATTCTATCGCGCCATAAATGTTGGCTCGACAGTTCGTCTCTCTCACCTCATCAAAAACATAAATAAATTTAATACTAGGCTATGGATGATGTAAGATTTATGAAAATATAACACAATATTTATGCAAGATTCATGAGAAGAGAACATGATTAATGGTGGAAATTGTTAGAGAAATGCTCGGTTGAATCCACTCAAGCTTGTTGTCAATGTTAGATGATCAAAACTATATTTCGATTTCTAGTCTACTAAGTAAAATCTCGGACTAGGTTAGAATTTGATAGTTGAGTATCAAACATCACCCTCGAAGACTGAAGATCGACGAAGATGTTTGAAGAACTTCTGTATCAGGTATGTTAAGACTGAACAATAAATTACTTAGAACTAATACTGTTAAGGATCGTTGAACATCTTTGCTAAAGTCATATTTCGAAATTTTTAACAAGACAAACTAGAGTCGAAACTTCTTTTTTGTTAATCTATTAGAAGTCATACGACATCGTCTCAACAGATATAATGGTAAGATAGTGAGTAAAATAGAAGGATCAATTGAATATTGTCGATGTAAATGATTTTATCACGTGGGAATATTTTAAACATTATAAGAGAGAAATATTGAACTATCTGATATTTCTGCTCAAGGTAGGTTGGCGAACCCGGTTTGCAAACCATAAATATTTGAGTTTAAATCTGACAAAGGTTGGCGAACCGGTTCGCAAAACCGTCGAGTTGAGATGGGAACAATTCGGGGAACCCGATTCACGAACCGTTGTGAACTGAATTCTTGAAGTTGGTATTATAAGATAGCAGTTGGAAAACCCGGTTTAGGAACCGTGGTTAACTGAGTTCCGTAGTCTTGTAGGATTGGCAAACCTAGTTCACGAACCATTGCACCCTGAATCGTTAACAAGCCTAACGGTTCACGAGCCGTTAATACCAACAATCTTAGTAGATTTTAGCCGATGCTCAAAGACTTATTTTTTAAATATGTTTAGCATTGCTAGAACACTCTCAAATACTTCTAAGACTCCATTGATAACTCAAACACTTATGTGTAATGAACATCAAATTGTTTTTAGTTCTTTGTGTTAGAGCATTGCTCGGTCGAACTCGCAAGCATTGCTATCTCAAGATTGTTTGTCAAGTTTATTTGATCAAAACTATAGTCTTGATTTCTAGTCTACTTATAACTATGTCTCAAATTATGATAGAATGTGTAGTTGAGCTTTAGACTTCACGGCGTTCATCGATTGAAGACGAAGATCTATTGAGGAGAGCTTGGATGAACTTCATCAACAAAAGGTATGTGGAGACTAAAACTTATCTATCACTCCGAAGTCTATTATATCATATCTCCAAATGAGACTAAGTCGTATAGCTATATAGACTTTTATATTATACACATTTGATATTTCGAGCTGAGTTTAACTTGGTTATCCATTTCTCGAAATATGTGTTGGAAGTTTTTTGCCTTAGCTACGTTCATCATATTCTTGACGAGTATAGTTGGAAAATAAATTTATTTGTTATAGTTGGAAAGTTTGTGTGAAATATCACAAATATAATACGAGTTGGAAGTTTATTTTCCAACTATAGTGATCTCACACAAATCATTCACTTTCGCACAATCAATTGAAATATCACATGATTTGTGTGAGACAATCATTTGATGTCGACTCGGAAAGTTTTGTATTGATCATTCGATCACTTGAAAATTACTTATAAGCTAATCGTTTGTGTGAGACAGTTATTGCCGTCTTCTAAGGATGTTTCAATGATTGAAATGAGAGTTTAGAACAAAAACCATTGTATGGATACATCACGGTATGCGTACTTGGTATGCAAATTGTTTTGGTATCATTCAGGTCCGGGAACCTTGTTTGCATACTTTGTATGCAAACGGTTTTAACTGTTAAGTCCGGGAACCTTCTTTGCATACCAGTATGCGAACGGTTCTACCTGAGTTAGGTCCGGGACTACTGTTTGCATACCGTTTGCTAACGGTTGGACAAGACCCAAGTCTGGTAGGCTGGATAATGGGTCTAGATTTTATGCCTACTTGTTATAACCGCAAGTGCACGGTGTCTACAATGTAGACAGGGCAAATACGGGTCGATCCCATAAGAACTTGTGGTGCTATGGTTGATCAAGGGCTATGCTAAACTGAATTCAAGCAAGTGTGTAAATGTGTAACTATGAGTTGGTGTCGATCTGGTAGGGTGTATTGTGGTGTGAATCTAAACTAAACAAAGAAGATAAATTGTGACGATAGAAAGCACTGGGTATGAATCCTCCACCTAATCTCGCCTCGATCAGTTCAATTCTTATAATGTTCTCGTCCCTTGTAATGGCAAGTCTTATTTATCCGGGTCTCAATGGATGGTTTATTATCAACCAAGGCAATTAACTAATTCCTAGTATTAGTCAGTCTTGTCATAGTACAACTAATCACAAATCAGTTTTCACTACTTAGATGATTCAACCTATCTTAAGATGGATATTCTAATCACAATTAGAGTATCTTTCCCAAGCACTAGCCGTCTTCTCGAGGCACAACTAGTCTAAGGATCAATAATGATCAATGAAGCATGAATTGCACACATTTAACATAGAAATAACTTTGACTACAATGCATACATGGCATACATTGTGAAAGTAATATGCAAAAGTGTTCGATTATATGTATCATAAACAATAAAGCTCGATCAAGAACAATATCAAAATATGAACAAATCTTAGCAACAGTTATGGGTTTCATCTCAACCTAGCCAATGTGATTAAAACATCGGAGAAATAATAAAACACAAATTAAACCTAAATTGGTGCTCTGGCTAGCCAGAGCATGAACTCTAAACATCCACGGTTCCTCTATTTATACATGCAAAGAAAACCCAAATATCAAACCCTAATTCTCTTTAAAATAGAAATTAAATGCAATAACCTCTCACCCACGTCGCTCAATCCCTTGAATCGTGTTCCTCTCTTGTCAAATCGCCTCCCAGCTCCATGCGTTGATTAGTGAAACCTAGCTCTAGTTTTCTCTAAGTTAGCTTCTAGGGTTGGGAGAAGCTAAGAGGAGAAAACTAGACCTAGAGGTGAAGCGGTCTTTGATGGAAGAAGCTATTGCTTGTGTCGGGAGGTGATGGAGGTGGTGATGATGGTGCGAGCGGGTAAGGGAGGAGAAGGTGGAGAATGGGTTTGCGAGGTATGGGGAAGAAGAAAGAGAAGATGGAAGAGAAAATGGGGGAGTTGGTCGTGGTGTAGGGGTATGGGTTGATTAGGTGTGGAGCGGAGTGGCGAGATGATGCGGCTATGTAGCGACCGGCGGATGAGGAGTAGATGATCGAGCAGGTGAAGGAGAATCGGGGTGATTTGGTGTTGAGCGGGGC
The DNA here is from genome assembly GCA_023531295.1 of Papaver armeniacum. Taxonomy (NCBI): domain Eukaryota; kingdom Viridiplantae; phylum Streptophyta; class Magnoliopsida; order Ranunculales; family Papaveraceae; genus Papaver; species Papaver armeniacum. Next base: position 4,070 of record JAJJWW010003272.1, on the reverse strand, counting down.
AGCAATCTTCGATGCGCGTGGAAGTAGCGACGTTGGATGTGGAGATAGAAATCTCAACGACTCGGGGTGAACGGGCTCGGATCCGGCTGGCGGTCTTTGATAGCTTAGGTCCATGTCTTGTAAATGGTTTGCTCTCTGATGCGCGCGAGCTTTGGCTTCTGCTCCATAGACGCTTGTCTCAATTCTTTGCTCTTTTGGTTCCTCAATTTCTCCGAGCTTTATTTATTACCTAAAAACACAAAATTAATTAATACAAATATTTATTCTTGAAAACAAAGAAAACACGAATTTGGGATAATATCTCGATTTCGAACACAAAAGATGAGTTAAATTCAATAAATAGGTGTATAAATATGCAATATTTGGCACTCATCAAATACCCCAAACCTGAATTTTACTTGTCCTCAAGTGAAACAAATTAAGAAATCCTAACTATACCACCATCGCGGGTCTCTCGGAATGCATTTAGCGTATGCACTAAGCCTTTAAACCCCTAGGTGTCCCTAGTGGACGAGTTGTAGTCTCGTGAGGGTTTACCGGAGGTGTACCCACAAAACCTTCTCCAACCCGAGTGTAAAAAGAGTCTCAAGCATCCAAGGAGCTATGAGGACATAGAGTTTCTGCATGCTAAGTAGAAGTTAGAACTACCAAAGAACGCATTCTCATCCTTAAGTCTTTGAGCGAGAAGTAACCATACCATATGAAAGAATTCGGATTCGATTGTGATCATAAGCCTCGACTTGCTCACCATTAGGGTTTTATGATAATTGCACTCAAAAGACCGTTTTTAGTCTCTCATGTGTGCCGAGGCGGGAATAAGAGAGAAATCCTGCACACGTTGTAGGTAAGAAGGGTAACCTTAGAAATAATTTAAAGGAGACTCCACGAAGTGTGGACAAAAAGAATCTTTTCGATGATCTCTAAGAAAGGAAATCAACCATTAGCAAGGTGGGAGTACTCACTTACCTTCTCACCCGATCTAATTAATATCACTCTCTCATAAGAAACCATAGAAAACGTCTTGATCTTCGGTCTTCGGTGTTTTTCAACCGTTGATGACGAACTTGAACTTTACAAAAACTTGACAATTTTTTTTTTTTTTTTTTTTTTTTTTTTTTAGAACTTACAATAAAACTTAATTTTCACAAACTTCATTAATTCTCATCCTATTTTCTTTTTCTTTTTCTTTGTTGCTTGTAAACCTTGGACTATCTCAACTTTTCTTCCAATATTCGATGATGCTCCGCTTGCTTGATGATGATGTTTTACATGAATGTATTGATGTTGTTGAGAGGGAGAGTGATGCTAACTACAAATCGGTATTTAGAGGAGTTTTCATCTTTAAACGTCACCCTCATGATTGACAAAAATAGCACTCTCGAGAGATCCAAAAGTAGTGCTGAAAATGGTGCGAAGTTGGGTAGCTCACCATTCCCTACCTTAATTGACGTATCGTGACACACACTCTGTGACTTTTCTAGAAAGTTGCAAAAATTGAAGGTTGGTGCCTCACTTGATGTAAAATGGGTAGTCTCCACTATGGGTGATCACAATTCTACTAACAATATCTAAACAGCACCTAATTCGCTCTCGGTATGGTTAAATCCAACTTTAACGCTCTAATCAACTAAGGAACCCGATTGTGTTCTCCAGTGCTTCCAAGTTCTGTTATTTCGGTCAGATTCTCTATGTAAACATAGCTAGAAGCATGTTAGTGACTCTAAAAGTTGGAGGTTTTTAAAAAAGAGTTGTTTTTTTTTTTTTTGAAATAAAAGACTAAAAACTCTATATGCAAATGCACCCCCAAACCTAAATCAAACATTGTCCTCAATGTGTCGACAGATAGAAAAATTTAAACAGGTCACATACCATGAGAACTATCACTTTGATAAGAGAAAAGGGAAGAGATTACCGGATGTCGGCGGGAGCAAGGTTAGAGCTTCATTAGTCAAGGCTAGAATCCAACATTCTCAGTGGAGATCATATCGGATTAGCACAAAATATGCACAAGAAGACTTAACCGATTCAAGAAAAGAAAATTTAACAAGTCCTACTGGATTATATATAATGAAAATTCACCATACACCAACAATCTAAAGAGTTGAGGATCAACCCAATAGAAAATATGTACAAACATCAAATGACCTTACCACAAATGTAATATGAGAGTGCAAGTAAGACCGTGTATGTGAATGAGTTTCCCCCAAACCTAAACTTGTCAACGAGATGTGTTTTTGAGAACAAAATCTTGCAAAAATTAAAGGTACATCATGCACAAGGTCTAACTCAAAGTGAGTTTTGCTAAGAACAAAGCAGACATACATATTCCAACTTGTGGTTCCCAAAGGTGTTATACTTTGATGCAAATAGTCTAAGAGGACTTGAGAAGCACAAAGTTCTAGGCCTAGATTAGGCATTTTTCAGAAAAGTTGGTTTTGCAATTTTGTTACAAACTACACCTAGGTTTGGTGGGAGGAGTTTCAATACGTGACTTAGGAGATAAAGTAGGTACATCTAAGTTGTTTTCACGACAAGATCATTTGTACCATCACACACTTTCCTAAAGTCAGAAGAAGGTAAATCATGTTCACCAGCATAGAACAATTCATCAATCTCCATGTCATAATCATCATCACTCTCATGCACAACATAACCGGAGAGATATCATGCTGTAACCTAGGCATGGAATCAGGCACATGCATTGAATCATCCGTGTCACCGACAATTCAGCTATTCCTAAGTCACAAAATGTGTGGTAAGGCATGCTCATTTTCACGGGAAAAATGCACAGGTTCCACATCAACACATGTATGAATATGGAAAAAGCATCATTCATAGGGTTAACGGAAGAGACACTTAATGTCTACCGAACCTAAAGATTCCACTATATTTTCAAAATATATATGCTCATCATATTCATCATCATCATCAAGAAAATTCATCTCTCCATTCAAAATGGTAGTATTTTTAGTGTACTCATCTACCTCTAGATTAAGTTCATATTCAGTGTTAGTTGCATGAGTAGGACTAGAAACACTATTTTCAACATTATCGAGAATAACAAACATCCTATCATTTTGTAACTTCAATCGGGTTCCTTTGAAGAATCATAGTGAGTTGTTCTATTGAAGGAGGTCTTCACTAGTGGGTATGCATTCCTCATATGGATATTCATTGTATGGTTGAGCATGAGGTTCACTAGAAAGGGCAATTCAGATATGTTGCTATATGGATGGTCATGTATTGCATTCGATTCAAGCCTAGCATTTTTGCTCCATGAGCGTTTCCATTAGTGATTGCAAACACGGATTGAGTACAAAATTGTTCAACTCCCACTGTGGTTGATGATACATGTGCTCATGGTCATTAGGGTTCTTAGAACACGCAACCTTGGGATTATGGTCCCAATGATTAAAATAGTCACTTACAACGTACATTGGATTATCATGGCTTCACTAGACTGCCTAAATCATGCAAAATATAGCAATTTTCACAGGGTGGCTAAGCTACATAAGGTACAAGCATACATTTCATATTGCCTAGGGAAATTATATTCGATGATTGCTCATGTAATTCCCTTTCTAAAGCGGATACTTGAGCTTCAAATCGATCTAAAGGTGATGACTTGGGTATGAGAAAAGTGTTCATTTTCAACTGTGGTGGATGATACATGTGCTCATAATGATTAGGTATGTGAAGTCGGGGCCCTCAGAAGGCTCATAATATTCCCTAAAATCATCATGGATCAAGTGGGAGTTCATACTCGTGAAGCATGCCCGTAAGCAAGCTCTGCGATGGATTTGCTTGTATCCCCAGTTGCAGACCAAAATCCTGACATGATCTAGCAACTCAAATAGCCTAGCACACATAAAGCATGAATGACCAATGAAGTCTCCAAAACAGGGAAGCTAAGCCCACGTGATGCAAAGCCTGGTTGTGGGAAGCCTAGTGGACAGTGGGCTCAGGAATTTGGTTTAAGTGGGTTTTGGTTTATTGGGCTCAGTTTGGGGGTATTTGATTTGTGTGGGCTTTGGGTATGTTGCGAGCCGAGGTTGGGTGAAATGCAAATT
>JAJJWW010003271.1:0-233815 GCA_023531295.1 Papaver armeniacum | reverse complement strand
TGCCAATATCCTTTCGAGCCGCGCGAATTGGTTTTCTCTTGTTTCCTTTATAACAGATGCTACAACTCCTTTAAATGTCGGGTAATCTCCTGTCCTGTATACTCGAATAGGTTTTCCTTCCTTTGTTTCATATGTATGGAATGGAGTTTCCAATGTATTAAGAGATTCCTTATAATCTTTTAAACTATGATTATTGATTAAATCATCTAACCAATTAAAAAATGGTTTTTTTAACCTGACTATGAATTAGGTATAGACCATAGGTTTTATATAATTTTGTCTTTCGACAATGAGAAGATTTTGAATTAAACCAAGCTCTCATATCTTTAATTTTGGGCTATGGTATTCCTCTCGTAATTTATCCATACTATCTAAAGGTTGTTGAATTACATTTATCCTGAAAATTGAATCTGAAAATGTTGGCTGGAGGTTGTTCATGCGGATGTTTACTATTACTTGATTTTTTGGTGTATCAACCCTATAATAAGGTTTATTAACTTGGTGTAGAGTCTATTAACCCCATCTATTGTAATATCATGTGAATCATTTATAAAGTTACTTATAGGATCTATATAAGAAGATGAGGATACTGAAAGGTCTTGGTGTACTTTATTCACCATCCATAACTTTAATCCTTGTTTTCTAGAAGATAAAAATTGTATTTCTACATCTCCATCATATATGATCGGCTAATCGTAATGGTGAATTAATCCACCATTTGTTATAGAGTTCACCTTTCTTGGGTATGAGTGATATGTTTATGGTTTTCGAGAAAAATAATATCGGGCCAGTAGCTAATCCATATCAGCCGTCCACATTATTGCGGCATCCAGTATTTACAAAATCTAGTAATGTTCTCTTAATCTAACAATATCGTATCATATGATTAATTCAATTCTTGTCAACTAATCTTTTCATTTTTTATCATATTGTCACCTAATCTTATCTCATTTTATTTTCGTTCTTTTCGACTATGCCAAAATATTTTTTGCGTATTATAAGAACATAGGTGCTACAATGGAACCATATCTTTTTATTTATGGGACTAGACTTTCCAATCTTTCAAAGGGACCAAAAACCAAGTTGGATACGAGGCCGTGATTTATCAAGTATCAACCATCATTTAATTTTTGTCCCTGCATCATTTTTTCCAATTAAGGACCAAATTTTTGATAATTAGCAACTATATATTAAGGGCCGAAAGATTACATAATTCGCCGTTTCAATTGGTTAATTGGCAAAAATTTTAACATATTTTGTTCGAAAAATTAAGCAAACATGCATTATAACACCGAGTAACTTCGGATAAAACAAATCAAAACATCAGAAGAAAAACAAGAACAAAGTTATATTGGGTGCAATAATCAAAAACAAGGAAAAATAAAATAAGCAAAAAGTTATTGATACTTAGCTCCTTTATGATGGAAGTAATCGATTTGGCCAAGCAGAACGAGGCTCCCCATATCTCCGCAACATCAAGGCAAAACTTTGGAAAAAGCAGTGAGTCACGTGTTCAACATGCTGTCCTTAACAAATTAGCGCCAGGCTACACTCAAGAGTGATGTTATAGCTCTACTCACATGACGAATATCTCCAGGGATAAAAAACCCTACTACACCTACTACTAGCATATGTAGTAGATGCTCAACTTGAGCTTGGCAACTCCGAAAAAACCTTTAAGGAAAATCGCGAACGCTTAAGAAAACAATATAAAATATTTCCCCTTGGGGGTCTCTCTAAAATATAGAGAAACCCCTTTCCCATAGATTTCACAAAAGTAGAGAATTTGTTTATATAATTGAAAAATACAACTTAAGAAGAGGAACTCTGATGTGGGACTAAAAGGTTTATATAGTCTCTTAAAACTACTAAAAATGGAAAATCCACAATGTGGGACTAATAAGTTTCATTAATAAAGAAAACAATAAATTAATTTTATTTAGTTAAAAAACTTAAAATAATAATTAATAAATATTTTCCAACAATCCCCAACATGAATGAAAACCTCGATAAAACATGAAAATACAAATAGATCTTGGTAAATCAACATCCCAATCTCATCGACCAAAATAGGCGAACAGATAGATGGATCGTGCAAGTGCTGAAATCATACTAGTCATTTTTCGTCATCCTCACACAAAAGTGTGTTGACCCTGTGGTTATCTTGTGAATTGCCAAATCATTTATAGTATAGAGAGCTTTCATGTTTAGTTTCTCACATGTGAGACTAAAGGTATCTTTCACCAAAGTGAAAAAGCATGAACTAGTGAACTCTTAGTGACCCTTAGGTCATAAGTTCTAGTAATTCCAAAACCATCAAAAATGAAAATCATATAAAAAACGCAGGAAATACCATTTTAGGCATAGATGTCCATGAGGTCTTGAACCTTGCTTGGTGAATATTCTTAGGAATTACTTCTTTAGAGACATTGAACGCGATGTCTTGAATGCTAGCGTTTGATGTAATTAACGATAATAAACACGGATGATATCTCCAAGGTTGTTGCCAACCTCGTGTCGTTTTGTCCAATTTTCCCTGGACATATCTTGTTTCTCGAGAATGCTCTAGAGAATCAAAGCTCATATTCTCATAGAAGCGGACTCACTTCCTCATTCGATAGGTGAGTTTCCATAAAGAGTGTTCTTTGCTACACCCCACTTCAATCTTAAATTGAAACTATTGAACTCATTAAGACTTCTTGTCATCCTTCGCATGCAGTCCACACTATCACGCCTACACCATGGGAAGGACAGAGAATGAAATTTATGATAGTATTTAACTTTACCCACCACAAATTAGTTGTCTCATTTGAAACATTGATCTTAGGATCTCCAGTCGACAAAGGTTGAGTATCTTTCATGGCAAGTTTAATTTATGATCTTAAAGCCCCATCCCCCGCGATGCATTTTTAACTATCTCTTTGTATAAACCTTTCGTCAAAGGTTGTGCGATATTCTTGGACTTAATCCAATCAATGGAAATAACTTTATCCATTTTTAGATTTGGCTATTATGCTCGGCTAACACAATGTAACGCACATGCACATACAGAGAGGAATGTCTTAAAAAGCATCTTATTTTCGGCCCCCTCTGGTGCTTTATCTAACAGATACTCTCAAATCCATAATGAATTGAGAAATATATGTATGTTTGGAAATCTTCAAAAAAAAAACCCTCATGCTAATGAAAACATATCCACTCGTAGACTTAGACTCCTACGAGTCAACTATCCAGTTTGCGTCACGAGGCCCCTCGAGATAACAAGATACCTTTCATAAATCAAACAAAAGGTAATAGAGTATTTTAGGTACCATAATACTCTACTAAGTGCATCCCAATGCTCTTGCTATGGACTACAAGTATATATACTTAACTTACTCACAATATAGGCAATGTCTGGACTCTTACAGTTCATTAAATTCATCAGACATCCTATAACTCTTGAGTATTCAAGTTAAGATACTACATTGCCCTCATTTTTCTCGAGTCTACAAGAAGAATCGTATGGAGTACAAGCAGGCTTACAATCAGACTGATTGTATCTCTTAAGCACAAATTCAACATAATGAGAATGACTAAGACTACAAATTTTTGATTATCTTCTAATCCTCATCCCTAAGATTACATCAAAAGAGCCTAAGTCTTTCAAGTCAACGTTCTCATTCAATGCATGTTTTTAGTAATCACATCTATGTTTGTATCAAGTATAAGCATATCATCAACATACAAGCATACAATCACACATGCATCCTTAACAAGTTACTTGTAAATATACTTGCAGTTTAATTAACTTAAATCCACTACACATTATCACATGATCAAATTTTCCATGTCATTGTTTACGTGCTTATTTGAAAACCACATAAAGATTCGTTCAATTTACAAACTTTGTCTTCATAAACTTTCACTAAAAAGTCCTCAGGTTGGTCTATGTAAATTTCTTTATCTAATTCAGGGTCTTAGAAAAGCTGTCTTAACATCCATCTGATATATCTCCAAGTTGTTTATGGCAGCAATATCAATTACATCTCAACAGAAGTAATTCTCGTCACAAGTGAATAAGAATCATGGAAATCAACACCTTCTTTTAGTGTATCACCTTTAGCTACCAACTTAGCCTAATATTTTTCCACAGTTCCATCTACCTAACGTTTCCTCTTAAAGACTCATTTACATCCCATAATATTACTCCTTGGAGGTAAACTAGGAAGCTCCCAAGTTTGGTTCCGATGGACTGAGTCCATTTCACTAAATGAAGCTTCTTACCAGAATGGGGTTTCAGTAGATTTCAAGGATTTTTTACAAGTCTGGGGCTCAGACTAAGCTAGGCATGTTATGAAGTCGGATTCATAAGAAGTCTCAAGTCTAATTGTTTTACTTCTCTTAGGATCAACCTCAACTTCATCTTTCTTTAAGATAAGTTCAGACTATTTGAAAATAAATCTAGGGGATCAACATCAAATCTCTTATGAGGAACAGGTTTAAGAATAAACAACATGTTCAAAGAACTCAACATCCCTGGACTCCATAATAAAATTCACACCAAAGTCAGAAAAAATCACACCAAAGTCTGAAAAATCAGAACACACAACCAAAAATCTATATGTAGAAGTATACTCAGCATACCAATATGAAGACACAACCAATATTTTTGGTTTCTATCTAGTTCTTTTAGGAAGAGGAATAACAATCTTAGTCAATCACCCCCACACTTTGACGCATTCATAAGAAGGTCATCTACCATTCCATAAATTATATGGAGTTTCATCTGATCCTTAAAAGGGTACTCTATTCAGGATATACTAGTTAAGAGGACTGCCTACCCCACAAGGCCGCAGGTAATCCTGAACTAATCAACGTAGCAATTATCATCTCCTTAAGGATACAATTGTTATGTTCAAGGCTTCTAATTGGTTTTCAACTTTAAGCTTATACATCTTTAAGGCTTCTAAGGCATCATCCTTATCCCTAAGAGAGTATACAAGATAGTACCCCGTACAATCATCTACGAAAGTTGTAAACCATCTTTTACCACAGTGGTTTTGGGTTGAACTCATGTCAACTAGGCGTAAATGAATTAATTCTAAGGGCTTAGAATTACTCTGAACATTTGTGCTAAAAAGGTTTTATAGCATATTTTGATGTTACACAGATTTCACTTTTGTGTTCAAAATCCAAACTAAATTTGGCTACGTAGCCTATCTTTGGCGCTTTAAGCATTGACATATAAGTTTACGGTTCCAAGTCTACCACACAAAACATTCAATCACACAAAGAAAGCACAAGAATCAACTATGTTCACTTCATCAGTTTTCCCGTTAAGCTTATATATAGACCCAAAGTCCTATGATTCTTGCCTAAAAAATCGCTGCCTAGCTACAACAAGTTTTCCAGATTCAATTAAAAATTTAAATCTTTTACCATCTACAACAGATAAAGATGCAAGATTCTTGCATATGCTCGGAACATGAAAACTTCATTCAATGTGAGAATATTACGAGATATGAGCTTCGTTGACCTTTTCCTTTCATGCAACCTCTCGTCGCAGATGAGTTACTCATAAAGAGTTTCTCGACATCCCCTATCCTCGATAGGAGGTGAGCAGGTCTTTGTTTCAATAAACATTCTTGGTGGCTCCGAGTCCACCTACCGGTCTCACATTGGTTATTAAAATAACTTCCGACATCATGCCACCGAACTCGTTCTAGTTTGTTTCAACTAAATTAACATTAACTTTCTACTTATTAAGGGTTTTACGTTGTCAACAATTTCATCGCGTGCCTAGTGAATTTTACAAACATAACAATCACCCTTAATTTAGTTTTACGAAACATACCTTTCTTATGAAGACTACGCTTAGAGTTGTGTTTGATGTTCTTGCCTTTTTCATCTTTGGAAGAATTGTTTTCATCCACATGTGCCTAGTATCCATGTCAATTTCATGTCACAATCTTCGTTTATACTCTGACCACGGACACGGTAATTTCTCAATCACCTAATATACCACATCTCACAAACCTTAGTTCCGAATCGGAAAATAAAATATGAGTTTTGAAGACAACATCTAGATCTGAAAACTTCATTTGAATCACCATTTCAAAAACTCATGGTTACCCCTTTAAAAACTAATTTAGTCAACAACAAATTTCTGCTCGTCAGAATTTTTCAGGAACGTTTCTCTGTTTTATAAAATATCCAAAAAATAAATTTACAACTCCGAAAATTCTGAAATTTTGTGTGGGTAACTATCAAGATGTCTACTACATTAGGTCAAAAGGGTTCATCGAAAGTCCTTCTAGGTTAAGAGAAAAATTCGAAACTCTACAGCTGACCAAAAATTCGTTTTTTGTTTTTCACTCCACAATTAACATTCATCATTATCACAAATTTTAATGTCTTAATATTGTTGGGTGCAATAATCAAAAACAAGGAAAAATCAAATAAGCAAAAGTTATTGATACTTAGCTCCTTTATGATGGAAGTAATCGATTTGACGAAACGAACGAGCTCCCCATATCTTTGCAACAACGACAAGGCAAAACTTTGGAAAAATAGAGCGAGTCACGTGTTCAACATGCTGTCCTTAATACATTAGCGCCCGGATACACTCAAGAGTGATGCTATAGCCTCACAGACGGATATCTCCCGGGATAAAACACCCTACTACACCTACTACTAGCATATGTAGTAGATGCTTGGAGCTTGGAAACTCCGAAAAAACCTTAAGAAAATCGCGAACGCTTAAGAAAATAATATAAAATATTTCCCATTGGGGTCTCTCTAAAATATAGAGAAACCCCTTTCACATAAATTTTATAAAAGTAGTGAATTTATATAATTGAAAATACAACTTAAGAAGAGGAATTTCCGTGTGGGACTAAAAGGTATATATAATCTCTTAAAACTACTAAAAAATGGAAACTCTACGACGTAGGACTAATAAGTTTCATTCACAAAAAAATAAAAATAAATTAATTTTATTTAGTTAAAAACCTTAAAATAATAATTAATAAATATTGTTTCCAACAAGTTCAACAATAAATACGAATCCTGGCCTGGGAGAATCTAAGCAAACAAGACCAAGTCCACGCCCACACTCAATTCGTAAAATTAATGCAGAATAACCACTGATACTATACATCGGACAGGAGACCCGATAACAAACAATCATAATGCTGCATGTATAACCAAATCAATTGCTACTAGTTGCTTTACTCAATGTTTTAACAATAACCGTAGATCCGGTATAATTCTTCCCAATCTCTGCAGTGAATGTGTCGTAGCGTAGGAAAAACTCTACCACCGCAAGTCTGGCTAACAATAGGGCGATGTTCTTCCCAGCGCATTGTTTATTGTCGGGGATGGGATCAACTGTCTGACGTTCGTTAAACCAATAACCATACCTGAGCAATTTTTCACCTTCTTCACCCATAAATCTAGTCCCCATAAACTCATTTGGATTCTCAAATATCTTAGGATCCCGCATAGCGAACGGTAGATATCCAAATAGAACCTCACCTTTCTTGACCTGATAACTGGCATCGTGACTGCTTATTATCATATCATTTTTGGCTCTCGCATATTGATGCGGAGCAGATGGTTCCATCCTAAGAATTTCGAACACCACTGATTTGGTCAGCGGCATTTTCTCAAGTGATGCCAGAGTTACAACTCCGCCTTCGGATTTAACAACGGCTCTGATTTCCTCAGCAAGATCTTTGTGTAATTTCTCCCCTCCTAGATGCAACCATTTCATTATAGCACGGAAAAGGGGTCTCAAACCAGCGTAAGCATTGGCACCGGACATAAAAACAAGATTATGACAAGTTTCCTCTTTTGATAACCTGCTTCTTGGCTTCATCAAAAACCGGTGTAGATGAAGCGTAAACAGCATCATAAATCTTTTGATAATCAGATTTCACAAGAAATGAGGGACATGGAAAGCTATGGAAGAGAGTATCTTCAACCCAACTCAACCACTTGGGTAACCCCAGAGTCAGTATCGAATGAAATTGTATAGTCAACCATTTTCTCATCATTGCCGGACCTTTGTTACCAAGATTTGTAGGGTCGATATCGAAGAAAACAAGAAGAAGTAAATTGAAAGCTGTCATCACTGTAAGTATTGAAATTAGCTTCACCTTTTACGGATACATCTGACTCGAGGTTATCAAAAGAGAAGCGAAACATGTTTGAGATACCTGAATGGTTTTATGGTGTATAGATGCAAATAGGTCGAGATAAAGACTTTTAAGTTTCCCATGTTTTTCATCCGAAGGATCCAAATAAGCACCGACTTTATACCCACCAGTGAAAGAAGTTGAGGGCACATAATTACCAATAAGAACGTCTTTCTTCCAGACTTTTGAATGATCGAAAAGAATAGGAAAACTAACACCATCAGCTAGAACAATGACTTTAGGGTCTGGAACATTGATAAACTCTGCCAAAAGAAGGTTCATTCGAAAAACAGTTGAATTGTATTCTTCCATATGAGACTTGATGAACTCGGCATGACCTTGGAAGTAATTGTAATGGTAACGATCTGATATTGGACCAAGAACTGGGAGACCTAAATCTCCGGGGATCTCTTTTAACGGTAGTTCTGAAGATCGATCATCCTTAAAAGCCATTGTTGTTGTTTAGAGTTGCTTGAGGTAGAAAATACTTTTGGCTGAATTAGCTAGCTAGAGATAAACACACTTGTGCATATATTGTGAGTCTTGTCTTTCTTAATGATCTATTCATAGATCGACTTAGTTATCAGGGATGGAGCATGGGAGCCAGCCAAGTTCCCCCTCTTGTTACATTAATATTTAAAGTTTTGAACGTTTGGTTTATCCCATGGCGGCTTTGGAAGGGAGTAACTCTTTATGCTTGTAGGTCAACCTTCCTCGTTTACATTTGTACGTACAAATAAATCTTAAACACACATGTTATAAATTAGAAACTATCCTTTATTTTGTTCATAATTTCTTTGATCCTATCGCTTATGGCCGTGTCGCATACTGTATATAAGAAGTGTTGAAAAAATTCAGTTTTTGTGAATAAATAAAACATGATGACAATTTATTTTGTTTGTGGGAATATTCTCTTTCTTGTCTCCCCATATGCTTCATGACACAACTTTTCCTAAACTTTTTGTCCCTTAATTTCTCTCATTTTTTTGGAATGCTTATTTTTGGTTTTTCTTTTAAAAACAACAACTTTGTTCCCATAAAGAATTGTTTGCTTTCCAATGCTTTTGTTATTTTATAATAACGTATACGATGCATAAAGTTAACAAGACTATTGTTTTTTCTCTTCTCTTTAAGAAACAGAGAAGAGTTAAGTTCATCTTCTTCTACTCCAAACGAGTTGAACACAATTTCTTTATAGTCTTTCAAACGTGATAAACAATGAAAAGAATCTCAACGTTAAAAATAATAAAGATGTTCTCATGCATATGACAACAAACCGAGAAGATTCTCATGTAGTTTTTAAACTTGTGTCGTGTTATCAAAAGAAATGTCATGCATAAAACAATGAAAAGGTTCTCTTTATTCACAAAAGAAATGTCATGCATAAAACAATGAAAAGGTTCTCTTTTTTCATTGTTTATCACGTTTGAAGACTATAAAGAAATTGTGTTCAACTCATTTTGGAGTAGAAGAAGATGAACTTAACTCTTCTCCTGTTTCTTAAAGAGAGAAAGAGAAAAACAATAAAACTACTTTTCTTTTTAGTTTTCTCAAAAAAAACTAAGTTTTACTATCATGTTTTGAGAGAGAAACAACTCAAAATTAATTCCTCTAATTTTGGTAGAAAAAGAGAGTAGGAGAGAAAAAGAGAAAACAAGTTTTTTTTTCCATTTTTCTCTCTATGAGTTTTTTTGGTGTGAAACAAAATGGCTTCACCGAGTAATTTTTCACCGCAAGTTCTTAGGGCGTTCTCTTGTATGCTACAAGAAGGAATGCTAACGATTGTTATATCCTGGAGGCAACTCGCCAATGAAGCTATAGCATCTCTCTGTTTAGAGGAGTAGCAAGCCACATTGTCTTTAGGACATCGTATCTAATACGTGCCTCTATCATTTTTGTTCCGCATGCTACTCGACGCGATTCATCCACCAAGTTGCTGCAAATAAAGCTAAGTATTTCTTATGCTTATTCAATTTATTTTCATTATTGTTGTTACTAACCCAACAATCTAAAGACAATGTTTGCAAGTTTAATTTTTGTAACAACAAACCCCAAAAAAAAATATTGTTGAAAAATCAAACTACTAAGTTTAGTGAAAAGAGCCATATAGCGTTTGGCTTAAATAATCAAAAATTGAATGATTGATTGGTTTGTTAATGGTTTGTGTTGAATAACTTTGGAAAACTAAAAATGTTCATCTTTTAGTGAAAAAAGCCAAAAATAAAAAATAAATTTTGTTGAGCCGAGAGTTTTGACTTTATCTCATAACTTTTAACGAAGAGACATCTTTATTGATACCCTCACCAAATTTCGTATTCTTTTGGAATTGTAAAAGTATTTTTAATATTTTACAAAATCAATGAAAGAACAAAAGTTAAAGTTATATTGAGTTTCGGGTTTATTTCTAAACTCAAGAAGAGTTTTGTTGAATGCTTTTTACAACAACAAGTAGACATATTTATTGTTCACCCCACCAAGTTTTATGATTTTTGGAGTTGTAAAAGTATTTTTTACAAATTTTACAAAACTATAAAATGTTTCTGAAATTTCTGACGGGAAGAAAAACACTCGCCGAAAAATTAATTTTTTCCGGCATAACTATGAGTTTTTGGAAACGTTGATCTAAATAAGATATTTAGTTCTTGATCTTATCTTTAAACCTTTTTTGATTTATCTAATTTGGATATGCGGTTTGAGAGATAATATATTTGGAAAATTGTTGTGCATGTCTGTCCTTTAAAATGAAATGTGTAATCTCTTGATTATGTCTAGCAACATTTGATTAGTGATGTGATATCACTTTGAGAATATCATGAGAGCCTGTAGTAGTAATTTTAGAGGATATTTAGTTGAAATTTAATTCTCATGAAAACTTAAGTATGTAGCTAGCAATCGATTCCTATGAAGCAATAATCTTTGTAGGGTAAATTTGTATTACTTTGTCAAGGAATAATATGATTTTGATAAGTTTTATATCAACTTTGTTTATGTTCAAAATTACTTGGATCATATATGTTTTGTGTAACATCAATTTGCTTAAATCACATGTTGGCTTAATAATTGTGATGCAACAAGAAAATTGTGTGTTTAAATTGATTTACGAATACACAAAGCATTTGGTTTTAATTACCAATATTTTGTGACCTACTAATGATTGCTTGAATCTAATGTTGAGGTACACAAACTTGATCCAACAAGAAGGTTGGTTAATGTTGGGAGTGCTAGAAATGCGTGCTCGGAAGAAATATGTATGTCTTCTACCAAAAGTGCAATTGAACAACTCTCTAACTAGTTCAATTGTGTCTTGTATACTTGAATCTTTTGTGATCAATCACGCATGTAACAGTCTATTAACAATGGATTATCACAAGACGCCTTTAGATCTACAAACAATTCTAAAGATCCCGTCGACACTTGATCTAGTTTTGAGTGAATCTTATATCGTAAGAGAAGATTCTCAAGAATAAACAAACTAGGTGCAATCAAAATTCAATAACCGTTAGTCAATCAAATCAAATCGAAAACTAATAATACCGCAATTATCTAGTTTCCTACCAACGGTACTGTGAGAGCTTCTTGATCCTATGTATATTTAAACGAGCGGTCGTAAGAGATTTCGCCTAATTAGGTACTTTCCTCTCCGAATAGACTTGCTCCACCGGTAACAACACAACAAGGTAGTTTTGTCTGTTTCTTAAGATGGTTTGCACGAAATGCAAACTTAGGTATTTATACCAAGGAAGTTTGGACAACAAGGAATTTCCAAAACCGAAATATTCTTAAGATATGCAATATATTTCCAAATCGGTTTTCATAATTCCGAAATGCTCATCCAAAATTAACCAAATCTCACTAGAAAATCCAATTAGTAAATGCACAATACCAATTTTTATTTTTCAGAGATATGCATTTTAATTGTTGTAATTAAAAGCATATAAAATTAACAACCTTAATTAAAAGATTCTCAACTTATTTCTGGCCCCAGATCTCCTTTAGTTATTAAGGAATATCTTTGAACAATAAAAGATAACAGTTACTGAACATGTTCAAAGTATGTCGACGTCTTATTTCTTTGTAAATCCTTTTTCATATTTACAATCTTGGAACCGATTATACCACACTTCCAAACAAGTTAGAACTGGTTCATCTGATTTCCATGAACTATGTGATTGATCAAATATCAATACACTAATCATGGGTTTACGGTTCTACCAACACAAGGATCGGTTCTACCTTAATATGGTTACTGGGACCGGTTACATCAGTTACCAGGATCGGTTACATCAATTACCAGGACCGTTTACCATATTCTCATGGTATTACTTGTGATCGGTTACACTAGTCACTAGGATTCGTTATACCAATTACCAGACCGGTTACGCCAATTACAAGGATCAATTACAACTCTTTTTGTGATCGGTCATACCAATTACCAGGATCGTTTACACCAATTACAAATATCGATCATACCATCTAAGGTGATTACTTAGGATATGTTACACTAATAAAAGTCATACCAATACATAAGTCAGGCATTGTGACTAGTTTTACCAAGATACATAACAAGTTATGATCGGTTCTACTAACTCACACATATTGGTAATCCAAAGATATGCAATGAGTAACAATACCAATAAGCCTAGCGATTTCCCTTTCGATTCATAAAACAAGTTCATGAATGTACATCCTTTAAACAAACATTTTTTCCTAGGATGAAATCTTCACCTTTACCCATACACATAATCACAATAGATTCATACGATTATGTCGATGTCTTATATACGAAGTTCAAAAGATAAGCATTATATTTTGTATTCTAATTCCTTAATACTATGTCTTCTAGAGTATAACCATTCATAGCTTCGCAGTTATGTTTTCAATATATCATGACTTAAAAGATACGTTAGGAATGATACAATTCAAGTCACAATATTACTAACCTCAAGAGGAAGGATGATGTCGTCGATGTAGCTTGTTACTTCTTCACATTTGTCAAGTCTTCGAGTAATACTTGTATGTCTCATAATCCTAATCTTTCTAGCCTAACCTATACGAGTTGTCTCTAGTATATAATCAAGACTTACTTTTGATTGAGTTTTGATTCACTAAAATATGACAACCAAACTTGACATACCAACGCTTGGTGGGTTCAACCGAGCTATGCTCTAACAATCTCCCCTTTGTCAATTTTAGTGACAAAACTCTTAATACATATGGATAAACAATTACAAAAAATTCATCATACATACGCTTGATTCCAAGTTTCAACAACACAATACCCTCGTATATATTCAATCCATAAATGCCACTGTTGACATTTAAATAACAAAGTTAATACTCCCCTAAAGGTAAGATAGGTAGATTTTTCAATCCGCACATCTTTGTTATTTCCCATTTGTAGTCCAAATAAGTACAATCATCATATGATATGTTTCCCCTTAGTCAATGCTTTTTCTTTTCGTTAGATATAACGTTTAAGAACAATTGTCCTTTCCTAAGTGATTACAAATCACTTTGTTTACTCCATATATTTATCCCCCTTTTTGTCACAAAATGATAAAGGTCCGAGCAAATACCAAAACCGAAAGGATCTTACAAATCTAAAAGAATTGTACAACCTATAAGAGTTAAGCACGAAGGTTTCACATACCATTTTAGATAACCAATATCAAAACCGAAACTACAAGTAATTTGGTTTTAATATGTTATCAAGAAAACAATTGCCCGAAGCAATTTTCCTAATAGTTTAACAATTTGACTAAGAAACTTAGTTCCCTTATGCTAAACCGATTGCACAAATATAATCGCTATTTCGATAAGACCAAAATAAAGATCATAATTAACTTTATTTTTCTCATCGTGCTCTAATCATTCGGATAATAACTTAGACCTTACACTTTAGACAAGACAAATACTAGGTTAGTTAACTAATATTTCTTGTCAAGGCATTCGATTAGACTTGAATAACCGAATCCTTTACTTTGATAAGTCTAACTAAGATCAGAATTAACTTAGTTTCTCTTATCCGGAATCGAATTGGACTAAACAAATGATCTCGTATTTTATTAAGCCATAAACAATACATACAAACCAAATAATTTGACTTGCACAATTATTTCTCTTAACCGGAAGAAATTGAAACAACATAGACATTTAAGCACCACAATTGCACCGAAATTTCGTTAAGTCTAAAATAATTGATACCAAACAATAAAGAAAGATATCAAACCAGCTTTAACCGGAAACAATTGAGTCACACACACACACACACATATCCATACATACATAATGGAATATACATCAATTGTACCGAATTTTGTTAAGCAAAAGCAAAATATATGCAATAAACTCATGCTTTTCTTAAACAGGAAAACAATTAACTAACAAATTCGTTACCTCATATTCCACATCCTCTTCTCCCCAAAAATATATATCATTAAGCGCAAGTTCAAGTTAGAACTCTCCCCCATTATGTTGTCATTCTCTCGCAAGAACAAAAGATCAACAACAACATCAACCTTTACCAGAGAAAGGTTGAATCGGTTTTAACTAATGCGTGCCAATGTAAAAGTTGAAAACCCCGAAACACATATGCTTTTATGTTAAACAAAAATCGATTCAACATATTTTGAATTTTTCACATATGAGTTCAATCGGAACACCTTATGATCCTTTGATAAAGCCTACCAACATGGGCTAGAACTTAATCCTGCAAAATCAAAAAGCCACACAAACCATAAGGGTTCACATCATATGAGATCGAATATTAAGGTTATGAAAACCGAAATTAGACATCCTAGAAACTCAAATGCAATACATTTCAACAAAGAATCAAGTATTGCAATTACCTCAATCTTGTAGGAAATTGAATTACAAAATCAAAGCAAAAAGAATGAGGTCATTCCGAGTTCGGATTTAAGAAGTTATGGGCAAATAGTTTTACACTCCTTCGTATGGACCAATCACACCAATCACCAGACCAGATATCGGTGATTGCTTGTGATGGGTCACACCAATCACCAGACCAGTTACCAAACTTGTGATGGGTCTTACCAATCACCAGACCTATTACGGTGATTACTTGTGATGGATCACAACACTAAACCTGTTTTAGACATAACTTTTGCATACAATGTCCGAATTCAGTGATTTTTGGCCCGTTTTAACCGTAAAAATAAGAGCTACACATATATGATCAGTATATATCAACATCATAAACTCAAAATTACTGTTTCTATCAAAATCTCAAATATAGATAGAGAAAGTATGAGTATAGAAGAAAATAAATCTCCCTAAAGATGTTAATTAGTCATATAATAACCTAGAGATCATGTGCTTAGTTTTCATGTGCTTCCTCACCTTTAAAAAGATTGAGCACCAAGGTGAGCATGCACATTCTAACACAACTAGGTTGTGTTGAGTTGAGCCTTGTCTTGTTCGTCACGATTAACTAAGACAAATCATCATTCTTGACCTCTTTGCTTGGTTTGTTTTATCTTGTTCCATGTCTTGTTTTTCTTCTTTGACTTGTGATGAAGAGTCTCATTATCACAACATTCACTAGTACAAGAGATTTCTACATGATGTCTTTCTTTTACTCTTTCAAGAAAAATCTTGTAATTATTGTCACCAATAATTAACAAGTGAGAGTCATTCTTTGCGACTAACTTTGGTCCCTTGTTGGCTATGGAGGACTTTGGGACCCATTTAGAGTTGGGTTTCATAGAGCAGCTTTCTCCTTCTTACCATTAGGATGATTGTCCTTTGAATACTTTGCGAAACATCTTTTCTCCAATTTGGAACATCAGATCTTGTCTTAGCATTTACAAACTCATATCTCTTTCTATATTCGAGTCTTTTTATGAGATGGCCTTGTCGTTTAGCGATAGGCAAAATTTGAACTATCATTATAATAATTCCTTTTCCTAAACTTAGGACAATAATGATCCGAGTTCTTTCGGGAGAAAACTTAGCCAATTGTTTGATACAAAAGAAAGTGCATCTTGCAACTTACGAACTTTGCATCCCCATTGCAAGTGCCCTTTATTACAACAATAACAATGCTTAGTAACATAAGGAGTATAAGTTTTAATGTTACCTTTTTGTGGATCCGCTTGGATTGGAGCTCGACGAGTTTTCTTCTTCTTCTTCTTATCTTTGTTCAATGTTGTTTCTTTCTTGACATTAGCAGAAATGTTCTCTTTGATTGCTGCTGGTTGAACACAATTCTTAGGCTTGACTGGCTTTCCTTCTTTACAAGAAATAACATCATTTTTTACATTAGTGGAAGCCTCTGGTTGAGAAGTATTTGTAGCTTTAACAAATTTTATCTCATTTTTATTGTTGGAAGCACTTGATTCCTTATATCCCAATCCACGTGTATCACCATGATATCTACCCCGCTTCTAACAATGAGGATAAATTGTTTGAGATATCATTGGATTTTTTCAAGTACAAATTTTCTTCTTCCAACGCCGTGATTTTATCAAGAGCACCATTAGATCACCCTCAAGGTGTTTTTCTCAGAGAGATATTCACCTTCTTTATCTTCAAAACTCTTTTGTTGAGAATTCACCCTTGCTTTAGATTTATCAAGTTTCCTTTCCGACAAAAAGAGATCTCTTCGAAGATTTTCACATTCTAATTTCTTAGAATCTCTACCTCGGGCTCAGACGATCTTTAAGAAGAGAGTCAATGAGGCGATAACCAATGTAATATCCTTGGAAAACCTTCTTCGATTTCTTGTTCTCCACGACAAAAGAGGAGTCATAAAACCAAGAAAATCAAGTTCTCGATTTTTACTTTTCAAAGGATTCAGTAGTTTAGAGTATTCAAAGACATCCTCTTCTACATCACGTTCAAAATCTCGAGTCATCATCATCCGAAATTTCATCCCAACCTTTCTTGTAGACAAAATTTCCTATCGTCATGAGTTTCTACATCATTAACAGATTAACTTGTCTAGTAGATTCTCTTGAGATGATTTCATGATGGTCTTCAGATATTGAATCTTAGATGCTATCATCAAGTGTTAATTCAACACTATTGATGTCTTGCTTTACGTTAATCGAATCATTATTCACGCTTCTATAAAAATAATTTTTAGATTCAGTCTTATAGGTTGGATCGCACCAAACACAGATTGTTAGATCTTTTCGTGTTTGCCTGCCTCCGATACCAATTGAAAAGACAAGGGTACCCCAATATACCACAATCTTAAACTTTTCCACCTATAAGTCCTCTTCACCGAAAGTGATTGTCTATGGACCGAGTCGAGACAATACAACGAATCGGTATTCACACTTTGTGTGATCGTCTATGGATACGAGATCGAGACAATACAAGAATCAATGTGTGATTACTTGATAATAGGTTCGGACTTAACCAAACTCTATAGGATCACTATCAAGTAATACTTCTGAGTTAACGTTTGTGTAATTTACTTTAAATTATAATAACAATAATTATAATTGCAGAAAACAAAAGTAAATGACATAGCAAGATTTTGTTACCGAGGAAACCACAAATGTAGAAAAATCCCGGGACCTAGTCCAGAATTTTATACTCTCTAATTAAGCCGCTATACAAAATCAAACCAACTTCGTATAGTTGAGACCAAGCAACTAAACCTATAGTTCACCTAGTTTCTTTAGTATCCCTGCACTTCCGACATTCAATAAGTGAATACACTGGAACAATTCCTTTGGATCTAATTCTAAACAGTAAAGGAACAACAAATCTGTTCAGTAACAACTCTATTCAATCTCAGTGATATGAGTTATACAAAGGTGAAAAAGCGGGGGTGCAACAACCACACCCAATATTTCGATAAGCAATCAGATGGACTAACCTAATATACTTTCAAGAGAATCAACTAGACTCAATCTTAATAAAGTATATCAAGGAGTTATATCTCTATTTCTCGATTCACTTCTTACTCAAGCAAATAGAAATTTGCGAGTCTAATTGAATACAAGAGAAATCACTTGAACGGTACCAAAGACCAATGTTCAAGGATCAATCAATTTCAATCAACAACCAAAGGTCGGATTTCCCAATTGATTGATTCAAACGCACAACCTTGTGATATTTCAATTATATAACAAAATATAATGCGTAAAAGAAATAACACGTACACCCGAAGTTTTGTTAACGAGGAAACCACAAATGCAGAAAAACCCGGACCTAGTCCATATTGAACACACACTATATTAAGCCGCTACACCACTAGCCTACTACAAACTAACTTCGGTCTGGACCGTATTTGAACCCCAATCAATCTCACACTGATCCAAGGTACAAAAGTGCTCTTTACGTCTCTCGATCCCAGCAGATACTATGCACTTGATTCCCTTAGCCGATCTCACCCACAACTAAGAGTTGCCCACCACCCAAAGTCGAAGACTTTAATAAACAAATTTATATCACATAGAAAAGTATACGGTAATAGATAAATCAGCTCTCCCACAGAAATACCTACGAGTTTTTGTTCTGGCTTTTGATAAATCAAGGTGAACAGAACTAATTGATAACCCACTTATATTCCCGAAGAACAGCCTAGTATTATCAATCACCTCACAATAATCTTAATCGACGCGGCGAAATAAGATATTGTGGAATCACAAACGATGAGACGAAGGTGTTTGTGATTACTTTTATATCTTTCCTATCGGAGATATCAATCTCAATCCCATCATTACGATTGTAATCAATACGATAGAAACAACAAGATCGATCACACAACTACAAGAAAGTAGTATTTGTCCGCTTCACAATCCCAATGAAGTCTTCAAGTCGTTAACCTACGGGGTCTCAGACAAACCTAAGGTTAAAGGAGAACCGACTTTAGCTTATACAACTAGTATCACACAGGAGGTGTGGGGATTAGGTTTCCCAGGTTGCTAGAGTTCTCCTTTATATAGTCTTTCAAATCGTGGTTTGCAATCAATGTTAGCTTAGTAACAAAGCATTCAATATTCACCTTTAAATGAAAACTCGATTAGATTCAAGCTAATACCTTTCAACCGTTAGATCGAAAAACTTAGCTTGTTACACACAAATGAAATGCACGTTTTTAGGTTTGTGTAACCGTACCCAAACATGTACATTCGTTGGTTCAATAGTAGTTAACCAAATGGTTAGCCATATGAGCACTTTCATATCAACCATATTCTTCTTCTTCACCATAACTAGTTCAAATGACTCAAATGAACTAGTTAGAGAGTTGTTCAATTGCTTAGATCTTATATAAGTATACAAGACACAATCAAAGCAAAAACGATTTGATTCACTCGAATCGATTCATGAACATTATAACCATGGTTTGCAAACTTGCATTCCTTAGTTAATATAAGTATAAGTTCGAATAATCATTTTTAGAATATAACAAACCTAAGTACGCGGACTTAAGTACCTGCAATAAGTTTGTAAATGATTCACAAATTCCAACAGATTTTATCCGGAAGAGAACCTCCGACGTCTGACGCGACCGGGTTCTCGGACTGTTCCTACCGGTTTCCTGGCGGCAAAAGTACACAGACTTTGGTTCAAGGAATAAGGACTTACACATGTATGTGTTTCCACACAATGCTTATATCCAACATTGGTTATATAATCTAAACTCTCATTTCAATTATTGAAACATTCTTAGAGGACGTTATATAGTTGTTATTCACAAACTATTTTCCGTCAAAGCCATTTTCAAGTAATTGAAACATAACATGACTTTCGTCACTCGGTAAAGATGAACTTGGCCAAAGCGAAAGCTTCCTAACACATATTTCGAGAAATAGATAAGCGAGATAAACTCGTCTCGAAATAGTGTTGATGGTGGATTTTCGTTTAAGGTTAAAATTGTAAAAAAACCTGAAAAATCATGCGCTGACATCTTGTAAAAGATAAAGCCATTTATAAGTGTTGGATATTCCCTCACTTAATTCACCAAGAATGGATCATGTAGCAACAATCCCTTCTTGTGAATTTCATATCACTTTGTATTTCCCGTACTCATTATCGGTGTGGCATGACGATCGAGTGTTACTCTTATAGAGTAACATGAACCTCCAAGCACTATAATGAATCATTATCACATGGCATGAGACCGAGTGTTACTCATATATAGAGTAACACGAACCTCCAAGCACTATAATGAAACCATGTACGAAATACCCGCACAAAATATGCTCTGTGTTATATTAGCCCGAGCCCCTCTCGGTGTGTTATATTAGCCCGATTGAGCCCTCTCTGTGTTATATTAGCCCGATTGAGCATCCTGGACTTGATCGATATCGGGCCTCCTGATATGATTCGATCGCAGCCATCCAACTCCACAAGCATGATTGGATGACCACAGATCAATTCCATCACCCCAAGCATGGTATGGAATACCCACGGCCTTAGCTTGCCGTATATGATCTGATCGCAGCCATCCAACTCCACAAGCATGATTGATGACCACGATCAATTCCATCACCCCAAGCATGGTATGGAATACCCACGGCCTTAGCTTGCCGATATGATTCGATCGCACAATCCAACTCCACAAGCATGATTGATGACCACAGATCAATTCCATCACCCTCAAGCAGCATGGAATACACACACCACCCCGCATGGTCGACCATTGGCTTTGCTTGCCAAGAAACCGTCCATACCAAGCATTATGGACGGAAAACCTAATTAGGGTTTGCGTATATTACATGTGCCGCAAAACTGTTCAACCTGTCCATCTTCGCAGGCATAGATGGAGGGTGCAGATGTAGACTCAAAGGGCCCTAACATGTCGACACAATCACCATGTGACCGCCTACACACTTGACCAATCGGTCAAAGCCAACCATGGTTGGTTACAACAAAACCGTCCCGCCCAAAAGAGCATGGTCGCGCGGCTTTGAAAGCCAAAATTAGGGTTTCAAGTCATCACGCGCGTCCATCTTCTCCTAAGATTTAATGGAGGGTCACAGATTGGATTAACTAAGGCCTGGCCATACCAGATGACCACCGTGGGCCCATCTACCTCCTCTTCTGCGGTCGGCCAAGGCATATCATTCCCTACCAACCCAAAACGCACGCCCAAACTCGTGCGGTTACACTCCCAAATCCTAAACCGATCTCGACCGCTCAACTTCACCGGATGATTTGAATGGCTTAGATCACGTTTTCATGGGATAATCAAGTATAGGTGTGAACACCAACCTACCGCCTACACGGTGGTATGATCGACCAAGACCGACCAAGATGGGTCGTCTTGGGGCGCGCGTCCAAACTTGGGATGACACGCGGTTATCAATTCCTTTGCGGTAAGAGATTTGAACGTCACGCAAAACCGATCTCAACCACTCTCTTTGACTTTCCAAAGGGAGTGGCCTAGATTGCATTTTCATGAGAGTGGCGGTGAGACATGGACGTGTACACCATCATGCCGTCAACACGCATGTATGGCCTGGTCCCTCTTCCAAAATTCTTCCCATGTTTGGTTTCGACCAAGTCAAGAGTGATGCTTGCGCACTTTTAAAAACCCCGATTTCATCAATCTGGCCGCAGATGAGTGTCTCAAACATCATCTCATCCGTCCGACTTCACCAAAACTTGGTTATACAACCCGGTCGTGAGATATTTGGTTAGTGAGGAGTCATTACCCATCACTTTACCACACCACAATGCAAAAGACTCGCATGAAATACACACGATACTCCACAAGTATCGACTTTCAATAACGCAGCTTATTCAATTCAAAGATTACATGCTACCTTCCGTGGATCCACGATCCACATTCCGCACATCAATCATGTCACAAACCGGGGATACTTACTCGGGGTATTGGTCTCCAAGGTTTACAAACAAGTGTGCGGCGTGCAACGCGCCATCACAAGAACGTGTTAGAAGTCATGGACGGTTAGAGATGAACTGGAGAAGTGGGCAAGACCGGTCGTGATGCTTACCGACACACAACTCCACCACTCCATCATTCCATTACCTCCACTTCCCACGAGAAACGTGAATGAGGCTCAATGACTTGTATAAATAGGTTCTCCGCCTTATTTCAAACAGGAATATACTTTTATACGAACAACACAAGTTCGGCCGACACGTAAAACCAAGCGTTGATACCGTCATATTCAACCATCTTCTCGTCACAAGTCATAGCAAGCCAACACCTTCACAATCTCAACACCTTCTTCGCTTCCCTCCCTAAGATCAACCCCATCTCCTTCACTTTGTGACCGAAACAAGTCCGGAACGCCATTTCTTGGTTTAGGCCGACTTGCACGTATTGATCTCTGAATCTACAAGCACTCACCGCAGCAGTGCATTTGTTGAAGGTTTAAATTCATTCCTCATCACACCCCAAATTACCAAATTCTACAGAGAGTAGTTTTCACCCATCAACAATTGGCGACCACAAGGGGAGGTTGATCTATTCTGCTGCAAAAAATTGAATCCTCAATTTTTAAGTTTCCATCTCGCAATGTATCCTAAACTACAAAGTGGCTCGTAGATATCATGGGAAGCATACTGAATGCTTTGAGGATGTCTTGGCAAATCAAGCCGGTATCACCAGGAGGCAGAGCGAGATATTTCGCCTTTTGAATGATATAGCGGCACAATTACAAGAAGGATCGCAGCATCTACTCAAGCAAAGGTAAGAAATGTCGAATCCTTAGTCGAGTCACACCTTTACCTATGGAGAGGCAAAAGAGCGCCAGAACTCAGGGTGACTCGTGAAAGATGAACAACATGGTCCAACCAACAATGAAGAACCGAGGCAACTCCACAAAGAGGAGAGGACCCGTCCTGAGTACTACAACGTCTACCGGATAAAGAAATGGAGCCTCAGCCTTACGGATCCCCGCCTGAAGATTTACATCTCAAGACCCTTGTCGGGCCGTGAAGAAACGCTTGAGGAAGGAGAAATCAATCAAGTAACACGTGGCACAGGGATGGGAACGTTCAATTCGATCACTCAAAGTTGATATTACAACACCTCCCATCACTGAGCCGGGCAGGCACTGCAAGTCCCCGGCATCTCATCAAGTGTAACACCTCCGTAGTCACTGCAGCAACAACTTCCACTCCTTCATCGTGACGAGAAACCCGGAGGGGCGAGAGGAGGACCATCTCCCATTATTGCAGACTTGATGGAAAAGCAGTGAAGTTCTTGTCAAGACTCAAACGGATATGGCCGCAACTCGGAAAGAGGTACTCACTTTTCTTAAGACATTAACCGATCGATTCCCACATGACCCGCAATGCCCCTGGAGCCAACAAGGAATGAATTCAACGCACCGAGAAGGTACTTCAATGACACGGACCTACATGGACCCGATCAAAGAAGCGACATCGATATGAGCGGTCCCGTCACACGAGGCTCCTACACTGGGACCGATCCTCACAACGATCTTCCTCGAGTCAATAGTTTCACTGGTTCAAAGGTCCCGTCATGGAGGCTCCTACACCTGGGACCGATCCTCACAACGATCTTTCTCAAGTCAATAGTTTCACTATGAACCAGAGGCCTGGATCGGAAGCTGTTTCTTCTAGTGGAAAGTTTATGCAAACTTTCACATCTCTCGAAGAATCGCCAAGGGAGACATTTTGCCGCTATCAACCGAGGAAGGTCACGACCGTGACCTACATGTCACCGCACGCATCAAGGATTAAGAGTTCAAGACGACCCTTATCTACACAAAATGATCGTCTTCATTACTCTCAAGATTCTCGACATCCAAGACTCTCCCGTGCAAGGTCGCATTTTAAGCCTACCACAATGACTGGACTTCGAGGGAAACCGAACCAAAGACATACGGAGAAGCCCGTGGAAAGAATCGACAAGTTCGTTGCATCCCACTCCCCCATGTGGGCCAATTCGAAAAAGACCGCCTTGCATCATTGAGGGCCAGTACCCACGATGCATTTTGGCCGACGAAGCATTCTTCTCCATCCCGTGGGCCACCACCCACGTTCACACGAAGAGGGAAAAACTTTATGGTGAGTCGTGACCGTAAAGGGAAAACGGTATACCGAAATCGCCATTATCAATTAGTAGTGAAAGACTCACCCGCTCCACCCAATCTTAATGCTACAACAAAGAATGAACCACAAGAGCAAGTGCTAGATGCTCCACAATCGCCGCAAGAGGGAACCAACTCCACAACCGATGAGCTCGACGATAAGGAATCTCCTAGGCCTATCTCCATCAGCTCGACCTGTGTAATCATTCATACAATCTCCGATGCAAGCCGGTCGGATAATCTCTCGAGGCAATCCAACAGGAGACCGCATGCAACCAAAGTGGACATGGCATATTCTCCTCCATGGATGGATGTTGCGCTACAACCAGATAAGGATGTACGAGCATGATGCAAAGCCGATACCTCAAGGGAGCAGCCTCAAGAAGATAACGATGTCCACGCATCATATCGAGCAAGATCTAAGTAGTCACTCTATCGACAAATGGTCGAACAAGATCCGGACGAGTCATTTTATCGCACAAAATGGTACATGTCTATCATGCTATGATGGAGAATCCGCACTTTTGGTCGTCCTCCTGAGCCGTTGAACTCTCATCTACAACAACATATGCCCCGATAGAAAGTTAACCAGCTCACCGGTGTATGAAGAGCCTCATAATGTTTGTAGGGGCATATATCTCACCAACAAAGCGATACAACCTTCACTCTTTCCTGGTAACGCCCTCAAGCAAGAAGAGGAAAACTACCGAGATACAACATCCTCGCGCGTCCGCCGACTCCAACCCAGCACCACATGCACGACTCCCACAATGATGAGGCAATGCCCAAGATATTCTATATCCTGGCTCGACAACGACCACTACGAACAAACCATGTAAAACCACGCTTGGGGACTCGAGGCTCGCATGAAGTTCCTTCACCTTCAGTCAAAGGCTTCTTCAACACGAAAAGATGGTCACCAAGAATCATGGAATTCGCAAGGGTAAATCGAATCAAGAGCCGCCCGCTTCAACGCTTCCTCCAGCAGGTCGCTTCAATGGTCTCATCCAAGAGCCGCTCAATGCTCTCTCTCCGGACCCTCGTTCACTTCGTAATCCCGCTTCAACACTGTCTCCCAGGATCTACCTCAACATTCGCACTGTAAGCCACTTTAACATCCTCTCGAGTCGCTTTCAACATTCAAGCTACACCAATAATTTGGCCCGGTCAAGTTGTCTTTGATGTACTCATTGCTCAACGTGCCCTCATTCATCCTTCATGAGGATCCAAAGCAGAGCATGAAAACCCCCAAGTCGATAGGAGGAGGGTTATCCCGTGGAACGAATATTTTCATACATAGTTGAGAGAGCGCGTGAACAACTCATCATCAATTTTCGGCATGTATTTGAGGTCACAACACTTCCACCAAAGATTATCTTCTTAAGACATATCAACGGAGTTCTTTTCTTTCTACCGCAATGAAATAAAAGACAGAGTTAGAACTTGTATGAAAGCACATGAGAAGTGTAGTCACACACGGCAAGACACAACTCACATCGTAGCACACAATGGCGGGCCCAAACATCGTTCAAGCATGTCTGGTATTGATTTCATCCGATAAGTTTCAAGACCGGTATTGCTCAAGTCTAAAGTCCGGCGCACACAAAGCAGGCTTGGTTTGGTCAAGCACATGGTCGACGTTTGAAGCATGTACACAAAGTGGGACCCACTTTCAACCGAAGCAAGACACAACAAGCCCACGTTCGATCAAGCAAAGCGCAGAGAATCCCACGAACGGCAGCGCAATCGGTCCGATTAGGCACATCCCCACGATTGAATGAAGCAGCGCAATAGCCCTCGATCGAAGCAAATATAGCAAGGTCGATCGAAGGTGCAAGACCGACATCATGCTAGGGGAACACTTTTCTCGGACGTCTCTTGAACGTGACATGCTCGAAGAACAAGATCGACCCGCCTCTCCGGGTAACATCTAACATTGTCTCATAAGTTTTATCTTTAATCGTCACCATCTCATGCCTACCACACAATAGTAACCATTGTGTGCTAGGCAGTGGGACTTAATGTTGATGGTGGATTTTCGTTTAAGGTTAAAATTGTAAAAACCCGAAAAATCATGCGCCGACATCTTGTAAAAGATAAAGCCATTTATAAGTGTTGATATTCCCTCACTTAATTCACCAAGAATGGATCATGTAGCAACAATCCCTTCTTGTGAATTTCATATCAGCCTTGTATTTCCCGTACTCATTATCAAAAACAGGTATGACGATCGAAAAGTTACTCTTATAGAGTAACATGAACCTCCAAGCACTATAATGAATCATTATCAAACAGTGGATGAGACCGAGTGTTACTCATATATAGAGTAACACGAACCTCCAAGCACTATAATGAAACCATGTACGAAATACCCGCACAAAAAGCCGATGCTCGGTGTGTTATATTAGCCCTAGCCCCTCTCGGTGTGTTATATTAGCCCAATTGAGCCCCTCGGTGTGTTATATTAGCAGGTGAGCATCCGGACTTGATCAGACTCCTGATATGATTCGATCGCAGCCATCCAACTCCACAAGCATGATTGGATGACCACAGATCAATTCCATCACCCCAAGCATGGTATGGAATACCCACGCCTTAGCTTGCCGTATATGATTCGATCGCGGTCCAACTCCACAAGCATGATTGATGACCACAGATCAATTCCATCACCCCAAGCATGGTATGGAATACCCACGGCCTTAGCTTGCCGTGATATGATCCGATCGCAGTCATCCAACTCCACAAGCATGATTGATGACCACAGATCAATTCCATCACCCTGGGTGTATGGAATACACAATAAATTTCGACCCCGCATGGTCGACCATTGGCTTTGTTGCACAAGAAACCGCCCATACCAAGCATTATGGACGGAAAACCCTAAATTAGGTTTGCGGATATTACATGTGCCGCAAAATCTGTTCCCAACCGGCCATCTTCGCAGTATAGATGGAGGGTGCATGAAGACTAAAGGGCCCTAACATGTCGACACAATCACCATGTGACCGCTTACACACTTGACCAATCGGCCAAAGCCAACCATGGTTGGTTACAACAAAACCGTCTCGCCCAAAAAAAGAGCATGGTCGCTACGGCTTTGAAAGCCAAAATTAGGGTTTCAAGTCATCACGCGTCCATCTTCTCCCGTTTAATGGAGGGTCACAGATTGATTAACCAAGGCCTGGCCATACCAGCATGACCACCGTGGGCCCATCTACCTTCCTTCTTGCGGCTGGCCAAGGCATATCATTCCCGGCCAACCCAAAACGCACGCCCAAACTCGTGCGGTTACACTCCCAAATCCTAAACCGATCTCGACCGCTTCAACTTCACCGGATGATTTGAATGGCTTAGATCACGTTTTCATGGGATAATCAAGTATAGGTGTGAACACCAACCTACCGCCTACACTTGTGGTATGATCGACCAAGACCGACCAAGATGGGTCGTCCTTGGGCGCGGATGACGTCCAAACTTGGGATGACACGCCACTGATTTCATCAATTCCTTTGCGGTAAGAGATTTCTGCTCGCAAACCGATCTCAACCACTCTGGCTCTTGACTCGGTCAAATTGAGTGGCCTAGATTGCATTTTCATGAGACGGTGAGACATGGACGTGTACACCATCATGCCGTCAACACGCATGTATGGTCGGTCCTCTACAAAATTCTTCCCATGTTTGGTTTCGACCAAGTCAAGAGTGATGCTTGCGCACCTCTTTAAAAACCCCGATTTCATCAACGGTCGCATGAGTGTCTCAAACATCATCTCATCCGTCCGACTTCACCACCTTGGTTATACAACCTCGGTCAGAGATATTTGGTTAGTGAGGAGTCATTACCCATCACTTTACCACACCACAATGCAAGACTCGCATGAAATACACACGATACTCCACAAGTATCGACTTTCCAATAACGCAGTTTATTCAATCTCAACATTACATGCTACCTTCCGTGGATCCACGATCCACATTCCGACATCAATCATGTCACAAATCGGGGGATACTTATCGGGTATTGGTCTCAAGGTTTACAAACGTGCGGCGGCGGCAACGCGCCATCACAAGAACGTTAGAAGTCATGGACGGTTAGAGATGAACAGAGAAGTGGGCAAGACCGGTCGTCGTGCTACCGACACACAACTCCACCACTCCATCATTCCATTACCTCCACTTCCCACGAGAAACGTGAATGAGGCTCAATGACTTGTATAAATAGGTTCTCCGCCCTATTTCCAAGCAGGGAATATACGGAGACAGGGGAACAACACAAGTTCCGCCGACAGAAACCAAGCGTTGATACCGTCACATTCAACCATCTTCTCTCTCGTCAAGTCATAGCAAGCCAACACCTTCACAATCTCAACACCTTCTTCGCTTCCTCCCTAAGATCAACCCCATCTCCTTCACTTTGTGACCGAAACAAGTCCGGAACGGCCATTTCTTGGTTTAGGCCGGACTTGCACAGATTGATCTCTCGAATCTACAAGCACTCACCGCGCAGTGCATTTGTTGAAGGTTTAAATTCATTCCTCATCACACCCCAAATTACCAAATTCGGCAGGAGTAGTTTTCACCCATCAACAAATAGCAAAACAACTTTTGTCTCAAGATATGAGATAGAGTAGATATACTTTTGAGTGATAGATAAGTTCAAGTCTCCACATACCTTTTAGTCGATGAAGTTCCACCAGTTCCTTGAGTAGTTCTTCGTCTTGTATGATGATTGCCATGGAGTTCTTGAGCTCAACTACACTTTCTATCCTAGTCCGAGACTTAGCTATAGTAGATTAGAAATCAAGACTTATAGTTTTGATCACTAACATTGACAAACATGCTTGAGATAGCAACGCATGCGAGTTCGACTTTAAAGCTTTAGTAACAATCTCCCCCTTTGTCAATTTTAGTGAAAAAACTATCAATACATATGGAATACAAAAATAGATAAATAAACTTTTGCAACTCTTCTTCCACATGCCTAATCTTCCACATTACTCAAAATCTTCGTCACTTCCAAGTACTCCAATGATTCCAAAGGTTGTAAGTTTAGCATCTTCGTTGTTGAAAATCCTTAGCTATAACAATAAGAAAACAAGAATTCTCAATCATTGTTATACAGTGTCATAGTATTATTACACAACATCAAAGTTCAATTGTATCACAACTTCGACAACAATACTACGCTGATATGTATCACCCCCCCTTAGTCAATACTCAATCTCTCATGGAAACCACTCCCCTTACATAATGATCCGAAAACCATATGTATTTTTAGTGTGAACTACACATTAATTCTCCCCCTTTGTCAATAAAATTGGCAAAGGTACGAAAACGGGATCCTAATGAAATTTCTAAAGAGACATTTCATGACAAAAAGTAATCACATATCAACTTATTTAGATGCAATCATATAGCCGAAGCTAAATGCTTTCATCAAGGAGTTTATAAAGATACAAGATAACCCCTATAATATTCCACAGCCGCACTCCCCACAAAGATTTGGCAATTAAGCACAAGTTCAATTAAGAACTCTCCCCCATAAAATGTCATTCCCGAAAGAACAACAAGAGCGACCTTACTTTCACGAAAAAAGAAGGATTTCTTTGGACATAACAAATCACATACGAATATGAATTTGAATCCAAAAATACTCAATTAAATTAACCACAAGAAAACCCATGATTAATCTAATCGGAATTGCTCAACATAAGAGAACTTACGGAGCCTCACAAAGATATACATAAAATATGGATCGGGGAAGATCAATATCATGGAATAAACAAGGATTCATTCTATTTTCCATCACTATTTGCACAATGACATACAATAGACATAATCCTCGTAAACAAAAGTTTTATCCTTTATTTTTATCAAAACATGACATAGAAGGCTTTAACTTTTGTGATGTCAAAAGTTCATTCATTCTTTTATCAATACATGCATATCGACATATGAAAGACTTAACTTTTGACAAGGTATGGGACAATCATAGTTCACGGACGCAAACACACATATCCCATAACAGATTGCAATATATAAAACCATAAAGATTAATACTGTAAAAATCATCTTCCAAACAATTTTAGAATTTAAACAAATAAACCTAAAAACATGAAGATGAAAACTTTGGACATAGCTATGTGTAATCACAATAATGGCTATTCCAAACTCTAGTTATTCTTCTAAACAAAATAAGAAAATAAAATTCTTATCCAAATATTTACTAGGAAAATAACATCAACAAGCTAAAAAAAACAGACTCCTATGCCAAAGCCAAACACGAACTGAAGTCAAATAGACAGTTCACTATCCTCATGAGTCTTGAGGTCTTTGAACTTGTGATCGACAACATCCTCTCGCATCTTGATTGGATATCCTCATTGAGAAGTTCTTAACACGTGTTTTCATAAGAACAAGGTAAGAATTAACCTTTTTTAACTCGTTCTTACCACATCAAGATACTTCATTGTATCAACAAGTTGTTGTTTTGCATCCTCAAAGTTTTTGAGGAAGTCAAGAACCACTTCAGTAAAGAAATCTCTTCAACCTCCTCAATATCCGAGTAGGAATCAGGAGATTGAGAAAAAGATCCTTCAACTTCAACAAAGGTTGTAGTTGTAGGAATTCCCACAATACATCCCTCACAAGAATTCATAATATTCAACACATCTTTAAGATCAACAATCACATTTTTTATTAATTGAGTTAGAATTTTTACAAGTAAGAAATGAAATCAAGAATATAGCTTCTACTCTAGACTTTCCCTCTCCTCAAAACTCTCTCTACTCTAAAAAGATCTTTCTTTCCTTAAGCCTGTTTGGCTCTTTATATAGGACATTACATAGTGGGTGACAAACTAAGTCAGTCCTTTATTTTAGGATCTAACTTGCGATTTTCTCGCAAGTATACAAATGTTAAATTTCATAACACTCCTAAATATCGCTAGGTCTCCACATCTTTCTCGTGTTTTAGCCGTCATCATCTCGTTGAGTCATTTACGCAATCACTCGCGACATCTTGAAGGTATTGATGTTGCGATATTCCGATCCTACATCTTGCCTCTTCTCATGTATTCTCTGCGAATGAGAGAATGATATGAGAACTAATGTTTCAAATCGCCGCAACTGTTCATTTATTTCCTTAAATTTTCTATCGACAAGATTCCATGAATTACGTATAACCGCTTACACGTGTTAAATATTCCCCTATCCACCTAGGCACATTAAATGCTAACTAGTCACCACTTTCTTGTCTATTTAAGAAGAAATTTATCATAAAAATATTTTCTTTCTTTTACTTCGTCTTCTTCATCTCCACATTCTCTGTGAATCTTTTTGTCGTCTCGCAACTTTTTACAAATTCATATTTCACTCTTTGTTCTTATGGAGCCATCAAGGTTTGTTGACTTTCTTTGGCCTGATCTTTTCAAATTGATCTCATCTACTAAAAATTGTCTTATTTGATTTTGTTTATCTTTGTATAATTCCCATATTGTTTCTGTTTGACAAAAAGCACCTCTAGCACCAAGTTTACGGTTCTAAACCCTAATGTTCCCAAGAGTTCTCAAAGAAAAGGTCACCGTAAACAAAAGGAAACCTGCGAATAACAAGGTATTAAGAAGCACTATTCTTTTAATAACAATATTGTTGCCTTTGTTTCTTATTTGAATTGTGATTCGCAGGGTGATGAAAATGTCGATAAGCCCCGCAAAAAACCTCGCCACCTTAAAAATGTTGAAACTTCTCGTCCCATTTCCTATGTTCAAGCCTTCAACACTTCCCTGCGATATCTTCGCAAGTTGACTCCTTACTTCCTGTTCATGAAGGTATCTCCACAAAATTCTCTCCTGTAACTGATCTTTCTGTAGTTGAAATTCTTGGTGATAACCCTGCTGCGAATGAACCCTTCTCTTCTTTTGCTGTCAA
Organism: Papaver armeniacum; assembly: GCA_023531295.1. Classification (NCBI taxonomy): domain Eukaryota; kingdom Viridiplantae; phylum Streptophyta; class Magnoliopsida; order Ranunculales; family Papaveraceae; genus Papaver; species Papaver armeniacum. The sequence goes on along the minus strand of JAJJWW010003271.1, from coordinate 201,698 downwards.
TACATCTTCTCTTGACATTGCCTCAAACCCAGTCATTAATCTTCATCAAATTTCATCTTCGAATGACGCATCTATGGCAAAGGATGATTCAACTCTTCAACCTTCTGCCATCACCACTTCTTCATCCGAATCTCTCCCTTTTACTAAAGAAACCTTGGAAGGAATAGATATTGCTTTCAAGGTTTTATCAGATATTTTAGCTGATGTCAAGAAATCTTCCGTTGATCCTATCAAATTTGGTGTCTGCGAAATTTTGAGTAAGTATTTTGGTTCTGATAAGATAATTTCGCAAACATCCTTAGAGAAGGAAGTTGAAACTTTGAAGAATAATCTCCAAGCTATGACCTTGAAATGTGACACTCTTCATCTTGAAAATCAAAAGCTTCAGAATGTCTTGCTAGATCGTGACAATCTTCGCAAGAAGAACGAGGAATTAAAAGGTACAATTTTTTTTTTTTTAAATCCCTTGTTCGCCCTTTAAGTCTTACACCAGAAACGAAAAATGGAGATATATCAGTTTGAGTCCGTCGCTGAAGAAGCCCGAATGGATAGAGATGCTTGGATGGGTCAATATAACCAATTAAATAATCTTCATACATACTCTGTTGATCAAATAGATAATCTTACCAAGGAGAATGTTCAATTAATTCAGAAGCAAAATTTATTAAGTAGTGAATTATCTCGCCTCTCTTACTCTTTGACTAAAGCTAATTTGGAGTTGGAAACTTTATCAGATGAGAATGAAACCCTATCTCAAGAAAAGAGAATTCTTTTACATAAGGTGGGGATCACTTCGCAACAACTTAACGTTTGTCAAAAAGTATGTAATGATCAAGAACAATCTCTGCTGTTGAGAAGTAAAATTAATGAAGTAACGAATCATTTATTGCTCGAGAGAGACAAACTTATTCGGGGTAGAATAACTTTAAGTGTAAAAGCAAGCCAACTCAAAGATCGAGACTACTCCAAGCTAGAAGAATCCTACTCTTCTCTTGCGAAGGAAAACACCTTACTCATTTCTAATGAAAAGAATCTTCGATCTCGCTTGAAATGTTTAGTTGGAGATAAGTTTGACGATGCAATGGACCACTTGGAGAATAGTTGCATGGCTTTAACCCAATTTTTATCTCAAAAGGAAGGTAGTCATGAAATTTGACTGCCTCAACCATTTTTTCTTTGTTGAGTCTTTTTATGATATCTTTTCGCGAATCCTTCGTATGAATAACTTTACGTATTTTTTGTTTTAGCAGAATCCGAGAAAAATCTTCATTCCTCCATTTCGTTACGAGTCTAAACTTGCCAAAATTTGCAAAGAAAATGCATTGCTTGCCTCTACCCTTGCTTGTTCTCGCGATCGGGCAGAAAGAAGATTTGATTACCTCGCTTATTCCAAAGATATTCAAAGTAGGAATCACCAGAAAGCACTCCTTCGCCAAGTTCATCTCAAGGCTGAAGTTCTTGTGAATGATGTCTTATTTTCCAAATCTCTTCCTCCTATATCAGTCGAACCTTTGGAAGTAGATGGCGATGAAGTTCCTTGTTCTCCTGATAGTGATTATGATTATGAAAGTGGCGAAGATTTCGCATATGAAGAAGAAGTTCCTCCTAATGATGCAACTGTTGATAACAACCCAAATGAAGAAGAAACTAGAGTAAACCGAATGAAGAGAAGAATCATGAAAATGAAAAACCTAGCGAAGAACGTCCGATATCTCCTTTTCTCATGAAAAAATTGATGAAAATATTTCATCTTCTCCTGAAAAATTAATCTTGAAGTTTGAAGTTCTTATGTAATTTTTCTTCTTTTTGTTGCTTCATCAGTGTGACTTCTTGCAAATGGTGTACTTGAATCAACCTTGAAGTATATTTACTCTTTTATTATTGCGCTTCAAAGCGATAAAGATAATGCTTGTTATTTAATAATTCCCATACGCCTCTCATTATCTTTCTTGCGATGAATGATCTGCATAAGTAATAGTTGATTCTTATAAATTTTTGTTGTATCATGTGGTCTTATTTTGCCTTCCTAGTTAAAGGTCTTATTTCGCCACCTCTTGTCATTGCGACAAAATCGCAGGACGTCTTTGCACTTTCATGCAAAAACCCATTGATCTTTCCTTAACTCTCTCTTTTTATTGAAATTTTTGTTGCGACAATATGACAGACCTAAAAATTCTCACGAAAATAAAGCCCCATGACATTTCCGTCTTGCGACGAAATCGCAGTACGTCCTTACACTTTCATGTACTGACCCATTGATCTCGTCTTATCTTTATCTTTTGTATTATTTCCTCATCAGGATTGTCGCACAAATATGACAAGCCTAAATTTTCTTGCAAACATAAAGCCTCATGACATTTGCGTCTTAAGACACTTATCAGCTCCCCAATGGAGGGTGCCTCCTTTATCTTCCCCCGGTTGCCCCTTCAAGGAGACATACCTCTATCATACAAGGTTGGCTCCTCCCATCCGGTCTTAACAACAACCAGTTATTTTCGCAGCCTCTTATCCCTTTTGCCTATAGGGCTTATGGTTACGAGACTGCACCCTAAGTGGGGTTTTCTTCGGGCCGAGTGAAGCATAAGTCAAGACTTTCCAAGAATGGCCGAGACGCTTCAAACGCCCCAGGCATTCTTGGCTCAACCGTGTACCTAGGCGCCTTGATCAGATGTTGTACTCCTTAGAAGAGACCCTCGGTGCGTCCAACCTAAGTCATAAGCTTGGGTTGAAAATCCAAGGTACCTCTCACGGATGGGCTTTATTGACCCCAAATCTCCATGACTCGAGTTCTAGGGCGGTGTAACCTTTCGTTGAGCCATGCAACATGTACCCCCTTCTATGACGCACTTTAGGTCTTACATTTGCCTCTTGTGAAATTTTGATTTCGCGAACTAGGGTGTACGCCATAGTAGGTTCGCCCCTTTCTAGTATGTCATTGATCTTTGATTATATCTTGTCATTATCTATGCGAAATTTTCGCGTATTCTTTCTTTGTTTTGGATATGTATAATCTCGCAGTTATTCTTTCACAAGATTTTCATATGGATTCATTTTGTTTCAATCATAAATCATTTCGCAGTCTACTTCTTTCCCAAAACCTCTTATGGGTAATATCTCTTTAAGTATAATACATTCCACGATCTATCAAGCCTCGACCCACATCTTTACCCTCCGGATCCATCAATTTGTATGCCCCTGTTCCAACTATATCCTTAATGATGTAAGGTCCATCCCATTTTCTTGCTAGTTGTCCACCATTTTCTCGCTGATATATTGGTGTTTTTCGCAGCACCAAGTCACCTGGTTGGAACTCGCGTGTTTTAACACGTTTATTATATTCTCTGGATAATATTCGCTGGTAGTTTTCCATATGCTGTGAATCCCTTTCTCTTTTTTCTTCTAATTCATCTAACTTGGTTAAAATCATACCCGCACTAAGATTTTTCTCCCAAGCTTCTCTCTTTGTTGTGGGAATAATAACTTCTGTTGGTAGCACAACCTCAACTCCATATGTTAAACATAAAGGTGACATTCCAGTAGCTTCTCTCCTGGTTGTGTTGTAATCCCATCTTGCATTATGCACCTGTTAAGCACCATGCTCTATTATGCCCTTCTAATTTCTTCTTCAATATATCTCTGCGATTGTCTTATTTGTTGCTTCACTTTGTCCATTGGCTGCGGATATAAAGTTTGTCTTCCCACATTTTATCTTAAATGCATTAAGTAACAGCTCTATATTCTGCCCTTCAAACTGTTTCCCATTATCAGATACCAATTGCGCGGGAATTCCAAATCTGCATATAATATTCTCAAATATGAATGTAAAAATGTCTTTGTCGCGAATGTGTTGTACTGCCTTTACTTCTGCCCATTTTGTGAAATAGTAAGTAGCGACAATCAGATATCTTCTTTGCCCGAGATCCGGTAAAAACGGTCCCACAATATCTAAACCCCATTTTCTGAAAGGCCATACACTTGTTGAGGATGTTAATGGTGCTCTAGGTGCATGTATTTTTTTTTCCGTGCCTTTGGCAATCTTCGCAACGTCTTGATATTTGTTTCACATCTTCATGCATATATGTGATCGGTTGTCAGCCGACAAATATAATTTCACTTTCTTACGCACTAAATTTAAATGAAGCACAAGGTAAGGAAGAGTTCGTATCCACAGAGAGCGTTGGTTGTTATAAACTTTCGGTTTAGAAAAACCGGTGTATGTTTGTTGTATCTAAGCAAGTAAAAGTAATTAAAAGCAAAATAAATTGTAGAGAATAATCAATGGAGAGATATTGGTCAAGGAATTCATCTTCAATCTTAGACATGTGTTTGCATATATGAATAGAATTACTATTTAATCTCTTGTGTTATCAAAAGCCTAGAGAATCAAGAAAGCAAGATAATCTATTAATTTCTCAAGTTCATCAACACACACATTAGGGCTGCGTATGTGAATTCTACCTAAAGAATAACCTAACGCCTTTGCGCTAATCAAGTTCAATTCCTAGGTGCATTAAGTTTGGAAATAGGCTAATCAATGCAATTGTCATGCGTTACGCAAAAACAATTCGGACAATGGTCAAACTCTACATATGATTACGAGTGTATCACTACAAACCGTAAACATATCATGCTACTCGTATTCAAGGTTATCGCTTGATGAAAAACCCTAAAATAGCTATGGACTAAGATGCAAGTTCAATTAATTGGCCATAACTAATCAAACACCATAATCCTATCACAATACTTCAATCATGTGATCATAGAAACCCATGAGAGAATTGAACGATAAACAAGAGAGAAAACTAATACATAAAGCAAGACACAAGTTTTAGAAATCGGACTACATCCTTAACCAATAAAAGAGAATTTAGCTACTCATAGCTATGGAGTTCATCACAAAAATATCAAAGGAATAACGAAGAAGATGAACAAAAGCAAACCCTAGTTGTGTAACCCAAAAACGGCTCCAAAGTTTCAAGGAAAAGATATGAGATAAGATGATTTCCAAAAGTTGTAGAATTCCTCTTTTTATAGCCTTTCACTCCTTCCAAAACTAGGTTTTGTCTTCAAAGTCCATTAGATGTAAATCCACCAAGCCCACGAGAGAAAACCCATGTAGAAAGTATGTCCAAAAGTCGTCGCCGGAAAGCGGGATTGTGGCGGAAATCGGCGGAAAGTCGCCGGAAGTCGGGTCGGTGACCGGCAAAGTCCGCCCGACCACCCGAGTCAATTCGGGTCAGACCGTTGGGTCAACGAGTCGGAGCGGTTTGAGTTGGATCGGGTCGGATCGGTTGGGTCTTAGGCGAGTCGAACGACTCGAGAACATTGAGTCGGATGTGTTAGTGGCTAAGCGCGGAGGCTAACTTGTCGGGCCACGATTTTGCACAAGCTTTGAATCTTTATGATGCGCCATGATGACTGGATCATGCCCTAGGCTAACTTCCACTTTGCATATCTGGACTGCCATTTTCCATTACGCTCTGTTCAACTCCGGCTCGAGCCACGCGGCACGAGAATCCTTGCATTCTCGATTAGCGACTGCGGCCTGCCAGCTCACTCGACCCATTTCTGCGACACGATCCTTAGTTTGCACCCATTCCTCCAGCATAGCCATCACATCATAACCTGCTCTGCCATTTCATCTTTACTTCTTGAGATCTCACATTATTCCGGCTCAATTCCTTGTCATATGCGACTTCCATGTAACTCATTCAAACCCGACTACATTTCAATTTGACATTAACACCTCAAGACCTGCAACCAGCTCCATTCTTCTCGGTACACTCCCAGGTCAGCATCTTGGCCTGCCTAGCCAACCTCGGTTGCAGCCATTGAAATCTCACAACTTCACCGGGACCATTGCCACGAGAATGCAACACATTTCACTCACCTCCATCCACGAACTCAAACACCCAAACAATGAACCTCAACCCACTATTTTCGGTCCAAGTGCGGTTTGACTCCTCATTCTCAACACTAGTTCCATTCCTTGCATGATTCACTTACAACAAAAAAACAGCTACTAGCTCCCTCACAACAACACCAGCACTGACTTTGCAAAACCACCCGAGCCAGCCCGGTGCATACATTTCCATGAATATCGACTTCTGATTCAAACCCATTCCATTCTTCCCACATGATTTCATCGCTTTTAAACTTGGTGCACTTTCCTACACCACTGAAGCTAGCACATCAGATCAATACACTCCCAAGCTTCACACACGTAGCAACACGGCCATCTCAAGTTGCAAAGCCATTGCACCTTGAACCCAGGCTACACCAACTTTGCGGGTCATTCCACGGTGACATCACAATTGCAGCCCATGTTTCTAATGCTCACAGATTCCTTCCTCGGTTGGTATCGGCTAAACTCCGGCCTTTCCTCTGGCGGCTCAACGACTTCTACCAAATATCCAACCTAGCCATTGCCCCACAGTTCGGAGCGGCACTGACTTCAAGTTAAGCTCCACTGCATCCATCGACAACACCTCCACCCAACCTGGTCATCCTGCCCTCACTTGTACCATGACACAGGCTTCCTTTGCCATTACTCAACTCTGCATCAATCTTATACCCATCGTTTCCACAGCAGCCAGACTCCACCACTTCTAGCACATTATTACCACGAAGCAACACCCATAGATCATTTTCTGCACCCGGTCTACAGCTCGTGTAATACGAGAACCCATTTTATAACACCATTGCATCTTGTATTTCACAATCCACCTCCAGGACCAGAGCCTCGATTTCTCTCTGAAACAAACGAGATCCAACATCACAATCCAACTTCAACTTGATTCAAACTCACAAGACCCTAAACTCGAGAATCCCATTCTTCATCTCAATCACCATGACCCAAATCCATCGAATCTAAAATGCTGCAACCTTAGATCGACAAACACATTCCAGTTTCTCCCCTCAATGAATCGAACCCTCTTCAAATCATTCACTTAATCACTCGGATTTGGTCTCGTGAATGGCAGCAGCATCAATCTCTCATATACCCATCAGCAACAACTTGTTTCACCATTTCTTGACCTTGATTCAACATGTGTTGGGAATTTCATTTCTTTCTCACCTCTCAATTTCGAGGTGAAAACAATGATTGAAAGAAATCGAACCACGATTTCAATCTAGGGTGTAGGAACAAAAGTGGCTAATCCCGCTCGAACGCAATAGATAAGGGGTTACCCGGATACGACTCTAGGCACCCAGCTGTTCCGTTAAGGGCTGACTAGCTCAACCATGGCTGTCGGTTTCGTGTATCAGACAAGCTCATCCATAGGTTTAAGCTCGTAACTTTCTCGAGACGCGATCGAATTGACTTCAAGCTTTCGCCGTTAGCTTCATATTTCCGTTCTCACTCGTCACGTTTCATTTTGCTCCACATATAGCTACTTTGTGAGATGACAATTTCGCCCTTTTTGCTCAAATTGGACAATTTCTTCTTCTTTCCCTAAATGCGACTCCATTGCACTTGATAACTCAAATTCAAACATAAGATACATAATTCACACGAAAAATAGCAAAGAAAGCATAAACTCTATATAGTAAATACGGTGTATTCTACACCTATCAGATTCCCCCACACTTAGATTTTGCTTGTCCTCGAGCAAATCAAACAAAACAATAAAATACAACAACTCCGTGTCGTCGAGGCTACGGTCACTTTTAACATAAATAACAAGCCTTTAAACCCCTAGGTGTCCCTAGTGGACGAGTTATAGTCTCGTGAAGGTTTACTAGAGATATACCTACAAAACCTAAATTTCAAACTCCGTCTATTCGTGACAAATCAATGAATGAATCCAAATTGACTACAGGAGGAGGTACCTTGCAAATTCAATTCAAATATTAGTAAATAAACTCTATTTAGATAGTCGAACAAGCCACAATACTCGGAAACTAACAAACCACAATCACAATGAAAGATAAAGAAGATGGATAAAGATGTAGATGTTGGCGGATATTCACAAGTGTTCGATGTTTCCCATATCATCTAGAAGGTCTTTGCTAAGATGAACCTAATCCTATTGGATTGAGCTACTTAGTCTTTGAATGCTACATCAATCAATTGGCATATACAAGGGAACCAAAAGTGACTTTATTCAACACAATAATAAATATTTTTTTTTTTTTTTTAAAAATTGGATCAAACTGGATCCAATTTTTTTTTTTTTTAGACGGCATGATTAGATCTTTTGGATCCAAGCGCATGCTTCTTGTCGGCAAGTACATGATAGTTGCCTTGGATCCTGCATTCCACGCTTGTTTAGGCGACGGAGACGGGACTACGTTTCACACATCTTTATTCCCAAGTGTCTTTTTATTCCATTTTGGGTCTATAGGTCGGTCTTTTTTTTTTTTTTTTTTTTTTTTTTTTATAAAAAATTTTTTCATTTTTTTTTTCCTTTCTTGGTAACTCAACCACTCTATTTCATCCTAGCAGTAATAACACGTCGATTTTTAGTGACCCACCAAAGCACTTAGAGAACAATAGATAAACATGAAAAAATAAAAAAAAATAGAATGTGATATGGTGATATTCCGAGATATGGTAACAACTATCATATTAATTTGTGATTTCTGAGCTATATTCGTCCCCTTTTAGTTAATTGGTTCCTCAACTCCTGCATTCAAAATGGTGTCATCCACTAATGGTGTCATCCTAAAGGCACAAGTTTCTAGATTTCGGAGTTCAAAAAGCACAATTTTTTTTTTTCTTTTTTTTTTTTTTTTTTTTTTTTTTTTTTTTTTTTTTAAAACATAAAACAAACTAAAACATATAAATGCTCCCCCACACTTAAACTTTACATTGTCCTCAATGTAAAATTGAATCGTCCAAAGAAAGTTCAAGGTGGGAAATCCTAGCAAATAATATAAAGATAAAAGCAAATACATAAAAGTAAAAAGATAAGGATAAAGATACAAAACCGGTGGGTTGCCTCCCACTTAGCGCTTGTTTTAAAGTCGACGGCCCGACGTACTCCTTGCTTTCTATGACTCCTCCGGAGGAGCACTTCCACAAGGTTAACTCCTTCCACGATTTCCGAAGAAAGTTCTCATAATATGGTTTCAACCTATGCCCATTCACTTTAAGTTCATTACACCAGTGGCTAAAACTACAATTTCCACTCTGCACCATGAGAAAACACATTAGTCACAATAAAAGGTCCAATCCAACGTGACCTTAATTTACCCGGAAATAATTGCAAGCGAGAATTAAACAAAAGCACTTTCTGCCCTATGCAAAATTGTTTCTTAGAAATCATATTATCATGAAAAGCTTTCGTTTTTTCCTTATAAATCCGTGAGCTTTCAAATGCATCATTACGAATCTCCTCCAACTCTTGAAGTTGTAACTTTCTTTGCTTTCCAGCCCCATCCAACTCCATGTTGCATTGCTTAATAGCCCAAAACGCCTTATGCTCAATTTCCACGGGTAAGTGACAAGGTTTACCATAAACAAGCCTAAAAGGAGACATCCCAATAGGTGTTTTATATGCGGTTCTATACGCCCACAAAGCATCGTTGAGTCGCATGCTCCAATCTTTTCTAGTGGGATTCACCGTCTTTTCAAGAATTGATTTCACCTCTCGGTTGGAAACTTCGGCTTGTCCATTTGTTTTGCGGATGGTAGGGAGTTGCAATCTATGCGACACATTGTACTTCCTTAGCAAGCTTTGCAGAACCTTGTTTTTGAAGTGTGAGCCTCCATCGCTAATTATAGCCCTTGGAATTCCAAACCTAGCAAATATATTAGCTTGCACAAAATCGAAACAACTTTAGAATCATTAGTTGGGCGGCCTTAGCTTCCACCCATTTCGAAACATAATCCACAACAAGCAAAATATAATAATTCCCATTAGAATTGACAAAAGGACCCATAAAATCAATTCCCCAAACATCAAAGACTTCAACAAATTGAATAATAGTTTGTGGCATTTGATTTGAGCACCTAGATTGCCGGTTCTTTGACACCTATCACATGTGATACAAAAGGCATGTGCATCCTTAAACAAAGTTGGCCAAAAGAAACCACATTCTAATACCTTGAGAGCGGTTCTCTTACTCCCAAAATGTCCTCCACAAGCATATGAGTGGCAAAAAGACAAGATGGAGTTAAATTCAATTTCGGGAACACACCTACGTATTACTTGGTCACTACAATGCTTCCATAAGTATGGATCATCCCATATGTATTGGTTTGCTATCTTTTTAAGTTTGTCCCTCTCAGCACGAGACAAGTTCTTTGGGATTTGTTTAGACACTAAGTAATTAACAATATCAGCGTACCATGGTTCTCCAAAAGCGATTGAGAATAGTTGCTCGTCCGGGAAACTTTCACGCAACGGGATAGTCTCCTTGTCCACAGCAAGTCGGCTCAAATGATCCATAGCGGTGTTCTCAATTCCTTTCTTGTCTTTGATTTCAATATCAAACTCTTGCAAGAGTAATATCCATCGTATGAGCCTCGGTTTCGCCTCTTTCTTTGTAAGCAAGTATCTAAGTGCTGCATGATCAGAAAAGACAACAACTTTTGTACCAATTAGATAAGAGCGAAACTTTTCTAAAGCAAAAACAATGGCTAATAACTCTTTTCGGTGGTTGTGTAGTTTTGTTGAGCCTCATTTAACGTTCTAGAAGCATAATAAATGGCATGAGGAAGCTTCCCCACACGCTGCCCAAGCACCACCACCAACCGCATAGTCACTTGCATCACACATGAGTTCAAACGGCTTACTCCAATCCGGTGGTTTAATGATAGGGGCTGAAATCAAAGTTCTTTCAAACGATTGAATGCCTCCACACACTTCTCATCAAAGTTAAAAACCACATCTTTTTGCAATAGGGTACAAAGTGGTGATGCTATCTTTGAAAAGTCCTTGATGAATCTACGATAAAACACCTGCATGACCAAGAAAAGAACGAATCTCCCTCACCGTAGTGGGAGGGTTAGAAACACGAATAAGGTCTATCTTAGATTTATCGACTTCCAAACCTTTAGAAGATATTATATGGCCTAAAACTATGCCATGAGTTACCATGAAATGGCACTTCTCCCAATTTAGCACAAGATTTGTTTCAACACATCGTTCAAGGATTAGAGACAAATTGTTCAAGCAAAGGTCAAAGAATCACCAAAGACACTAAAGTCATCCATGAACACTTCGATTATGTTTTCAACATATTCGAAAAGATACTTACCATACACCTTTGAAAAGTAGCTGGAGCATTGCATAAGCCAAAAGGCATCCTTCTATAAGCAAAAGTCACAGAAAGGACAAGTGAAAGTAGTTTTCTCTTGGTCCTCCGGTGCTATCACAATCTGATTATAACTTTGAATAGCCATCAAGAAAGCAATAGTATGAGTGTCATTTAAACGTTCAAGCATTTGATCAATAAAAGGTAAAGGAAAGTGATCTTTTCTAGTGGTGGCATTCAATTTTCTATAATCAATACAAACCCTCCAACCGGTTTGCACACGAGTTGGGACAAGTTCATTCTTATCATTCTCCACCACCGTTACTCCCGATTTCTTTGGTACCACTTGTACCGGGCTTACCCACTTGCTATCGGATATGGGGTAGATAACTCCCACGTCCAAAAGCTTGAGTATCTCCTTTTTCACCACTTCCATCATGGGAGGATTCAAACGGCGTTGCGCTTCCCTTGTAGGCTTTGAATCATCCTCCACACGAATCTTATGCATACAAACGGCAGGGCTAATACCCTTGATATCGGCGATTGTCCATCCTATGGCCGTCTTGTACTTCCTTAGCACCCTTAGAAGTTTTTGCTCCACTGTAATTCATTAAGCTCGTTAGAAACAATCACGGGTAAATCTTCATTGTCACCCAAGTACAAGTACTTTAAGTGACTTGGAAGAGGTTTCAATTCTAAACTTGGAGGTTTAACAATAGATGGCACAAGTTTTCATTATTGCAAGGTAAAGAAGCATATGAAATATTCTTAGTTGCTGATTTTTCGGTAATGAGTTAAGAGAACCAATGGTTTCTTTCATCTCATCACTATCGCATAACCGTTGTCAATAGGTGTAGTGAGCACGGTTTCCAAAGCATCAACACCATTCAACTCAAACATTTGTTGCGCCAATGTGTCCATCATATCAATGGAGAAACAAGAGTGGACATCGCTAGGATATCTCATCGTCTCGAAAATGTTGAAACGTATTATTTCTCCATCAAACTCCATAGTTAGCGTTCCCTTGTCCACATCAATTATGGTTTTTGCCGTTTTCATGAAGGGACGCCCAAGTAGCAATGGAAGAGACGAGTCCGGTGCACCTTCATCCATCTCTAACACGCAAAAGTCCGCTGGAAATACAAGTTGATTAACACTGCACAAGAACATCCTCAACAATACCCATTGGGTAGACATTAGAACGATCGGCTAATTGCAACACAATTCCAGCCTTTTAAGAGGACCAAGATCAAGTGAATTGTACATAGACGCAGGCATGACATTAACGGAAGCACCTAAGTCCAACATAGCTTTGTTAAATGTTTTGTTACCAATTGTGACGGGGATATCGAAGCTACCCGGGTCCTTGCACTTAAGTGGGAGTTTGTGTTGTAAGATTGCCGAAGCATTCTCCCCCACACTAAGCACTTCATTACCTTTGAGCCTTTGTTTGTTGGTACACAAGTCCTTCAACACCTTTGCATACTTTGGAACTTGCTTGATAGCATCTATGAGTGGTATGTTCACATGGATCTTCTTTAGAACGTCTAAAATCTCCTTTTCTAGTTCCGCCTTCTTAGAACTTGCAAATCTGCGAGGGAAAGGTAGAGGAGGAACATAAGTAGAAACCGGAGTTTTAGAGTTAGAAATAGGTACCTCAGAAGTTTGGGGAGAATCCTCGGTTTTCTCCTCCAAAACAGGTTCCTTTGGTGTTTCCACCACGCCCGAATCAACAACTTCGGGTTGCACAAGTTGTGTACCACTTCTCAATGTAATTGCATTAACACCCTCTTTTGGGTTGATAGGTTGAGAAGGGAGTTTCCCACCATTTTGTGCCTTCAATTGATTCAACTCCATAGCCATAGAACCAACTTGAGTTTGCAACTCCTTAACCGAACTCTCCGTTCTTTGCATAAAAGATTTCAGCAACTCCTCCATATTGGACCCCATTTGAGGTTGTTGTTGTTGTTGAAATTGTTGTCTCGGTTGGAATTGTTGTTGTTGAGGTTGAAATCCACTCGGGTTGTTGAAACTAGATTGTTGAACCGCTCCTTGCTTATTGGCATAGCTAAAGTTGGGGTGATCTCTCCATCCCGGATTGTAAGTGTTGGAGTAGGGATCATACCGTCTTTGTTGATTTGGAAAGATCGCATTAGCTTGCTCGTCTTCATAAGATTGAGAGGAACTTGGTATCACCGCGGCTGCAACTTGTTGAAGCATTGCGTTCATGTTACCCATTTGTTGACGAAGCTCTTCAACCTCGCTCACTTCACTCACCCTTCTTAGAAGCACATCCGAACCACGACTCAGAAATTGTTGTGAGTTCGCTGCCATGTTTTCAATCAACTCTCTAGCTTGTGCCACCGTCTTGTTAACTAGTGCACCACCACCCGCAGCGTCGAGGAGATTCCTATCACTTGATTGGAGTCCTTCATAGAAATATTGAATGATCATAGCATCACTAAATTGGTGGTGAGGGCAGCTTGCCACCAATCTCTTATATCGTTCCCAACATTCATATAAGGATTCCCCCACATTTTGCTTCATCCCACAAATCTCATTTGCGAATTTGAGTAGCCTTTGATGCGGAAAATACCTCTCTAAAAGAGTTTCTTCAACCCATTCCATGTTGTGACACTTAGGGAGGTAAATAGAACAACCAATCCTTTGCACTATCCATTAAAGAGAAACGGAAAACTTTCAACATTGCACCATCCACTTGCAACATCCATTGGAAGCATGGCCGTGACAATAGTGTGGAAGTCCATAAGATGTTTGTTTGGATCTTCATTCACCATGCCATGGAACTTTGGTAATTCTCTAAGCAACCCGGTTTAATTTCAAAAGTAGAGTCCGTTTGAATACATCCCTGTTGTATATCAAGCCTATGAGAAGCTAAGTCCTTGAGTGAACGATTTGCATCACCCATTGCTCCTTGTTCTTCCACGTGTGTTTCCTCTACGATTGGAACCTCTTTTCCTTCTTCTTGTTGTTGGAAAATCTCTTCTCCTACTTCCTCCTCGTGCTCGTCCGTTGTGTTTCGCCTTGGTTGGAGTATTGTACCTTTTTTAGCTATCCCGCACCTTGGATAATTCCAATCCTTAGAAGCCGGAGATTATGCACTGCACACAATTCTCGCAAACAAGTGAGAAACAAGACAAGAAACGAAAAGCAAAGATGAAAGCGAAAATTGTAAAAAGAAACTAAAAACTTAATAACTAGCCGTTTGCCTCCCCGGCAACGGCGCCAAAATTTGATCGGTTGTCGGTAGACAAATATAATTTCACTTTCTTACGCACTAAATTTAAATGAAGCACAAGGTAAGGAAGAGTTCGTATCCACAGAGGCGTTGGTTGTTATAAACTTTCGGTTTCTAGAAAAACCCGGTGTATGTTTGTTGTATCTAAGCAAGTAAAAGTAATTAAAAGCAAAATAAATTGTAGAGAATAATCAATGGAGAGAGATATTGGTCAAGGAATTCATCTTCAATCTTAGACATGTGTTTGCATATATGAATAGAATTACTATTTAATCTCTTGTGTTATCAAAAGCCTAGAGAATCAAGAAAGCAAGATAATCTATTAATTTCTCAAGTTCATCAACACACACATTAGGGCTGCGTATGTGAATTCTACCTAAAGAATAACCTAACGCCTTACGCTAATCAAGTTCAATTCCTAGGTGCATTAAGTCTGAAATAGGCTAATCAATGCAATTGTCATGCGTTGCGCAAAACAATTCGGACAATGGTCAAACTCTACATATGATTACGAGAGTGTATCACTACAAACCGTAAACATATCATGCTACTCGTATTCAAGGTTATCGCTTGATGAAAAACCCTAAAATAGCTATGGACTAAGATGCAAGTTCAATTAATTGGCCACTTAACTAATCAAACACCATAATCCTATCACAATACTTCAATCATGTGATCATAGAAACCATGAGAGAATTGAGCGATAAACAAGAGAGAAAACTAATACATAAAGCAAGACACAAGTTTTAGAAATCGGACTACATCCTTAACCAATAAAAGAGAATTTAGCTACTCATAGCTATGGAGTTCATCACAAAAATATCAAAGGAATAACGAAGAAGATGAACAAAAGCAAACCCTAGTTGTGTAACCCAAAACGGCTCTCCAAAGTTTCAAGGAAAAGATATGAGATAAGATGATTTCCAAAAGTTGTAGAATTCCTCTTTTTATAGCCTTTCACTCCTTCCAAAACTAGGTTTTGTCTTCAAAGTCCATTAGATGTAAATCCACCAAGCCCACGAGAGAGAAAACCCATGTAGAAAGTATGTCCAAAAAGTCGTCGCCGGAAAAGCTGGGATTGTGGCGGGAAATCGGCGGAAAGTCGCCGAAGTCGGGTCCGGTGACCAAGCAAAAAATCCAGCCCGACCCATAGGAGTCAACGGGTCGAGACCGTTGGGTCAACGAGTCGGAGCGGTTTGAGTTGGATCGGGTCGGATCGGTTGGGTCTTAAATTGAGTCGGAACGACTCGAGAACATTGAGTCGAGATGTGTTAGTGGCTAATCATGGGCTAACTTGTCGGGCCACGATTTTGCACAAGCTCGAATCTTTATGATGCGCCATGATGACTGATCATGCCCTAGCTGCAACTTCACTTTCATATCAGACCTGCCATTTTCCATTCTCGCTCTGTTCAACTCCAGCTCGAGCCACGGCAGGCACCGAGAATCCTTGCATTCTACGATTAGCAAGCTTACAAAGACTCCGCTCACTCGACCGACTCTGCAGCACGGTCCTTAGTTTGCACCCATTCCTCCAAAGCATAGCCATCACATCATAACCTGCTCTGCCATTTCATCTTTACTTCTTCGGATCTCACATTATTCGGCTCAATTCCTTGTCATATGCAGCTTCCATGTAACTCATTCAAACCCACTACATTTCAATTTCCAGCATTAACACCTCAAGACCTGCAACCAGCTCCATTCTTCTCAAGTACACTCCCGTCAGCATCTTGGCACTGCCTAGCCAACCTCGGTTGCAGCCATTGAAATCTCACAACTTCACCGGGACCATTGCCACGAGAATGCAACACATTTCACTCACCTCCATCCACGAACTCAAACCTGCAAACAATGAACCTCAACCCACTATTTTCAGTCAAAGCTGCAGTTTCAGCTCCTCATTCTCAACACTAGTTCCATTCCTTGCATGATTCAACACAACAAAACCGACTACTAGCTCCCTCACAACAGCCAAGCACCCTGTGACCGCAAAACCACGAGCCAGCCCAAAGGTGCATACATTTCCATGAATATCGACTTACAGATTCAAACCCATTCCATTCTTCACAGCAATTTCATCACTGCAACTTCAGTGCACTTTCCTACACCCTGAAGCTAGCACATCAGATCAATACACTCCCAAGCTTCACACACAGAGCAACACAGCCATCTCAAGTTGCAAAGCCATTGCACCTTCAACCCCAGGCTACACCACTGCCACAGGTCATTCCACAGTGACATCACAATTGCAGCCCATGTTTCTAATGCTCACAGATTCCTTCCTCGGTTGGTATCGGCCCTAAACTCCAGCCTTTCCTCTCATGGCTCAACGACTTCTACCAAATATCCAACCTAGCCATTGCCCCACCGTATTCGAGCAGCACCAGCTTCAAGTTAAGCTCCACTGCATCCATCAACAACACCTCCACCCAACCGCAATACATCCACTGCCCTCACTTGTACCATGACACGAGCTTCCTTTGCCATTACTCAACTCTCGCATCAATCTTATACCCATCTTGTTCCCCGGCAACAGACTCCACCACTTCTAGCACGATTATTACCACCCGAAGCAACACCCATAGATCATTTCTGCCACCACGTCTACGGCTCGTGTAATACGAGAACCCATTTTATAACACCATTGCATCTTGTATTTCACAATCCACCTCCAGGACCGAGCCTCGATTTCTCTGAAACAAAGCAGATCCAACATCACAATCCAACTTCAACTTGATTCAAACTCACAAGACCCTAAACTCGAGAATCCTGTTCTTCATCTCAATCACCAACAGACCCAAATCCATCGAATCTAAATCTCGCAACCTTAGATCGACAAACACATTCCGTTTCTCCCTCAATGAATCGAACCCTCTTCAAATCATTCACTTAATCACTCGGATTTGGTCTCGTGAATGGCGGCAGCATCAATCTCTCATATACCCATCAGCAACAACTTGTTTCACCATTTCTTGACCTTGATTCGAGCGGCATGTTGGGAATTTCATTTCTTTCTCACCTCTCAATTTCGGTGAAAACAATGATTGAAAGAAATCGAACCACGATTTCAATCTAGGGTGTAGGAACAAAAGTGGCTAATCCCACTCGAACGCAATAGATAAGGGTTACCCAGATACGACTCTAGGCACCCAGGTGTTCCGTTAAGGGTGACTAGCTCAACCATGGCTGTCGGTTTCGTGTATCCGACAAGCTCATCCATAGGTTTAACTCAGAACTTTCTCGGAGGCGATCGAATTGACTTCAAGCTTTCGCCGTTAGCTTCATATTTCCGTTCTCGCTCGTCACGTTTACTTTGCTCCACATATAGCTACTTTGTGAGATGACAATTTCGCCCTTTTTGCTCAAATTGGACAATTTCTTCTTCTTTCCCTACCGTAAGCTCCATTGCACTGATAACTCAAATTCAAACATAAGATACATAATTCACACGAAAAATAGCAAAGAAAGCATAAACTCTATATAGTAAATACGGTGTATTCTACACCTATCAATATGGCCAATAATAACCTTGCATTTTCGCTTTGTATGCCAAAGATCTTCCGCCGCTGTGATTGCCAGCATCCCCACAATGTAACATCTTTAATACTTCTTCACCTTCTTTTCGTGTCAAACATCTGAGTGAGGGTCCGTTAAAGGATCTCCGGTATAATACCCTGTCTCTTAGTTCATAATTTGTCGCACGACTCTTTAATTTGTGTGCCTCCAATCTATTCCTTGGTGTTTCTCCTCTCATCAGATATGCATGAAGTTCTTCTCTTCAATCTTCGATATTGGGCATTTTTTCTCCATCTTCTACTATCATTACATCTACCTCTTCTTCTCCTTCTTTATTGATTGATGGCGATAGAAGTGTCTGTATCTTTATGCATCTCGCAGTTGGGTCTGTCATCATACTTGAGATAAAAGAAAAAGCATCTGCGAGTCTTTTATCTTTTCTTGATATATGTCTCCATTTTATTTTTGGGATTCTCGCTGACAATTCTTCAACAAGCTTCTTGTATTTCTTCATGGATAATTCGTTTGTAGTGTATTCTCCTTTTATCTGACGAATGACTAGCTGAGAATCACTGGTGATTCTCACATTTTCCAACTTTATTTCTATTGTGAACTTCAGGGCATGTATCACAGCTTCATATTCTGTTTCATTATTGGTGGATGTAAACTCCAATCTGAAGGAAAAAGCCATTTTGGTGCCCTCTGGCGAAATCAAAACAATTCCAACTCCATTACCTTCCCCATTTGATGATCCATCCACTAATATTTCCCATCTATTTGGCTCTGTTAATAAGTCTCTTGGATTTCCATGTTCTTCTTCTACATCCATCATTTCTTCCACAGCTTCATCATCTTCTAGAGGAAATTCTGCTAAGAAGTCTGCAACAACTTGTGATTGGGTGAAGATAATATTTCTTATTTAATTTTGAAATGTCCTATTTGTGCATTCCATCTCTCAACTCTGCCTGATCTTTTTGAATTCTTAATTACTGACTCAATTGGTACCTTTGTCAACACCCTTATCTCATGTGCCTGAAAATATATCGAAGTTTAAATCTTTGCATAAACTAATGCCAAAATTAGTTTTCAATTTTTGAATAATTTTTCTGCGGCATTGAAGGTTTTACGATGTAATAAATTGGTTTTTCAACTCCTGCGTCTACTCGTAATAACACAGCACTTAATGCATGCGAACTTGTCGCAAGATAGATTAACAATTCTTCTCCACAGTTACGCTTTTTGCGAAATAGATATATTAAATCGGATGTTCTTTGATTCCTTGAAAAGCTTTCTCGCATTCATCTGTCCAGCTAAACTTCGTCCCCTTTTTGTGTATGTTGAAAAAATGCTTACATTTGTCTGATGATCGCGATATGAACCTTCCTAATGAAACTAAGAGCCCATTTAACTTCTGTACATCTTATATAAATCGCTTGCGTTGGCATGTCACATAATCTTGCACTTTCTGGATCAACTTGTATTCCTTATTTTGATACAACGTAGCCTACAAATTTTCCAGACGCAACCCCAAAGATACATTTTTATTGATTTACTTTGATGTTAAAATGCCTCATTTGTTCAAAAATTTCCCTCAGATCTTGGACACGATCTTTTGCTTCATACTTTTATTAACATATCATCCGCATACACCTCTAACGTTTTGTGTATCCATTTTGCAAACACCTTCTCTACCATCCTTTGGTATGTTGCTCCAACATTTCGCAAACCAAATGGCATTTTTGTATAACAATATAACCTTCTTGGGCGAAAAAAAGCGATTGTGCTCTGATCTTCTTGAGCGAGAGGGATTTGATTGTATCCTTTATATCCGTCTAGAGAAGATATTCTATCATTTCCTGACGCTGATTCGACCATTTGTGGAATATCTAGTAACGAAAAACTATCTTTCGGACAATCTTTATTTAGATCAGTAAAGTCTATACAAATTCTTATCCCCTTTTTCTTCTTTGGAACCACAACCATGTTTGCTATCCACTCTGGATATTTTTCTTGTCTTATAATTCCTGCATCAAGCATCTTCTGCAATTCTTCTTCTATTTGGGGATGATACGTTGTTGCGATTTTCCTGATTTTTTGTTTGAATGGCCTTGCATTTTGGTCAATCTCCAACCTATGACACGCCACAGACGGATCTATTCCAGGCATCTCATCCATGTTCCACGCGAAAATATCTTTATAATCTCGCAGCAGACCAATAGTTCTTTCTTCTTAAATACCTCCATCTTAGTCCCAATTTTTAGTATTTTGGGTTCTTCTTCGGTTCCAACATTCACTTCCTTTGTTGGTTCCGCCGCAGTGTAACTGGTCTTAGGTTCCCACATAGGTGTTGGTTCTTTTATCTCATTTGCAAGCTCATTCCCTTCTCCCGAAATTTCGCTGGGTATTCCTTTTCCTTCCTCTGCTCTTATCATATAAGTTCTAAATTCTTCTTCTTTCTTTGTCTCCTTCGCCTGCGATTTTTTCGCTTCTTTGCACGTCCTTCATACTGTTTCACTTCAATTTGATAACATAATTTCGCTTTATCAGTCTCCCCTCTAATTTCACCAATCCCATTCGGCATAGGAAATTTAATGCATTGATGTAATGTTGATGATACAGCTTTAATTACATGTATCCATGGCCTTCCCAACATCATGTTGTATGGCGATTCCATATCCACTACACATAGTGTCACTTGTGTTTCAATCTCTCTAGCAAAACTCGCATCTCTATTTCCCCTTTTGGTTTCTTTGTAGATTTGCCAAAGCCATGAATATGATATGTTGAAGGAGACATCTCTTCATCTTTGTACCCCATTCCTTTGTATGCATGGTAAAATATTATATCCATAGAACACCTGTATCAACAAAGTTACGTTTACCGTCCATTCTTCCATAGTTTTGCTTGATTTCTCCTTTTCTTTCCGTGTGGTTATTGTGATTACCAAAGAAGATGAATGACTCAAATTTTCTCTTAGTATCTCTGATGTTGTGAATGTAATCTTCTGTTTTTCCCAATCTTTCAAGGGTGATACCTTCTCCATCGTCATGATTTTCTTTCCTTCAAAATCTCGTTTATGTATTCTCCCTCTGATGTTTTCATGGAATTCATTAATCATTATTTTTGTAATCAAACTACACTCCAACCTTCTACTGCACTCCTTGATTTTAATTTTCTCTTCCTTAACTGATTATCGATTTGTTCATCATTTTCTTGATTTGAACAATCTTAATAACAATCTTTAATCTTATATGCCAATCCCTATTTCTAGCGCCATTATGTAGTTGCAGGAATTCCCACAATACATCCCTCACAAGAATTCATAATATTCAACACATCTTTAAGATCAACAATCACACTTTTTATTAATTGAGTTAGAAGTTTTACAAGTAAAAAATGAAATCAAGAATATAGCTTCTACTCTAGACTTTCTCTCTCCTCAAAACTCTCTCTCTGCTCTAAAAAGATCTCTCTTTCCTTAAGCCTGTTTGGCTCTTTATATAGGACATTACATAGTGGGTGACAACTAAGCTGTCCTTTATTTTCAGATCTAACTTGCGATATTCTCGCAAGTATACAAATGTTAAATTTTGCAACACTCCTAAATCTCTCTAGGTCTCCACATCTTTCTCGTGTTTTGGCTGTCGTCATCTGTTGTGTTATTTCTGTAATCACTCTGCGACATCTTCGAAGGTATTGATATTGCGATATTCTGATCCTACAAAGGTTCCCTTCTTTTCATCGAATTCGAAATATACCGCATTATCACTGAAGTCTTCAGGTAAATCCCAAGAGCAAGAAGAAGAATCCATTGATAATAGGAAGCCTAGAGTGAGATAATTCAACTCAATATGAAAGGTATATAAACAAGGAAGGACTTAGGGTTTACAAGATCGGTTTGTGAGAGAGTCCCGAAACCGTACGTGTACCCGTAAGAAGAGGATCCACAAAAACCCAAAAAGGTTATTTGAAGAAGGTTTACACAACACCTTGTTGCTTGAAAAGGTCCATGCAACTTAGCTCTAGATATAGAGCATAAGGCAAAAGTAAAACCACTAAACAAAGAAAGAACAACCAGAAAATACTCATGTAAAAATGTTAACTGACAATCCATCTAAGAACGATAATAAATTAGCTAGATAATCAGAGACACTTTGCCAATAAGTATACCTCACTAGTTTTCGCTCAACCATGATTTTTGTGAGTGAGATTTCAACCTTGTGATCAATTAACACAAGTATGAGCCTTTAGCTCATTAAATGAAAATTGTTTTCGATTATCTTTCTTCCTCCGAGACTTTGGAGAAAAACCATTATGATGTGAAAAGTTGTCATAAAATTTACTGTTATCAAAATATGACTCATAGTATCGTTTCTTACCTAAAGAATTTTGGCTAGATAAAGTAGACAGCCTGTTGACAGTTTCTTTACAACCTTCAAATAACTTCTTTAGGTTATCATCATCTTTGCCCTTTTATTCTGATACCTTGTTCACATCAACTGAATCATTATCTCCCTTTTTGAAGAAGGAAAATTTCTGATCTTTTCTCGGATGGTTTTTGTTAAGATGTCTGTTATGCTTCTGAGCATTTGAGGAACTCATTGAACTGACCTTCCTGGTAGCATACACATGGTAAGTATGAAAACCAATTGGTTTAGACATACGAATGTCAGTTACACCTTTGAGAATTAAGTCTAAGGTGTGTTGAAGTTGAACAAATGAGCAACCTAGAGTTTCTCTTTTGTTTAACAAAACCTTTTTCCTCACAAAAGAGACATACTTTATGATCACAAGGGTGATTAGATAGTACCGTCTTAATAGTCTCGATCGGAGATTTCTTCCTTCCATGTGATGTGGAATATCCTTGATTAGAGGAGATGACTAACACATCTTTTCTGATTGGAAGGGATTCTGATTTTACTTCTAGAGCTGGAACTTCTTCAGTTGTAATAGAAGTACTTGGTATATTAGACTGCTTAGAGCATCATTGAATTGACAGTTTACTCAAGCGATGTTCAATTTCCAAAGCATCATTTTTAAGGCTTGCCTTGAGAAACACACGCGAAGAGTGATCTTCAGTATTTTCTTTGAAATTACAGTCTCTTACTACACCAAGGAGAACATTGACATGGTTTTTCAACTGATTAAATCTATCAGCTAGGATTCTAACAAGATTTAGAATCAGTTCACTCTCTTCAGCTGTTTTCCGTTCATTAATAGAGATAGACTCTTTTGAAGGGTAATCGGAATAACACATGTCAGTGCTTGTCTGTCTCGTCAGAAAACAAGGTTTGTCTATATTTGAGATTGAAGAATCTTTCTCTTTAATAGAAATAGACGAGGCAGAACTTTTGTTTCTGGTGACGCGTTTATCGGAGATAGTACTCTTGTCCATAGAGTCAGATCGCTACAAACACATACTTATCAGGTCTTTAAACGTGTTTGCCTGCTCTGATACCAATTGAAAAAGCGGGGGTACAACAACCACACCCAATATTTCGATTAGCAATCTGTATGGACTAACTCTAATATACTTTCAAGAGAATCAACTAGACTCAATCTTAATAAGTATATCAAGGAGTTAGATCTCTCTTTCTCAATTCAATTATTACTCAAGCAAATAGAAATATGCGAGTCTAATTGAATACAAGAGAAATCACTTGAACGGTACCAAAGACTGATGTTCAAGGATCAATCAATTTCAATCAACAACCAGAGGTCGGATTTACCAATTGATTGATTCAAACGCACAAAGCTTGTGATATTTCAATTCTATAAAAAAATATAATGCGGAAAAGAAATAACAGATACACCAAGTTTTGTTAACGAGGAAACCGCATATGCGAAAAAACCCGGGACCTAGTCCAGTTGAACACACAACTGTATTAAGCCGCTGGCTGAGATACTGGCCTACTACAAACTAACTTCGGTGCTGGACTGTAGTTGAACCCTAATCAATCTCACACTGATCCAAGGTACAGTTGCGCTCCTTCGTCTCTGATCCCAGTGAGGATACTACGCACTTGATTCCCTTAGCTGATCTCACCCACAACTAAGAGTTGCTACGACCCAAAGTCGAAGACTTTAATAAACAAATTTGTATCACACAGAAAAGTCTACGGTAATAGATAAATCTGTCTCCCACAGAAATACCTATGAGTTTTGTTCCTTCTTTTGATAAATCAAGGTGAACAGGAACCAATTGATAACCCGGACTTATATTCCCGAAGAACAGCCTAGTATTATCAATCACCTCACAATAATCTTAATCGACGTGGCGAAAGAAGATATTGTAGAATCACAAACGATGAGACGAAGATGTTTGTGATTACTTTTATATCTTGCCTATCGTAGATATCAATCTCAATCCAATCGTTACGATTGTACTCAATACGATAGAAACAACAAGATCAAATCACACAACTACAAGAAAGTAGTATCGGTTTGGCTTCACAATCCCAATGAAGTCTTCAAGTCGTTAACCTACAAGGTCTCGGTAGAAACCTAAGGTTAAAGGAGAATCGAATCTAGCTTATACAACTTGTATCACACAGGAGGTGTGGGGATTAGGTTTCCCAGTTGCTAGAGTTCTCCTTTATATATTCTTTCAAATCAGGGTTTGCAATCAATGTTAGCTTAGTAACAAAGCATTCAATATTCACCATTAGATGAAAATCTGATTAGATTCAAGCTAATATCTTTCAACCGTTAGATCGAAAACTTAGCTTGTTACACACAAATGAAATGCACGTTTTTAGGTTTGTGTAACCATACCCAAACATGTATATTCATTGGTTCAACAGTAGTTAACCAAATGTTTAGCCATATGAGCACTTTCATATCAACCATTTTTTTTCTTCACCATAATTAACTAGTTCAAATGACTCAAATGAACTAGTTAGAGAGTTGTTAAATTGCTTAGATCTTATAGAAGTATACAAGACACAATTGAAGCAAAAACGATTTGATTCACTCGAATCGATTCATGAACTTTATAGCCACGGTTTGCAAACTTGCATTCCTTAGTTAATATAAGTATAAGTTCAGAATAATCGTTTTTAGAATATAACCAACCTAAGTACGCGGACTGGGTTCGCGGACTCTGTTCCGGTTTCCTGAGCAGCAAAGTACACAGACTTTGGTTCAAGGAATAAGGACTTATACATGTATGTGTTGCCACACAATGCTTATATACAACAATGGTTATATAATCTAAACTCTCATTTCAATCATTGAAACATTCTTAGAGGACGTTATATAGTTGTTATTCACAAACTATTTTTCGTCAAATCCATTTTCAAGTAATTGAAACATAACATGACTTTCGTCACTAGGTAAAGATGAACTTGGCCAAAGCGAAAGCTTACCAACACATATTTCGAGAAACAGATAAGCGAGATAAACTCGACTTGAAATAGCAAATGTGTATAATCAAAGTCTATATAGCAAAACGAATTTTGTCTCAAGATAGGAGATAGAGTAGATAGACTTTTGAGTGATAGATAAGTTCAAGTCTCCACATACCTTTTAGTCGATGAAGTTCCACCAGTTCCTTGAGTAGTTCTTCGTCTTGTATGATGATTTCCATGGAGTTCTTGAGCTCAACCACACTTTCTATCCAAGTCCGAGACATAGCTATAATAGACTAAAAATCAAGACTTATAGTTTTGATCACTAACATTGACAAACATGCTTGAGATAGTAACGCATACGAGTTCGACCCGAGCAGTGCTATAACAAAAGGCTCTTCTGTTTAATCCAATAAACTCCTTTGTAGGGTTTAGATCGATCTATCCAACAACTAACAATATAGCAGAGTTTAGATAATGCAATCAAAAATAGGATTTATCAAGATACTATATAATGATGCCGATCTACGCAACTAATCAATCAAATCTATTAAAGATAAACCGATTATAGTTGGATCCCAGCCGATCAATTTTTGTGCACACCAAAGATTATGAACCCAATAAGAATTTTTTTTTGTCTTCAAATCTTCTTTAATCTTGAATAAATACCTGCACACCACAACTTGAATCTCTTGTGATCAATCACGCACATAACGGAGTCTGTTAACAATGGATTATCACAAGACGTCTTTAGATCTACAAAAAGTTCTAAAGATCCCGTCGACACTT
Organism: Papaver armeniacum; assembly: GCA_023531295.1. Classification (NCBI taxonomy): domain Eukaryota; kingdom Viridiplantae; phylum Streptophyta; class Magnoliopsida; order Ranunculales; family Papaveraceae; genus Papaver; species Papaver armeniacum. The sequence goes on along the minus strand of JAJJWW010003271.1, from coordinate 175,577 downwards.
CGATCTAGTTTGAGTGAATCTTATATCAGAAGAGAAGATTCTCAAGAATAAACAAACTAGGTGCAATCAAAGTTAAACAACCGTTAGTCAATCAAATCTAATCGAAAACTAATAATACTGCAATTATCTAGTTTCCCACCAACGGTACTCGTAGAGCTTCTTGATCCCACAGAAGTCTTTAAACGAGCGATCGTAAGAGATTTCGCCTAATTAGGGTACTTTCCTCTCCGAATAGACGGCTCCACCAGTAACAACACAACAAGGTAGTTTTGTTGGCTCTTAGGATGGTTTGCACGAAATGCAAACTTGGGTATTTATAGACCAAGGAAGTTTGGACACCAAGGAATTTCCAAAACCGAAATATTCTTAAGATATGCAATATATTTCCAAATCGGTTTTCATAATTCCTGGAAATGCTCTGTCCAAAATTTACCGAAATCTCACTAGAAAATCTCCAATTAGTAAATGCACAATACCAATTTTTATTTTCCAGAGATATGCACTTTAATTGCTGGTAATTAAAATCATAAAAAATTAACAACCTTAATTAAAAGATTCTCAACTTATTTCGGTCCGGGATCTCCTTTAGTTATTAAGGAATATCTTTGAACAATAAAAGATAAGAGTTCTTGAACATGTTCAAAGTATGTCGACATCTTATTTCTTTGTAAATCCTTTTCATATTTACAATCTTGGAACCGATTATACCTCACTTTCAAACAAGTTAGAACTGGTTCATCTGATTTCCAAGAACTATGTGATTGATCAAATATCAATACACTAATCATGGGTTTACGGTTTTACCAAACACAAGGATCGGTTCTACCTTAATATGGTTCTTGGGACCGGTTACATCAGTTACCAGGATCGGTTACATCAATTACCAGGACCGGCTACCATATTCTCATGGTACTACTTGTGATCGGTTACACTAGTCACTAGGATCGGTTACACCAATTACCAGGACCGATTACGCCAATTACAAGGATCGATTAAAACTCTTTTGTGATCGGCCATACCAATTACCAGGATCGGTTACACCAATTACAAATATCGATCATACCATCTAAGGTGATTACTTAGGATCGTTTACACTAATAAAAGTCATACCAATACATAAGTAAGGCATTGTGACTAGTTTTACCAAGATACATAACAAGTTATGATCGGTTCTACTAACTCACACATATTGGTAATCCAAAGATATGCAATGAATAACAATACTAATAAGCCTAGCGATTTTCCTTTCGATTCATAAAACAAGTTCATGAATGTACTTCCTTTAAACAAACATTGTTTCCTAGGATGAAATCTTCACCTTTACCAATACACATAATCACAATAGCATTCATACGATTATGTCGATGTCTTATATACGAAGTTCAAAAGATAAGTGTTATACTTCGTATTCTAATTCCTTAATACTATGTCTACTAGAGTATAATCATTCACATCTTCGCAGTTATGTTTTCAATATAGCACGACTTAAAAGATACGTTAGGAATGAAACAGTTCAAGTCACAATATTACTAACCTCAAGAGGAAGGATGATGTCGTCGATGTAGCTTGTTACTTATTCACATTCTTCAAGTCTTCGAGTAATACTTGTATGTATCATAATCCTAATCTTTCTAGTCTAACCTATACGAAGTTTTCACTAGTATATAATCAAGCGACTCTTTAATTGAGTTTTGATTCACTAAAATATGACAACCAAACTTGACATACCAACCTTGGTGGGTTCAACCGAGCTATGCTCTAACACCTACTTCCATCATCCTTCTTCTTCTAGCCTTTCTTATCATTTCCCTTCCTATTAGCATAAGTTGAGGTATTGACTAACCTAAAATCAGCAAGGCTATCCACGATTACAATTGCCGAAGGTAGGCCGTTGGCACCATGCCTTCTTACTTCGGCCTGAGCCCATTGTTGCAAACTAGATGTAAAATTAAAGAACTTATCTTCCTCAGACATGTTGCGAATATGTAGCATTAGAGACGAAAATTCTTTCACGTATTCCCGTGGTGTACCGGTATACCGCAGCTTACGCAAGTTCTCTTTGGATAGCCAAGCCGCATTGCTTGGTAAGAATTGACCCTTCAATTCTTTTTTTCATGACATCCTATGTCACGTTGCACGGACGACCAGCAGTAAGGTCATCATCATTTCTAGTCCTCCACCACAATTTCGCATCACCCTCCAGGTACATGCTAACGAGAGTAACCTTTTGCTCTTCCGGGGTTCTGGCGGCCTTGAAGTAATGGTCCATGTCCCACATTAAATTCTCCAATAACTTCGCATCTCTTGCACCAGAAAACGTCTTAGGTTCTGGGACTTTAATCTTCGTAAATTCACTTCCATTACCACCCGCAATAGCTTGATCCGAACCAATTGTACTCACCATTCTCCTTAAGACGCCTAACTCATCGGTTAGCTCTTTCAAGGAATCTGTGAACATGTTCTTAACAACAGCGATTTGGCCTTCCAAATCAGTGTGCTTCTTAGTTGCTGCTTGGTTTGACTCAAGCATATTAGAAGCGTACTCATCAAGAGCCTGAATGCGAGCCAAAACCGTTGCATTATAATTGGCATTTTTAGGATGGCGCAGCTTATCACCAATCCTATCTTCCAAGTCTGCTACCCTATCAATTAAGGCATTCATCGTACTCTTCTTATTATCCATTATCTCTAGCAATTTCAGCAACTAAAATCAAGAAAAACAGAGAAAATCTTCCAAAAACAAAGCCAAAACAGAGCGACACTGCTCGATACCCAGTTGTCACACCTTTAAATGCTCCAAGCAATTTTTTGTGAAAGTATAACCCGACAATACAATGGTTCAGTTATCTCTTATCACCCACTCGTATTTCAGCCTTATAAGTTTGCACCTATGCAAACAACCAACTTCACTGAGTTATGCAACATAAGACTTAACTTAGATTTTCTCTACCAGCAATGTAGCCCATACTACAAAGAGGTTCCTGCCATGTTTATGCTTCACAGAATTAGGGAGTATTATCGAATGAACAAGACACTAAGGAAAACGTATAAGCCAACAAACTCTCTTTTATTAGCTTAAGGGGAAGATACAAAACTCGTCCAACCAACAGACTTACAAGCTTATTCTCTAAGCCTAATTCAGAAATTTTCTCTACTGCAATGTGGTTCCTCAACACTTGAACAACTCTCATTTGCAAGGGTTCTCTAGCTATGTATAATGACAAGAACCATGGCCAATCCATATGCAACACAGTTGCACACCCTAAGAACAACCATCTGTCCATAGGCAGTTCCCTAACCGCCACACTTCACTTTTTTAACTGCTAACTTTAGTGCTGGCGTGTAGAATGGCGCCACACTTGTCTTAAACGGTTAGGCTATGCAAAACTCGGTTATAAAGCCACTTTATAACCCTCTCTAACTTGCTCTTTCACTTTGGCATGCGTGTGATGCACACACACTCGCAACTGACAGCTTGAACTCAAACCCGAAAATCATTGTGTTGCACTGAACTTTGGCCCGTGCGAATGTTCGATAATGATTGTACTTTACTCACTCTTGGCCTACGCCCAGTGTCCGGCAATGGTTGCGCTTCATTCAACTTTCACTTCTACCAAGTATCTAGCAATGGTTTCGCTTCATTCATCCCGATCCTGCACTTAGCTTATTTGGATGCTAACACCCAAATATCATGCCAACTGAGTCTTGACTTGCTTAGTTCAACTTAATATTTCATATGCATCACTTGCATCCTTTGAAGAGAGCAATAATCACCAATGGTGAATTTGGAAACGCCACTGTTGCATATGCATTGTCCAAGCCTTGGCCAATGCTTGGAACGATGCCAAAGTCGTCTCATGACTTTGCATTTCATCCTTTACTCTTTCCTTGAGATGGTCTAACTCTGAATAAGAATATGTAACACTATCGCGTCGTATTGCATTTGCTAAGTAGCCTTTCTTGTCTTAGCCATGTTGGCGCTACATCGTCGGACTGTGCAGCTCCATCTGCCAGGCTACAACTTCAGTGTTACGCAATGATTGTGCGCCACTGTTGAGGCATGTCATACTTGTCCATTAGTATGCTCTGTGATGAATGCATGGCATGTTTTGTGGGTATGATATTAGATTTTGTTATTGTTTTTGTAGATGTGTACATGTTTGTACACTGAAATGCTTTGTGATGAATATGTGGTTGTTTTGTTTGAATCGATGCTCTATTTGGTAGATATGTACATATTTGTACTCTGGTATTCTCTGTGATGAATGCATGAGTTATATTTTTTTATAAAATGAATGCTCTATTTTGTTAGTTCTCTGTTAATGTGTACATACTTGTATACTAGTATTCCTTGTGATGTATGCATGGTCTGTTTTATGGGTATGTATGCTAGATTTTGTTATTTTTCTGTAGATCTGTACGTGTTTGTACACTGAAATGCTTTGTGATAAATATATGGACCGTCATGTGGGTATGGATGCTAGATTTCGTTAGTTTCTTTAGAGGTGTACATCTTTGTACACTAGTGTGCTCTCTGATGAATGGATGGCATGTCCCTTGGGTATGGATGCTAAATTTTGTTAGATTTATGTATAGGTGTACATATTTGTACACTAGAATGCTCTGTAATGATTTGTTTTAAGTTTATTTTGATTTTATGGTTGTTGAATTCATGTTTTGGGTGTACACAGTTGTATACATGTTGATTATTAAGGTGCACATAGTTACACACAATACCGATTATTAATGTGTACATAGTTATACACCCGTTGACTATTAATGTCTACATATGTAGTTTTTTCATGTATTAAATGTGAGGACTCATAAGCTCAAAACGGTAGAGCACCCAACCTGCACAAGGTTTGGGAGGTTGATGGTTTAGTTTCAATGTTATTCCTTTTCAATGTGGATAGCTTTATTGGTGCTTAGGTAGTCGATTTAAGTTGTATGTGTGTATAAATTGGTGCACCTTATCTTGTCTCACGAATATATGGCCTTCTTAGTTGGTATGAATGTTGGATTTTCTGGATTTTGTAGACGTGTACATAGTTGCACGTCATTGTCATGTCTCATGAATATATGGCATGTTTTGTTGGTATATATAGATGTTGGATTTGCTGGATTTATGTAGATGTGTACATGGTTGTACACCATTGTCCCATTTCATGGATATATATTGCATGTTCTGTGAGAGTGAATGATGGACTTTCTGGCTTTTTGAAGATTTGTACATAGTTGTACACCAGCGTAAATTAAAATATATGTATATATATAGTCATATGAGTACTCTTTTTGTAGATCACAGGAAGAGCTTTCCGAAAATATGAATTTTGCAAATTTTGGACGAACGGTTCAAAAGTTAAATTATTTTTTAATTATTTTTATATTATCGAAAATCGATGACATCATCATGAATCATTTTGGATTAAACAGTAAATATTTGAACTACATTGTAAATCAGAAAAATTATTTGTGTAATTTTCATATTTCAAATAGAAAAATGACTAATTTATACCTAGTTGAATGGGTCAGGACTAACTAGTATTATTGGATGGGATTTTGAACTAAACCATATATTTCCCCTCATTTGTAGGGTTGGTTTATTTAATGGGTCTTTGTGTACTAAAAATCCAGTAAAAGGAAGGAAGATATCGCGTGCTAAAAATTCAGTAAAAGGAAAGACGAGATGCGAAATACATAAAGGAAAAAGGATTACTTAAGTAAGCTTAAATGGAAATGGATTTGGCTATTGACCCTTGGTTCAAAGGGGTTATAACCTTCCCATAGCCATAGATGGGAAGAAAAGGGATAGACAGAACAGGGGAATGAAGTGTCTTACTCCATCCGTTTCAAAAAATTGGTTTATTTTCTTATTTGGATGTTTTAAAAAAATAGGCTTGTTTCCTTATTTGGAAAGTCAAATGTTATTAGTTTACTAATTTACCCATTTATGGACCACTTTTCTTTTTTCTTTTTCTCCCTTAATATGAAGAGGAGACACCTTCTCTCTCCACCTTCTCTCTAATATCAAATCAATAGGGTCATGGATAAAGTAGAAAAACCTATGAAAAAGTGGCTATAATGATTAATTTTTTTAATCCTTGTGCAAACCAAACAAGCATATTTTTAAGAAACGGAGAGAGTAGTATTTTAGCATTCCTTGTTATGTGGTATATTTTGCCTCTGGAATAGTTTGCAAATTAGCTTTGTAAGGTTGGATGCAAATTTGCTTCAGAATGATCATTAATACTGTCAGAATGACCTGAAATATTATTTTTGAAACATCAATCAATGAAATTGTTTATTATCTCATCAGTAAAACCAGTTGTCGGATTCTTTTTAGATAATTAATAGGTGAAAAGCCAATTTTACTAAAGGGAAAGCTGACTTATTGGGTGGATTTGATAATTAGCTTTCCCTATCGATGTTTTTTTCCTTGTGAGCTTAACTTCCTGTATCCTCCTTTCTTTGTTGTTGTGTTACTAAGATAGTCATTCAAACTCTACAGAACTTGGAGATTATCTGTTCACATCAAAAATACGCCAGTGATTGGATAAAATAAAAGAGACAAGTGTTGCAATCTATGATATATAAGATTGCAGGATACACACCTACTTCATCGACTATCTACTTGTAAATGAGTTGCAAAACAGTACCCATTATGTACAGTTGGTCGACAAAAAGCAATCTCCTAAAAGAACTTCCAACAGTAGCCACTGTAATCTCCTAAAAAGCTTAATTAATCAAGCAATCTCTTAAAAAGATTCCAATAGTAGACACTGTATATAGGTATAATGTTTAACTAATCAACACAGTAGTCATACTCATACTTGGGTCTCTCTAAAATTAAATAAAGTATTTGACCCTGGAGATCTCGTTGTTTGGTGTTAAGAATTCTAAGCAATCCTCCAATTGCTCTTTTACATGACCCCTTGGTTGCTCACTCCCACAAGATATTCAACTTAAACAATGAAGGATCTTCAAAATGTAACACATACGCAAAAAACATGGGTATATATCTGCACTTATGATTCGGGGATGTTAGCTAGGGTTTGTTAATCCTAATTAATGATAAAGAATATTTTCACTAGGGGAAAGCTTATTTTAAATCCACCCAAAATTGACCCCCGGTCAAATAACATAGACCGAAGTCAGCTTTCCCTCCAGTAAAAGTGGCTTTCCCTTTATTAATTATCTCTTTTTAATGGGCTTTTATATTCTGATTTTTTTCCCATTCAGTTCACAAAAGATCATTTGAAGAATTTTTCTCATTCAGTTCATATCCGCTAAATGTCACACTTAGAAGGGCGGAGGGAGCATACTAAAATATGCGGTTTCGGTTAACTGGCAATTTTAACATTTCGGTTTGTTATTTTGGATGAAATTTAAATATAAGGATAAATAAAAACAAAGTTCAATATTTAATACAGATCGCAAATGTTACAGTAGTATAGTTCTAAATTCATCGGGTGGTTATATTAATAATCTAATTTCGAAACTCATCAACATCAAATTTTTTTGATTATAGGAGAAAAGAAAAATCTAATACAAATCTAGTGAGGATTGCAAGCAAGGCCACCAGCTCTTTACCGAAAAAAGTTGAATATTCAATACAAGAATTTAAGCAAAACGACCGAATCTTTACCGATCAAGGAGAAAGTTAGATATTTAATACAAATGCAATGAGAATTTAAGAAAGCAAGACCACCAAGGCCACACCCAGCTTGTACCTCCAGTGCCATTATTTATCACCCATATACACAAACACAACAGATCCAATACTCATATAATGCATTACTATGCTTTGATCAACGTCTTAACAGTGACTGTAGATCCTGTATAATTCTTTCCAATTTCTGCCGTGAACGTGTCATAACGTAGGAAAAACTCTACCACCATAAGTCTGGCTAACAATAGGACAATATCTTTCCCGGCGCATTGTTTATTATCGGCGGTTGGATCAACTGTTTGGCGCTCGTTAGACCAATAAGCATGTTTCAAAAGTTTCTCTCCTTCCGCACCCATAAATCTAGTCCCTATAAACTCATTTGGATTCTCAAATATTAAAGGATCACGCATAGCCAACGGTTGATATCCAAATAAAACCTCACCTTTTTTGACTTGATAACTAGCATTGTGACTGCTTATTACCATATCTTCTCTGGCTCTGGCATATTGATGCGGGGCAGCTGGTTCCATCCTAAAAATTTCGAATACCACTGATTTGGTCAGCTTCATTTTCTCGATTGATGCAAGCGTCACAACTCCGCCTTCGGATTTAACAACGGCTCTAATTTCATTAGCAAGATCTTTGTGTAGTTTCTCTCCTCCTAGATATAACCATTTCATCAAAGCGTGGAAAAGAGGTCTCAGTCCAGCGTAAGCATTGGCACCCGACATAAAAACAAGATTATGACAAGTTTCCTCTTTTGATAACCCAAGCTTCTTGGCTTCATCAAAAACTGGTGTTGACGAAGCGTAAATAGCATCATAAATCTTTTGATAATCAGATTTCACTAGAAACGAAGGACATGGAAAAGTATGCAAGAGTGTATCTTCAATCCAACTCAACCACTTGGGTAACCCTATAGTTATTATTGGATGAAACTGTACAAGCAACCATTTTCTTATCATGGACGAACCTTTGTTACCGAGCTTCGCAGGATCGATATTGTAGAAAACATGAAGAAGTAGCTCGAAAATCATGTTATCACTATAAGTATTGAAGCTAGCTTGACCTTTTGCAGCCACATCGGAGTCGAGATTATCAAAAAGAGTAGCAAAATATGTTTGAGATACAGGGATAGTTTTATGGTGTATGGATGCAAATAGACCGAGAAATAGACTTTTTAGTTTCCCATGTTTTTCATCACAAGAATCCAAATAACCACTAACTTTATACCCACCGGTGAAAGAAGTTGATGGCACGTAAGTACCAACAATGAGATCTTTCTTTTCGACTTTTAAATGATCAAAAAGGATCGGAAAACTGACTGCATCCGCTAATACAATGACTTTAGGGTCTGGAACATTGACAAACTCTCCTGGTAGAATGTTCATTCGAAATATAGTTGAGTTGTATTCTTCCATGTGAGACTTGATGAACTCGGTATGACCTTGGAAGTAATTGTAGTTGTAGCGATCCGATATTGGACCGAGGATCGGGAGACCCAAATCCCCAGGAATTTCTTTTAACGGTAGTTCCGACGATCTAACATCAAAATGCGCCATTGTTGCTGTTTAAAGTTGCTTGGGTGTAGAAAATATTTTTTTTGGATGAACTGAATTAGCCGGCCAGAGATAAATACACTTGTGTATATGTTGTGAGTCTTGTCTTGGTCTTAATGATCTATTTATAAACAAGTTATCAGGGATGGAGTATGGGGACCCCATTTATTTAAACACACAGTAAATTGAAGTGGTCAATGTTTGGTTTCTGGATGGCGGCTTTTGAATTTTGAAAAATATTTTGTTTATGCATGGCGGCCTCTGATAAATGGAGGACTATTATTTATCCTAATTTGATTGGGGCTAAAACTTTTAATTGGGGGCCTTGTACTAGTGGACAAAAAAGGTCACCCAATCCTAATTTGGGTCACCCCTTAAAAAAATATTTTCTAAATGGCTAAAATGCCCTAAGTGATTAGTATTAAGAATTAATGAAGTTGATTAGTGTGATAATTGAGTTTACATAAAAATCAGATTTTGGGATTAAATTTTTGGGATTTTTTTTTTTTTTTGGATTAAATTTTTGGGATTTTTTTTTTGGTTTTTATGTTTTGAGAAGAAGAAGAGGAGTTTTGAGAGGAAAAACTAGGATTTTTAGAAATGAGTGATTCAAGTGGAGGGAAAGAGGTTTTCGAAGGTTCAAACAACAACCATGATTGTGTTGATGGTAGGATTGTATCAACTAATCCTATGGATTGGATGTTTGATGAAGAGATGTTAATGGAGGAAGCCATGAAAAATGGTGGAAATGAAGATCCTACTGCTCAAAATGAAGGAACCAATCCTCAAAATGAAGAACACGGAGCTCAAAACAATCAGATAAACTTCATATACTCTTCAAATTATCTCAATGGTGCTCCAAGTGGTCGATTCATGGTCACTATGGAACTACTCGAGTGAGGGTCGTTATAGTCGGGTGTTGTATACGCCAACGACCCTAAAGAGTCGTCATACAATTGACACACATGGCGACGACTCTAACCTGCAACTTTTAATGGTGATGAAAAATCGTCAAGGTGGTGTGTTAAACCATGACGACTGTTTATATTGTTCACCTAGAGTCGTTAGTTGATTCGTTTAATACCCAAACGACTCTCGAATCCAAACTCTCTGTATAAAAGGCAATTTTTTGTGTGTTTGAGTCGTCATAGGGATATTCTGATATACTGACGACCCTAACCAACCATTTATAATGTCACCTAGAGTCGTTAACCAATAACAAAGGGTCGTCAAAACAGGGTCGTCATTTTCAACCTAATACGGTAACGACTCTATTCTAGGGCAAAAAATGTTGAAGTAGCAGAATTAGGGTCGTCATCTTCATCCTAATACACTAACGATTTTTCATAGAATCTGCATGCAAATGAAAAGTCGTTAGGGTTTTCATTTCGATACTAACGACTCTTACACTGAAATTTCGATACTAACGAATACAAGGTGGGTTTAAGTTCATATACCTTCTAATTGGAGCCATAGCTTTCTTGGGTTTTGATTTTTGGCGACGATTACGCGGTGAATCGGTTGAAGAAAAAAAATTTCTTCAAAATAGTCGTTAATGGTGGTGGTGGAGAAGAGAACGGGGAGGAGAGGAAGATGAAGAAAAGAAGCCTAATTAAGGTTTCTAATTAAAGTTAATAGATTTTTAATGTTTAGTTTTAGATAAGGGCAAAACAGTCTTTTCAATATCGGATTAATACGCCCCTCAAAAAATTGGGGTGCAAATAAAAAGTTATGGCCCCTAATTAAAATGTTTGGCCCCAATCAAATGAGGTTATTTATCTTAGTCCTCCTATCGCCTATGGCCGTGTCGCATATATGATCAATACTTATTTAGCTGGGTGATGTCTTTTCATGCCAACAAACAATAATTGTACACTTGAAACAAGAAATACCGTTGAATTGTCTTTGGTCCGATAGAGCATAAAGGTCGTAGAAGTGGCTTTGAAACCTTCTTCTACTGGTGAGCCACCAACTGGCCTTCAAAATAGTACAACTTGACAAACATAATTCAGTAATGGCTGCCTAACATAATGTGAAGGTCATATCCTCCCTTTGCCATGTCATGCATCCTAATAAATGTCAACTTTTTTTTGTTTCTTTTCCCTTTTTACTTTAATCCTACAAAGAGATGCAACCTGAACTAGAACTATCATTAGAATTTTAGAAAGTCGAGACTCCAGACCAGACCTGATGAAACAAGAAAGAGACTTGAAGCACGTATTCACAAAATGTTGAAACATCATCAAACACGTACTAGAAGGTGAGGTGAATCTAGCAAGATTTCCGAAATCCAACACTTAAAAGATGAGATACCGGCATGCAAATGAAAAAATAAAATATATTTTGAGGAAACGTAAAGACCCGGTTAAGTTATACTAGTTTAAAATGCTCAAAGTCTCGGCATATATATAGACCTGTTCTTTATCCTGTTGTTTTCCGCTGAAGTCGTGGTTAATTTTCGGACTATTATGCTAATGCCCGATGTCTTATGCCAACTGCAATATACAAAAATCATGTTACAATACTTGCATGACGCGAGTATTCTACACATAAGATAAACCAGTCTGACAATTGAATTTTGATGAATAGCCTTTAAAGTAGAAGGTGGAGGTAAGCGTGGTGTGGCTATATGGATGTCGGGTATATTATAAATTTGGTTGAATCCATATCTGAAAGCAAGTTATCCGAATCTTTATACTCGGGTTTTACAACCGTTATTTGAAGATATAGTTTTGGAAGTACAAAAATTAGTGCCATATTGACTGGTAGTTTCACAATGCAGAAAGATGTGTTGAATTGACTCAACAACTTTCTTGCATAATAAGCACCTGTTAACCATGATGGTATTCCTGTAAGAGTCAATTGTGGGCGTTGCATTGAAAGAAAGGAGTCCATACAAGGCAGGGATGGACCCATGATTTTTTTTGGATAGGACTGGATTGCTAATAATTAGCATGGCGACCGAAGGTCATTGCAAATTTTTTGGAACAAAGGCACAATGGCTAATTCTAATTCTAATTCTAATTCATTTATAAAAACACTTGAAGGCTTGCTAGATACACAACTAAAAACTAAAACGAACAAAACTAATAGCAAAATGTCATTATAGAAAGAAAAAAATTAGCTTATTTAAGCAAAGAGCAAGCAAAACAAAAGGATTAAGGATTAAGTTTTAATTACTACCTCTTAACATGGGCAAAAAAACAAAATTTCTGAAAATTTCCCTAATAAAAAAATATTTGACCAAAATTAGGGTCAGGCTATAGCCCGGGTTAGCCCCTTGCTAGGCCGGTCCCTGATACAAAGAAACAAGGAATCCATACAAAGAAGATAACCTTATGAGAAAATATTAGAAGTCCATCATCATCTAGATTCTTATAACATTCGGCCACAAAAAAACCTGTACTCCCACCTTGCCAAATTCTTAGATCAGTCCCACAGTTACTGTTAATACATGGCACCAGATTCAAAAGATGAGCAACATCCTTAATTTTTTCTTTGTTTTAGTAATCCGCAAAAAACAAAATTCCATCTATTATTGTTACTTAACATTATTGATTCCTACAGCTAATTGCATTTTGTTTCTTAGCAGGAGGACATGCTAATTTTTTATATTTAATTTGAAATGAACCCTCTACCTAAAGTCAGATTTAGAAAACAATGACTCAGTTTGGCAAGTCATTTCCTTAACTTTAACCAACAAAAGTTTCTCATCCCCGCTTTCCAGCAGCTGAATACACGATTTTTTTAATTGTTCTTTTAGTATACCTTGATTTAGACCGATGGCCCGACACCTCATGAAATGAAATTTCTTGCCCACCAAAGATTTGAGGTCTACTAGTATGTTTTTCTTTTAAAATAATAAAATAGAATTTTGTTAAAATACAAAGTTTTACATAATCCAAATATGTTATGATTGGTGACAAAAATTAAACTTGTATTCCCAGTTTAAAAAGGACCTCAAAAAAACCGATTAAAAGTATACATATGATCCAAATATGCCTGAAACCTTGAAAACCTTTAGTTGGTGACAAACAAAATGGTTGACTTCAAAATAAGGAATGGACTTTGCCAATCCGTAACTAGGAAATACCGATGTAAAATGAAATTTCGGGTTTTCTTTTTCTTCTTCTGAGCTTTTATGAAACGTTCATCAATTAAATAAATACTCTAAGGTTGTTTAACTAATAAAGGCATTAAGAAATAACAGGATATTATCAGATCTTAAGCCGGACGACTTTACCATTATACTATAAGCGCAGAAAACAATGACTATCTTCCAACAGTTTCTGCTCCAGTTATTTTAGTATACCTACGACGTTGCCCACCGATTTGTTGTTACTAGTATGTTTTTCTTTTTTAAAATAATAATAGGTTAAAGCCCAAATTTATATCCAAGGATCTTCACGTTCAGGTATTTTTTCATTCTCATACCCCATATTCAATTTGTTATTAGCGTGTTCATGAAAGCTTTAGTCTTCACGACATTCTCATACCCCATATTCATTAACCTTAACTTTCCGATACCAACTCCTTTTTTTTTCTTTAAATAGACGAAGTTTTTGCCAACCAACCCAACTTTTTTTAGTTTTGTTTTCTTTAATCAACACTACTGATATAACGACGTACATATATTTATTTATTTTTTGATGGAAAGGCAAATTGTATAAATCAAATGATAGAGTACAGGAGATTTATAATCTCATTTTTAATAAAAACATTGGAAATAACACTAGATTTTGAAACTCTTTGTCAATATTAGAAGACATGTGCCTAAGATGCTTTATCCGAGCTTCTTCAGCAATATAATCCGTTGCATAGTTATATTTCCTGTTTATATACTTTACCTGGGCCTGTGAAAGATTTTCCAGGATTGAGATAGTTTCCTGAATGGTATTATCCGCGTTCCAAGGTGAATCTTTGCATGTCTTGTTGATCGTTTCCACCAGTGTTTTGCAGTCTGTTGCTATCGAGACACTAGATAATATATTTCCACTTAACCATGAGGAAGCTTTTAACAAGGCTTTTGATTCTGCATGAAAAGCCGAGGAGGCCCACTCCGATCCCGATGCAATATGCATGAAAGATTCGTTGTCCACTGAGTAGAGAAGAAAGGCATATCCCATCGTTGAATCTTCTTTGTTAAAAGCCGCATCAATAAAGATTATCCAGTCCGACTTTAAGTCAGACCATTTTTCCTTGGGGATATTTCCTTCTTTTTTCTTCATTTTTTTGTTGGATCTTTCCTTGAGAATTCTGGTGCAAGAATTTATTGATTTGCTCTATAAGGTGATTTGGATTTGGAGTGATTTTTTTCAAAACAACCGAACATCTGTACTTCCAAATAAACTAAGATATAGTTGCCATTTTATCATACCATTGTAAGAATTCTTGATCCGTGATCCACTCATTTATCCAATTAACTATAGAGTCTGAACCAATTCTCGTATTCACTGCTTCTAGAGAAAGACCAAACCAAATGGCTCTTGCAAATGGGCAAAACCGAAATAAGTGTTGTTCTAATTCTTGCTCCTGTGAATCGCACACTGGGCACTCCGTGTTTATGTCTGTATTATGAGCTCCGAGTCTTGAATTCGTTGGGAGGGCTTTTGAGCTAATTCCCAGATAAATAATTTGATTCTCGGAGTTACTTGTATCTTCCATATTTTTTGCCATGGAAAGGTATTTAGGCCATTGTCTTCTTGGTTTTGATTTATGATAAAGTTATATACATTTTTTGCCAAGAAGATTCCTAAGGGGTGATGCTGCCATCTGATTTTGTCTTGTTTTTGTGTTTTCGGAGAAATGGCTAGAATCTTAGCTTTTATATCTGGTTCAAAGTAAGTATTGAGCTTGTCTTGATCCCAAGTATTTTCAGGAGTTATCAACTCATTTAACCTCAGCGGGACAGGATCTGGAACATTAATGGGTTTTTGAATAATATCTGTATGAGGCACCCATTTGTCTTCCCAAATTTTTGTAGAAGCTCCATTTTTTACTTGCCAGACAAAATTACCTTTAATGAGCTCCAACCCCTTTTTTATGCTAGTCCAAATCCATGATAATTTATAAGACCTAGAAAATTCCAGAGGGTGGGAGTTTGGGAAATATTTTGCTTTGAGAAGTCGAGCCCAAAGTTGATCTTGGTCTGAAATGAGGCGGCTGGCTAGTTTAGTAAGGAGAGCTATGTTAAATTGGTGTGGGTTCTTGATACCTAGACCTCCTTGAGAAATAGGCTTACATATGATGATCCAAGCCTTTATATAGCCTCCTCTGCTCTTGCGTTTATTTTTATTCCACCAAAAGTCTCTTTGGATTCTGTCTATTTGATCTAGCGTTTCTTTAAGAAGAGAAAGCACTTGCATCTGGTAAGTTAGAAAGCCTTGAAGGATGGACTTTATTAGAACTGTTCTGCCATCTTGAGAGAGTAACTTAGATTTCCAACCTTGAAGAGTGGCATAGTATTTTGTAGCAGAGATTCAAATTTTTCTTTTCTATTTTTATCAAAGAAAAGGGGGGTTCCTAGATATCTATCATTCTTTGTCATTAAGGGAACTTTTAGAATCCTCGCAATGATTTTCCCATGTTTCGTGTGAATTCTAGGACTGAAATAGATACCGGATTTTTGGAGGTTTACCATCTGACCCGTAATCTCGCCAAATCTTGATTGAATATCTAACAGGTTTTTCGCCTCGCCTAGGTCATCTCTTGTGAATTAAAAGCAGTCATCTGCGAAGAAAATGTGCGAAATATTCGGGGCATCTTTATTTACCTTGAGGCTCGAAATTTTCTTTTCGGAAATAACTTTTTCTAGGAGTCTAGAAAGAATCTCCATGCATATTAAGAACATGTATGGTGAAAGCGAGTCACCCTATCTGCGGCCTCTAGAAGTGGAAAAAATCGGACCTGCAAATCCATTTAGAAGGATAGAAAATGAAGTGGTTGAAATGCACTGCATTATGAGGTTAACCCACGAATGACCAAAACCAAACGCTGAAGAAAAGGCTTTTGAGAGGTCTAATTTTAAAGCGAAATTTCCTTTTGTAGCTTTTGAGTTTTTCATTGAGTGAATAAGCTCATGGGCAATGATAATGTTATATGTGATTTGTCTCCCCGGAAGAAAAGCAGATTGATTAGGGGAAATTATCTTGTTTAAGATAGGTTTTAGCCTGTTAGCTAGAATCTTGGATATGATCTTGTATATTGTGTTACTCAAGCTGATGGGCCTAAAATCTGCTGGGGTTTGTGGTGTGGCTATTTTAGGAATCAGGGTTATGAAGGAATGATTTAATTCTGGGTTTAGGATTCCGGTTTTGAAAAATTATTGAACAATATAGATTATATCCGGGCCCATTATATCCCAGTTGGCTTTAAGGAAGCCTGGTTGAAACCCATCTGGTCCTGGAGATCCCCACTGATTCATCTTGGAAATTGTATTCCAAATTTCTTCTTTTGAAGGAAAAGCAATTAACGAAAAATTATCGACCTCAGAGATGCAAGGTTTGATAAAACTTGATAAGTCTTCCACCGAATTGTTGTTCTGCGATGTGACTATCTGAGTAAATGGTTTACCAGAAGGGTATTAATTTGATCTTTGTCTGTAAGCCAAAGGCCTGATGGTTCTCTAAGAGAGTTTATGAAATTGATTCTTTTCCTATTTGAAGCTATAGCATGGAAGTATTCCGTGTTTTGGTCATATTCCTTGAAAAACATTATCTCTTGAAATTTGATGATAGTAATCATTTTTGATTTTGTACCATTTGCCTAATTCCGCTTGGAGTTTTCTAATTTTATTTAGATTTTCGGCGAAATTTCCAGATCTATGAAGGCTTTCAATCCTATTATTCAGGGATTTAATATTTTTATGGATGTTTCCAAACACATCTGAATTCCATTGAGATAAATCTGAGGATAATAGTTTAAGCTTCGAATAGATGTTTTTGTCCTGGGTAGTGCTGGAGTGAAAATTCCAAGAGTTGGAAACTATCGAAGCTAAAGTAGGATGAGACAGCCAAGATCTAATGCATCTAAATGGTTTTTGTAATTTTTGTTTTTCTGGATTTGAATCAAGAAGGAGCGGCGAATGATCAGAACCAACTCTAGGTAGATGACTCACCTTTTGTGTCTGGAAAATTCTGCGTTCATTGGAAGGATGTTAAAGCTCTGTCAATTTTTTCGCACATATTGGCATCACCTTCTTTGTTATTAGACCATGTGAATGGCGCTCCTTCGTACCCCGCATCTTGAAGCCCCAAAGAATCTATTGTCTGAAGTATGAAAGATGTGTTACTTGAACTAGTTTTATTTCCACCTTGTTTTTCATCTGGGTCCAGAATAACGTTTAGGTTGCCTATTAGTAACCAAGGTTTGTTGACCTGTTGAGCAATGTTAGCAATATATGACCATTGTTCAAATTTAGCTTCCGTCTCAACTGCACCATAAACACAGGAGATTAGCACCTTAGTAACTCCAATTTTTGTTTCAAAATGGCAAACGTTTAGGTTTGATGAAATTAAATGAATTTCTATGTTGTTGTGCCACGCTATTGCCAACTCTTTTGCAATTCCCACGGAAGGTACTATAAACCAATCAGCAAATTGGGATTTTTTCAGGAAAAGTTCCATTCGAGACAGCGGTGCTTTAGTCTCGGCAAGGAATATTATGTCTGGCTTATAAAACTGATTGAGGTGGTTGAAGTGATCTTGAGTAATTGGAGGTCCAATTCCTTGGATGTTCCAAGAGAGAATTTTCATAATGACACTAGAAAAGTGGGTTAAGTCTACTAAATCTACTAGGAAGTTGAAAGAGAAAGAATAAGAATAGATTAAAATGTAGTTGTGAACAGTACACTATACAAGAACAAGAATTATTAAGAAAAAGATTCACTAAGACAGTAAAAAGAAAGAAAAATGAGGATACTTAAAATACAGGATTAAAGGAACAGCTTACCGGCCCAGTCACTACATTAAGGAAACCATTAAATCTGTGTAGTATCTGTTAAAGAGATGTCGGTAGATAAAGAGTATTACTGGCTAAAAGGAGGTGCAAGAAGGGAGCAGTTGATGGGGTCCAAGAAGAGCACAAAGATATAACAAACCTCTACAACAAACGGAGACTATTCAATTTAAAGCCATAACCATCATCATTTTTGAAACCATGAGCCTTAGGGGAAACAGTCACCTAATTATTTAAGCGAATAATGTTTAAAGCTCCAACAAAGAGTGGCAAGAGAATGAAACAGAGTTTTAAAATTGTTGCTGAGAAAGATTGAAATGTCAACTGAATTGGACCAAAGACAGGATTGATTTAAGAATGAGAAATACTAAACAAATAAGAACTTTAGGGTGTCACTCCATGAGCCTGATGCAAAAGATGAAAATTAGAAAATTAAAGTAAAGGTTGATTGTTGGGTGATGCTGGCCAAGATAAGAGAGCTAACCACTGGAGTTAACTATTCTACAAGTAAGAAACAAATAAACCAGACGAAATTTAGTCTGACACAACACCAGAATAGTTAAGAAACCAGCGGAGAAAACTGCGATAAATCGATACAAATACAATGAGATCACTGGGTGAAAACTATTGTTGATGGTGGATTTTTATTTAAGGTTCAAATTGTAAAAACATGCCATGTTACACGAACCTCCCTTAATCTCATTTTGCATTAAAATCATGCTCTCGACATCTTGTAAAAGATAAAGCCATTAATAAGTGTTGGATACTCTTCACTTTACTAATTCACCTAGAATGGAGCATGTGGCAACAATCCCATTCACAACGTCAGGAATTAAATACACGAAATTCATCCAATATGAGTTGGAGCATGTAGCAACAATCCCATATACCATGTGAATTTTTATAGCATTATTAATTAATGCGAAGATCTTCAACGCCTTGTATTTCATGTACTTCATTATCATGTGGTTGTAGGTTTTTTAATGGCATGACGACTGAGTGTTGCTCTCCTTTTTGAATGCAAAGCAACACGAACCTCCAAGCATTATAATGAAAGCATGTACGAAATACCCGTTCTCTTACAGGTGTGCAACTCTCGGTGTGTTATACTAGCCCAATTGAGAACTCTCGGTGTGTTATACTAGCCCGATTGAGCATCCTTTTGACCGTTTTGTAGCCGTATACTACACCAAATTCCTGGAATCAATAACGGCCTACTGGATATGATCACGTTCATCCAACCTCACGTGCGAGTCACACACTTGGTCACACTTGGGTCGTGATTGGATGGCGCTATAGTGTTTCATCTACACCGTATTCCTAAACTAATATCTATACCTCATTGATCAAAACATTCCCTAGATATTCCTACTCCCATTTCATCATCTCTATCTTTTCTCTTCTCTCCGTCTCATCTTCTTTCTTCCTCTCTTTCGATCTCTACCCAAGGGAGAACCATGGAATATTCAACCAACGAAATCGGACCCTTGTATGAGTGAAGAACCCATAATCAGTAAGAAATAAAATTAGGTTTCAGTTAGTATTGCGTTTGGTCGGCCTCCCCATCATAGCTTTTCTCCATCTCTATCTCCGCAATTTGTTGGTTAGTGGTTCAAAACGTCATGGGAATTTCTTTAAACCATGAATATTTTTTATATCGTGTTTATGATAAGGATACGTATGGAATGACAAAACCCTAAATTAGGGTTTGTTTAGTGAGGAGCGGCATATTACATGTGGTTTTATGGATTTGTAATTGCCATCGTCTTTATTTATGATGTCGTTGGGGGATTTTTTTAATGAGAGAAGATGAAGAGCTGCGATAAATTCTCTAAATCAAAATGATGGAGGATAGTGTTTAGGTTTGACGTAGATTCATGAACACATTAGATTCAAAGGGCCATTCATCTCGGCTAAGCATGTCAACAGAGTTAGATTAATTACCATTTCATCTTTTGGGTCATATTGTTTCGATGTTGATGGATCTAACTCCTTCCACTTGATCAAATCGGTACGGGTTGTTATGGACCAACCATGGTTGGTCATCCCAATTCATATTATCACAACGTTACAAATGGTTTATTAGCCATTCAACAAATGCAATCTCATGCTATTGTCACAATATGCACACAAAAGCTAAGCAACTCTATCTCAATCTTGTATTATCTATAAATGCTTGCCTGTAAATGAAAATTTTTGCCGAAAAGAGATAATCATATGGTCATTGGTATGGTTGGTTTTGAATCACTATTTCTCCTTTAAACAAGGGGGTCACTAAGCGTCCGTCTTCTCCATTCCTGTTCCATCGCGACTGGAGCATTGAATGGAGGTCTGGAAAAGTCCTGAAAAAGGTAAATGTAACCCCAGAGATTAATGTGTAATGTCCATTTTGAGAAATTGTCCATTGAATTTAACTGATTTAATTTGCAATCCTTGGCACCAGGGATGTAACTTTTGTTCCTCCTTTGAATTGTTTAGGTACCAACCACTTCCTCTAGGTGGGCGAGCCTCCCATTACCTGACAAAAATTCTTCCTTTATTGTTTTATCTTATATGCATATATACAATTATTGTATTTTAAGCCGCACAATTCTCTTAAGTTTCGTAGATGTTGTATTCCAAATCTTAGAAATTCTTTTCAAGTTGTTGAAAGAATTGAACAAGTATGTTAAATCAGACGGATTGAATGAGTGACCCTAAATTTAACTAACTATATTCTGGTTGGTTTCAACACTTATTGAGAGTTAGAAATTATAATTATATGTTTGTACATATTAACTTTGGGTGTCGCTCATTGCAATACGTTGGTGACAAACTTCTCCTCCTTTGCTATTATCATCCATCCATTGGTGTTTGTCTGATCGAGAATGAATGTAAAAGAGTTTTAGGTACTTATTAGAATTTGATACTTTAACCCGATTTTTTTTGGACTTAGAAGAATTTGTGTTCTTCATTGATTTAATGTTGATGAAGTTCAAATTTTTTTTTAATTCCGGCTTATTTCGGTTAAATATGAATCGGGCCCACCGTTGTTGACTAATTTTGACCATGTTGACTCGAAGAATTTTTTTTGTCACAAAAAAGTTCAAAACGGCTCTAAGCTGTTACTATCTGCGTTGTTACAAAAAAATCGTAACGGCCCGAGTCATACACGACCAATGTTAGGGTCACATAAAAATTGTGACCCGCCACAAAGGACCAACACATGGTAGGGTTGGTCAATCCTGACTTGATATGATCACGCTCATCCAACCTCACCAAATGTGGGATCGATGCCTGCATCAACTCCATAACCCCCAAGGTGTATGGAATATTCACGCGCATGGTCGGCCTCCCAAAATATTGGCATAGTTTTTGCCAAAACGTCCAAACCAGAGCGTATGGACGGAAAACCCAAATTATTTGGGTTTTGAGCATCCATCTTCGCAGTCCATCTTCACTGTGGGCCTGCCTACATACTCTCGATCACAATCGGTCGTGACGGTTGGTCATCCCACGGAGGACGCACGGCTGTTAGGTTTTGAGCCACTGTCATCTTCTCCTAGACGAATGGAGGGTCCTGCATTAGATTAAGCAGGTCCGGTCATACCAGCATGACCACCGTGGGCCCGTATATCCCCTCACCTGATCGGCCAAGGAATATCATGCATGGCTATCCCAAAACGCGCGTCCAAACTTGCGTGGTAACACTTCCCAAATTGCAACTGATCTCGACCACTCAACTTCACCTAGGACGATTTGAGTGGCTTAGATCACGTTTTCATGGGACAATCGGAGTATAGGCGTGAACACCAGCCTACCACCTACACTCCAGACCGATCGACCAAGATCGACCAAGAATTGGTTGTCTTGGAACGCGCGCCCCGAAGATGATGTGATGTGCGGCTCTTGCGGCACTAGTTTTTGTCACAAATTGATCTCGACCACTCAACTTCACCGGACGAATTGAGTGGCCCGGATCATACTTTCGTGAGGTAATGGGGCATGGGCGCCGCACCGTCATGTCGTCTACACGCATGTACGATCGGCCTGCCAAAACTGTCTCCCAAGCTTGATTCGACCAAGTCAAGAATGATGCTCGCGCACCTCTTCAAAACCCTAATTCCATCAACGGTCGCGCAGATGAGTGTCTCGTCCGTCAACTTCACCCGCTTGGTTATACAACCACTGGTCGAGTTAATTGGTCGGTGAGGCGTTCACCACCCATCACTCTACCACACCATGATGCAAGACTGCATAAAATACACATGATACTTCACAAGTATCAACTTCCTGAATAACGCAGTTATTCAATTTAGCATTACATGCTACCTTTTGTGGGTCCCACGATCCACACATTCCAGACATCAATCATGTCACAAACTGGGGGTACATACTGGGGTATTGGTTTGGCGGTTTACAACGTGCAGCGCGCCATCACAAGAACGTGTTAGGAATTCATGGACGGTTGAGAAGTGGGCAAGACTGGTCATGTAACACCAACACACAACTCCACTACTCCATCACTCCACTTCCTCCACTTCCCACGAGAGACGTGAATAAGGCTCAAATGACTTGTATAAATAGGTTCTCCTCCCTATTTTCCAAACAGGATAAAAACAACACAAGTCCGGGCCGAGACGAAACCAAGTGTTAATAAAAAAACGTATTCAAACACCCCGAGCTCCTGCTTGCATCAATCGTAAGCCTTCTCACCTTCTGTTACAAGTCATAAGCAAGCCAACACCTTCACAATCTCAACACCTTCTTCGCTTCCCTCCCTAAGATCAACCCTATCTCCTTCACTTTGTGACCGAAACAAATCCTGAACTACCATTTCTTAGTTTAGGCCGGACTTGCCTGATTGATTTCCGAATCTAGAAGCACTCACCGCGCAGTGCATTTGTTTAGGTTTAGATTCATTCCTCATCCACACACCCCAAATTACCAAATCCGGCAGGAATAGTTTTCACCCATAAACAATTGGCGACCACAGCGGGAGGTTGATCTCTCGGTTGCAAAAAATTGAATTCTCAATTTTTCGGTTTTCATCTCACCAGGAAACCACAGGTGGTTCAGATACCATGGGAAGTATAGATAGAATCTTTGGAAGATGTCTTGGAAAATCAAGCTGGTATCGCTAGAAGACAGAGCGAAACATTCCGCCTTTTGAATGATATAACACACAATTACAAGAAGGGTCAGCGGTGCATCTACTCGGGTAGTGCAAGAAATCTTCTCAATCCTTAGCCGAGTCACACCTTTACCAATGGAGAAGCAAAAAGAGCGCGTAATCGCAAGAGACTCAGAAAGAGGAACAACATGGTCCAGCCAAGCAATGAAGACTCGAGGCAACTCCACGGAGGAAGGACTTGTCCTAATACTACAATGTCTCATGGATAAAGAAAGGGAGCACTGCGAGCCTACGGGGCCTCTGCTAGAAGATTTATATCTCAAAACTCTTGTTGAAGCCCTAAGACTGTCCAATCCGCATCGACCTTCCAACCAAGCGAAGAAATATTTGAGGAAGGAGAGATCAATCAGGAAATACGTGGATACATAGGATGGGAACGTTCAATTCGATCACTCAGCAGTGATATTACGACACCTTCCACATCCCTTTACCCAGGCAAACAATCCACAGATATGATGACACTCACAAATCTTCCAACTTCATCTCCGGAACGTGCTCCACATCAAAGCCACGAAGAGACATCACTACGCCCACTAACACAAGAAGAGCTAGACTCAAGGTACCTACACTTTCCCTTCCCAATAAAGAATATTTTGGAGTTGCTGGAGGCGTGGGTGCGAAACGGAGAGGTGTAGCTACCTCCGGTATGGCGTCCACCCACTGACCAATAAGTAATGGACCCGAGGTACTGTCATTTCCACCGGTTCCTTCACCACCCTACCAGTGAGTGCAACGCTTTGATGCGCATTGTTCAGGAGAAACTTGGTTCGTAGGGATAGCTCTCATTCTCTAAAAAATTAATGCGGACGACTTCCTTGGAGAGGCTACTTCGGTTTGATACAAGTGAGACTTCAAAAGCAAGTAAGTTCTATTCAAAGAATTTTACAAGAAAGATAGTTTTAGAATTCATTTGGTGATAGGTGTAGAATACACCGTATTTAATATCTAGTATTTATGCTTTCTTTGCGAGTTTTCTTTTAAATTATGTATCTTATGTTTACTTTTGAGTTTATTAGGTGCAATGGAGTCATTTGGAGCAAAAAGAAGTGGAAATGGCTACAAAAGTGAAGTCACAAGTGAAGAAGGGCCAAAGACCCAGTGGAACTCGTTCAAATGGAGAATTTCTCATCATCATTTTGCGGATGATGAGAAGACGGAGTCAACGGCGAAAGAACGAAGTCATTCTGAGTTCGTATGAAGAAGTTATGAGCAAAACAAGAACTTGGAAGACTAAGGGCAAAACGGTCATTTTGAAGGGAAGTGTTATTGGAACCCCCACTGTATGTTAAGGGGCGGTCATTCTGTTAAGGGGTGTACTGGTTGAAAGGTACTGCTAAAGGCAGTCGACTCATTTACTGGGGGAGGCCATAATACAAATAATATTAAAGGCGTCAAACTAATATACTAAATTGTCATCATCTTCTCCGATTCCAAAACAGAGTCATGCACGTCTGTTGCAGTCAGATGGAGTTTGGATGATGATTGCAGTGATGCTCGAACTGACTGCTTCCATTGATGGGGTAAATCTATGGAGTTTATGCCGCTTAGGTGATCGACTTGGCTACAAAACAGGAATGATCGCCGCCATTGATGATGAAGCTCAGTCTGCCCGAGAAAGATCGAGTTAATTTGTACATGGAATGATGGTGATGGAATGGGCTGGTTATGGTTCACGAGTACAACAGGGCATGGAGAAGTGTGTTGCAGTCCCAATAAGAAGCTATTGATGGCAATGAGTCAATGACAATGGAGTTCAGCTCGATGATACAGAGATGGATCGAGCTCGAATCGTTTAGTCATTGTGATGAAACAAAAGAAGTTCGAGGGAGATGGCTGATATTACGTTAGTGATCATGATGATCAGGTGGAGCTCGAGACGCTGGACATGCAGTTGAGAACGAAGGAGAGTATTGGCTTGCTGCCAGAGATGTATGCAGTTGTTGGTGAAGATATGAACTTGGCAGTCGTGATTAATGACAGTGAAAACAGGACAGAGAGAATGGATATATAGTTGTTGTGATGGTCTGAGTTCAAGACGGGAAGATGAAACTCAGGTTGCAGCGGTGTTGGCAGTGAATGCCGGAAACGATGATGGTGGTCCAAGCTGATGATGAAGTCGAAAATGCCATGGACAAGATGAAGAAGACGTGTTGCTTCCAAAGTATGGGACCGGTCTCTTAAACCGAGAAACCAACTGAGTTATTTACGGGAGTTAAGATAGAGAGGAGACTCGAGTTTGATAAGGAATGAACTTGGATTTGGGGTAACTCAGATATCTTCTTAACCGAGAGTTGGGAGGATGCTTGTTGAGGATAGACGCGAATAATATTTAGATAAGCAAAAATATTTAACGCGGAATGGAACGTAGGAGTTTTGTAAAATAAGAAGCATCGAAGCGGGAAATATAGTTGAGATTAGAGCAAGTCATTGGCTCACACAATTCCCCACTGAAGTTCAAGCCAATCAGAAACTATGTTTGTTTTAGTACCATGCTCCCTGCTCTGTCAAATAGCATCACATGTTTCCCAAAATTTGAGAACACTTACTAATGGACTATGGATCCTTATCTCAAGAGGAATTCACGTGACTAGGGTTAGTGAAGGCCTATAAATAGTCTTGTAGCGGCAACCTTAAGAGACAACTAGGGAAAGAGAAAAATATAGAGAAATTAAGGATCTTATCTCATTATCTTTGCCTCTACTTTGTTTTCTAGGGTTTAGAAACCATGAAGTCTTTTCTCTTTCTTCTTGTTATGAACTCCATGAATATGAGCTAGAGTTTTCTTTTGGTTATGGATTAGTTGGATTTCCAAACATGAGTTTTTGTTCAATAAATTAGTTTTCTCTCATATTATCGTTTATGATTCACCATTAATATTGTCATATGATTGAATGTTTGTTTTGTCAAGTTGCAAATTGGTAGAACTCACATGCATGTCTTTTGCTAGATTAGGGTTATTATACGCAAAAGTGATAATTCCTGATTTGAAGTAGCATAAATATGATTATAGTGTGTAGTAATATATTCTTATGATCTTATGTGAACCATAACCTTTGTTAAATCGGATTAGTGCTTTTACACGTTCGATTGCTTTGATTGGCCTGATTTCATAGAACTTAATGCATCTAGGGAATTAAACTTGATTAGTGCTTTTACACGTTAGGTTGTTCTTTTAGATAGAATTCATATTCGCATCTTTTAATGTGTTTGTTGATGACAAGAGGAGATTAGCGGGATATTCTTGCGACCAAGGTATTCTAGGGCCTTTGATAAAAGTTGAGATTAAAATATCAATTCTAGTTATTGTGTTGAAAACATGTTTGTGATTGAAGACGAAATCCATGACCAATACTTTCTCATCCTTGATTTGATTTGTTTACCTTTATTGTTTGCTTTTATTTAGTTTTAATTTTATAAAAATCAGAAAACCCCCGGTGTTATTTATAGGAAAGCGAATCAATTTGACAACCAAGACCTCTCTGTGGGAACGATCCTTTCTTGCCCTTGCTTCATTATATATTTTGAGTAGTAAGAAAGTGTAATTTATTTTTGTGTCGGCTGACAACCGATCAAATTTTAGCGCCGTTGCCGGGGAGGCAGCGGTTGTCACTTGTTTTTGGTTTCTTATTTTTGTTTTTCTTATTTTCTGGTTTTGACATAGTTTTGAGAACTCTTGTTTCAGGTACTTATTATGGAAGGAGCATATTGGAGCAATAGATACGGTTTTCAACCTCCTCAACACTATGACAATTTCCTACCATCTATGGGATGCAATCAAAACCAATTTATTGGCTATGATGCATATCCTAGAGAACCTTATGGTGATTTTCATACATACCAACAACAACCTTGTAGTGGGTATGTAAGTCAAGCACCTATGTGGGATAATTCTACATCTAATTGGCTTTATTCGAGTTGTATGCAGATTTTGAATGGATTACAAGACATGCAACAAAGGCTAGACCAACTTGACCGTGATAGAGAGAACGTCGCACAAACCAATTTTTGGAATATTTCTTCTTACCCGACTCCAGATCGTAGTTATGATCATTCACCCATTCAAAGGGAAGAGTCATGGGAAAGAGAACATATTGTAGTCAATGGTGGTAAGCGTGTGAACGTCAAGAAACTTGGTGAAATTATACAAGTTGGAAGATGATGGAGCCTCGGAAGAGCTTGTCGATGAAATTAGTAGGACCATTCATATGGAACTTAAACGACGTCGTGATAAGGATTGGGAAACCGACGACGATTCTTATTATGGTGAGTCTGAAAATGAAGACGAAGATGATTGTGTTGAAAAGGACCAACCTTTGGAAATATTGGGTGACATTAGTGTAGTTGACTCAACTCTTGATCTTTATAATGATCAAACACCTATTCAAAAGGTACATGAGGATGATGAAACTAGTGTGTTACAAAACTTCCTTGCAACAAGGTTTGAGTCTAATAAAGAGGAGTATGTTGAGAATGAGACCGTTATGACCAATATTGTGGAAGACCCAATTGAGCTTGCAAATGATTGTAATGATGATGTTTATGTCGAGACTTTGGTTAAGGCAGAAACGGACAAAGAATGTTTGCAAGGTTTGATAGAGGACCATGATATACATGAGGTGAATAATTCACTTGAGTTTTTCAAGGATGAAGAGGATTCCGTAATACAAGAGATTGTGCAAGGTTTGTCTAACCCGTTGCCTATTGTTTCTTCTCCTTTACCTCTTATTGGTTTGAATGTATGTGCTTCGAGAGTATTGTTGAATGACTTTGTTTCTCGATTTCCTCCATTAGAGATACTTGATTCTCAAACTATGCAGGTTTTGGAACAAGAAACTGTGGAAGTACCCGACTTTTATATTCTTTATACACTTCCAAGTGTGGACAAGAATAAGTGTGGGGGAAATTTTTATCGGTTAATAGCTTCATTTCTATTTTATATTACTAATATTTGTGTGAAGCTAGTGTTTGCAAAACAGGTTCTATGGAAGGATCCCCAACTTTTCCGATTGTTAGTATATGGGGAATGAATCTTGCAAGGATATAGTCGGGCTGACGACTTTAAACCAAGCGCTACATGGGAGGCAACCCATAGGTTTTGTATCTCTTATCTTTTAATTTTTCTTTTCTTGTTTTTAGTTTTTTTTTTTCTTTTTTCTTTTTTCTTGTCGCATATTGTTATAAGATTTCCCACCTTGACTTTCTTTGGACGATTCAATTTACATTGAGGAAAATGTAAAGTTTAAGTGTGGGAGAGTGGTTAAGCATTTGCGTTGTAACTTTTTCAAAATTTTCAACTTTTGTGTAAGATAGTGAATAAAAAACTCCAACTTGTGGTTAGTTTAGAGTCACATAGTATACATGTCGCTAAGATTACATCGAAATTCTCATAAGAGTGATTGAACTTAGAGATGACAGAGAACATGATCGGGTTTCTTACTTGTATGAGAGTTAAAGTTGGATTTAACCATGCCAGTGGCAAATAAGGTGCAGACTGAATTCAGTATTAGAGTAGTGATCCCCTATCGTGGAGACTACCCATGTTACATAATGTGAGGCACCGACCTTCAATTCTTTGTACCTGTCTAAATATGTGCTTTTAGATTGTGTGTCACCGTACGTTAATTCTGGGCAGAATGGTGAGCTGCCCAACCTCCCACCATAGAAGCACTATTTTGATCTCTTGAGTGCTACTTTATCAATCATGATGGTGACATCGAATTGCTAACTTACATACCACTTGTAATCTTGTTCACAGTTAGCACCATCCACTTTATCTCTCTCTACACCAACAGGTCCATAGAAACACCATCATCATCAACAAGAGGAGTATCACAAATTTTAAGGAAAGTTGAAGACGTTCAAGGTTTACAAGCAACAGTACAGACATGAGCAGATTTCAGATTCAAGTATAGCAACAAGACAAGGAGCAAAATTTATACAAGTTGAAGACTATTGTACATGAGCGAAGATTATTAAAGATGAGAGTTCGAGAAGTTTATGATATCAAGACATATAAGTTGTGAAGAATCAAGCGGTAAAGTACTTACACCATGGCCTTTGTACTTGCATTTTTATTTGTATTTTCAGTTTGTGTTTATTTCTCTTGTCTCATATATAAAAAAAATAAAAAAATTGAAAAAAAAGAAAATGAATAAAAGAGAATGAAAAAAAATTGATTAAAAAAAAAAAGACAAGAGAAAATTTCTTTAGGTTCATTACTAGTTTTATTTGTTTTATTTCGTTTTTATTTTGTATTTGTTTTATTTTTTTATTTCTCAAAAAAAAAAAAAACAGAAAAAAAAAACAGAAAAAAAAGAGAATAAAATAAAATAAATAATTATTATTATTATTATATTTTGGGTTTGTATAGTTCGTTTTTAGTTTTGTATTCTTTCAATAAAGCCAATGGAAGAGGGAATATCTACAAAGAAGTTTCAAGCAATAAGGAATTAGAGGAAATAATCACATTGTCAAGATTCTACGAAGTTCAAGAGTTATCATCAAGAGGTGAAGACCGAAGACGAAGATGAAGACACCGATTGAAGACCGAAGACGTTTCTATGGATCTTTGTGAGAGTGGTGCTAGCTGCACGCCGAACGGATAACGAGGTAAGTAAGCATATTCCCACCTTCATTAAATGGTTGATTTCCTTTCGTAGAGATCGTCAGAAAAATGGGTTTTCAAAAATGAATAAAAGATGTGGGTTTTCAAAACAATTCGGAGGGTTTTACCTTCCTACCATTCAACGTGTCGCAGGATTCTCTCTTCATTCCTACCTGGACACATGTGTGACCCATAAAAAGTTGTTTATTATTGAGAGCAACTTCATAAACCCTTTCTTGTGAGGCAGAGTCGAGACTTTTGATCACTCCGAACCCGAATTCTTTCGAGAAGGGATGGTTATTTCTCTCTCAACTTTTAAGGATGAGATTGTGTTCATTTATGTGTCTAACTTCTTATGACTAGTGTGCAGAATTTATATGTCTTCTTAGCGCGTTGGATGCTATCATTACAGAGAACTAGTAAGTTGGAAAAGTAGGTTTTGTGGGTATATCTCTAGTAAACCCTCACGAGACTATAACTCGTCCACTAGGGACACCTAGGGGTTTAAAGGCTTGTTATTTATGCTAAAAGTGACCGTAGCCTCGACGACACGGAGTTGTATGTATGTTTTAGAATTTAATTTGTTTGATTTGCTCGAGGACTAGCAAAGTCTAAGTGTGGGGGAATTTGATAGGTGTAGAATACACCGTATTTAATATCTAGTATTTATGCTTTCTTTGAGTTTTCTTGTAAATTATGTATCTTATGTTTACTTTTGAGTTTATTAGGTGCAATGGAGTCATTTGGAGCAAAAAGAAGTGGAAATGGCTACAAAAGTGAAGTCACAAGTGAAGAAGGGCCAAAGACCCAGTGGAACTCGTTCAAATGGAGGATTTCTAATCATCATTTTGCGGATGATGGGAAGACGGAGTCAACGGCGAAAGAACGAAGTCATTCTGAGTTCGTATGAAGAAGTTATGAGCAAAACAAGAACTTGGAAGACTAAGGGAAAAATGGTCATTTTGAAGGGAAGTGTTATTGGAACCCCCACTGTATGTTAAGGGATAGTCATTCTGTTAAGGGGTGTCTTGGTTGAAAGGTCTTTGCTAAAGGCACTCGACTCATTTATTTGGGGAGGCCATAATACAAATAATATTAAAGGCGCCAAACTAATATACTCAAATTTATCATCATCTTCTCCGATTCCAAAATAGAGTCATGCACGTCTGTTGCAGTCAGATGGAGTTTGGATGATGATTGCGGTGATGCTCGAACTGACTGCTTCCATTGATGGGGGTAAATCTATGGAGTTTATCTTTGCTTAGGTGATCGAATTGGCTACAAAACAGGGAATGATCATAGCCATTGATGATGAAGCTCAGTGCGCGAGAAAGATCGAGTTAATTTGTACATGGAATGATGGTGATGGAATGGGCTGGTTATGGTTCACGAGTACAAAGAGGCATGGAGAAGTGTGTTGCAGTCCCAATAAGAAGCTATTGATGGCAATGAGTCAATGACAATGGAGTTCATTTCGATGATACTGAGAGATGGACGGAGCTCGAACCTTAGCTGCTGTGATGAAACAAGAAGAAGTTCAGGGGAGATGGCTGCTATTACGGTAGTGATCATGATGATCAGGTGGAGCTCGAGACGCTGGACATGCAGTTGAGAACGAAGGAGAGTATTGGCTTGCTGCCAGAGATGTATGCAGTTGTTGGTGAAGATATGAACTTGGCAGTCGTGATTAATGACAGTGAAAACAGGACAGAGAGAATGGATATATAGTTGTTGTGATGGTCTGAGTTCAAGACGGGAAGATGAAACTCAGGTTGCAGCGGTGTTGGCAGTGAATGCCGGAAACGATGATGGTGGTCCAAGCTGATGATGAAGTCGAAAATGCCATGGACAAGATGAAGAAGACGTGTTGCTTCCAAAGTATGGGACCGGTCTCTTAAACCGAGAAACCAACTGAGTTATTTACGGGAGTTAAGATAGAGAGGAAACTCGAGTTTGATAAGGAATGAACTTGGATTTGGGGTAACTCAGATATCTTCTTAACCGAGAGTTGGGAGGATGCTGTTGAGGATAGACGCGAATAATATTTCCGATAAGCAAAAATATTTAACGCGGAATGGAAAGTAGGAGTTTTGTAAAACAAGAAGCATCGAAGCAGGAAATATAGTTGAGATTAGAGCAAGTCATTGGCTCACACAATTCCCCACTGAAGTTCAAGCCAATCAGAAACTATGTTTGTTTTAGTACCATGCTCCCTGCTACACCGAAATAGCATCACATGTTTCCAAAAATTTGAGAACACTGCTAACCGACTATGGATCCTTATCTGGCGAGGAATTCACGTGACTAGGGTTAGTGAAGGCCTATAAATAGTCTTGTTGCGGCAGCCTTAAGAGACAACTGGGGAGAGAGAAAAATATAGAGAAATAAAGGATCTTATCTCATTATCTTTGCCTCTACTTTGTTTTCTAGGGTTTAGAAACCATGAAGTCTTTTCTCTTTCTTCTTGTTATGAACTCCATGAATATGAGCTAGAGTTTTCTTTGGGTTATGGATTAGTTGGATTTCCAAACATGAGTTTTTGTTCAATAAATTAGTTTTCTCTCATATTATCGTTTATGATTCACCATTAATATTGTCATATGATTGAATGTTTGTTTTGTCAAGTTGCAAATTGGTAGAACTCACATGCATGTCTTTTGCTAGATTAGGGTTATTATACGCAAAAGTGATAATTCCTGATTTGAAGTAGCATAAATATGATTATAGTGTGTAGTGATATATTCTTATGATCTTATGTGAACCATAACCTTTGTTAAATCGGATTAGTGCTTTTACACGTTCGATTGCTTTGATTGGCCTGATTTCATAGAACTTAATGCATCTAGGGAATTAAACTTGATTAGTGCTTTTACACGTTAGGTTGTTCTTTTATATAGAATTCATATTCGCATCTTTTAATGTGTTTGTTGATGACAAGAGGAGATTAGCGGGATATTCTTCCGACCAAGGTATTCTAGGGCCTTTGATAAAAGTTGAGATTAAAATATCAATTCTAGTTATTGTGTTGAAAACATGTTTGTGATTGAAGACGAAATCCATGACCAATACTTTCTCATCCTTGATTTGATTTGTTTACCTTTATTGTTTGCTTTTATTTAGTTTTAATTTTATAAAAATCGAAAAACCCGGTGTTATTTATAGGAAACAGAATCAATTTGACAACCAAGACCTCTCTGTGGGAACGATCCTTTCTTGCCCTTGCTTCATTATATATTTTGAGTAGTAAGAAAGTGTAATTTATTTTTGTGTCGGCTGACAACCGATCAACTGGGGACTTAGCATCCCGCACATGGAGAAAGAGGCTCAGTGATCAAACGCATGTTTGCTTCCCTTCATACCTCCCTTTTACACGACATTTGCAATTTCATATGACATGTGCAATCATTCATGACCAAGATGCAAATTCCATTTAAAATAACCTCTTTCAGAAAAGTTATTCACAAAACTATCTCAAAATAAACCAATTCAATTACCTATTAATTCAAAACTAGAAGTCAAATTATGAAAATAAATCCTCACTATCACTCAAAAGAAAAAGAAGAGACAAGTGTATAGCACGAATCCTTCAAGGAAAGTCCTTCAGCAGCAACTCGTCCTTCTGGGCAAGAGCGACTTTCATCCTTTGAAGTACAGCCCGCCTCACCTTCAACTCCTCGAGACAACTTTTCAACCTCTTCTTCCCCGGCGAGTAACACATTCTGCGAAGGGGCTTCACCTTGTAATTTCGAGCTCCGAATCTCGGAGAACCCTTTGAGGAACCAAGGAGCATTAAATTCATCTTGCACAAACACATCTCGATGGCACTTCCGGTCTTCAATTATCTCCTCGAAACCTGTCGAACAGTTGTGACGCTCATCCCATGGATAGAAAATAAATCCTCCTGAACGCGGTTGACCAATGCAAGACGACTTTTGAGCTTCGTAGTGGTAGCAATGTGGCCATGTTTCTCCCATATTGCCGTGTACAACTCTTTGAACCGAGCCGGCACATTGAATCCTCCAACCAACACATGACCTGGATAAGGAACAATGAAAAGAGGATCGAACAAAGCTCCAGGTTGCGCTACCAATACTTCACCAGTCACATGAGCCTTGTCAGTTGCAGGAGGTCTTTCATAAGAAGTCGCCACGATAGCTTTATTGATTGGAACATGCTCAGAACATTCTTCAAGGGGAGCCACCTCAACAATAGCGGATGTTTCCTCTCTTACATTCCTCCCGATATCTACTTCGCTCTGGGTGCTAATTTCCATCACGGCCCTATTAACAAGATCACTTAGGGAGGCACCTTGTCCAACCGAGCTTGCATCATCTCTGTCATGGTCGGGAAAAAGAGCGGTTTCTCCAGACTTCTCAGCATGAAGATCAATACCGCCAGACTTCTCAGCATGAAGATCAGTACCGCCAGATTTCTCAACATGAAGGCCAACATTACCAGCCTTCTCATTCTGAATGCGCGCCAACCTTGTGAAGACATTCTCTTTCGGAATTCCCTGATTTCAAGCAAGGATCACTCTTAGAATAATTTACTCTGGAGAAATGAAGGAACCAACGGAAAGAGATTTAAATACCTGCATATTGGAGGAATTGAGGATCACCGAACCACATGCCTGCCTCTTAGATCTCTCTCTACCCGGGACCTAATCCTCGGCTACGGGTCCGTTTGGCTGGAAGTGGCCTCAACCGGAAATGCTCCTTCAGGACGTCAGAAGATGGCTCACCATGGGAATCTGTCACAACATCCTCCGAGAACTCTTGGAAAGCCAACAGTTGCTTCCTCCAAAATTCCTTATACTTTTCGGTTACCACTGAGTTTCTCCCAATAGGACAGAAGGGAAGACTCTGCGATGCAAAGAATATGTCAGCATCAAAGATAACCGGGAGAAGTTCTTTCGAAGCCTCCGAAGGATGAATAAAGGGAACACCCTGGTCAAATCCCATTTGACGAGCATCCTGTCGATGTTGTACGGAGTCACAGTAAGAGCTTTGTTGAATAGAGACGGGATATATCCCGGAATGCAGCTGTGCAGATAAATAAGTTCTCCAAATTTCATAGTCTCGGCATCGGTACGCAACGCAGCATCAAGACCATCAGAAGCGATAGCAAAAGTCTTTGGCTGAAAAATGGAATGGTGGATCGGCCCCCATGGGCGGAAATTTACAGAAGACACATTATCAAAGATATCCACGAGTTTTACACCGGTTCTGGGACGCCTCCTTTGCCAACGAAGTATTCTCGAGCCACCATACAAATTGCCGAGCGAAGTTGCGGGGAGCAGGAGCATAACTTTTGAAATGTTCCACAAGAATGCCTGAAGAAAAGCGAAGTGGACATACGACTCCACCTTCTTGTACCCGTTGGAAACATGCATATCCATTGCTAAGGCGTCCAGATGAGAATACAATGATCCAAGGAACAAGGCACCTAAGGGAAGAACTTCGCCGTTTGCTACCTTTATAGCAATCTTAAACAGAACACCCCTTATGGTTGTCTTTCCAGAACCGTCATCATATATATCTCTGGATAACCACAAAGACAGGAATGCAATCACACTGAGCTCGTTTTCCAACTCCTCATTCGGCTCACGGGTTTACAGGAGACCATTCAGATACCCACAGTGTAAAAGCATCTTGTATCTTTTTTCTCCTCCTTGTCCGGATCGTCGAATTTTGTCACCTTTCGGAGTATAGTGTCATGATCACGTTGTTCCGTGTCAGAAAGCACATAATAAAGATTCCCAGCAACAGGCAGGTTCATCAATGCAGCTACGCTTTCCAGAGTAATAGTCATCTCTCCCCATCTAGATATAGCTGTATGAGTAGAAGGGCGCCACCGAGAAATGAAAGTAATCAAGCTGCAAAGATCTTTCTTAATTTCAAGAGTAGCAGATGCCATGATCGCATCGAGG
Source organism: Papaver armeniacum (assembly GCA_023531295.1). Lineage (NCBI taxonomy): Eukaryota > Viridiplantae > Streptophyta > Magnoliopsida > Ranunculales > Papaveraceae > Papaver > Papaver armeniacum. The sequence continues at coordinate 139,688 of JAJJWW010003271.1, read as the reverse complement.
ATTTGCGCTTTGGTCAAATTGGCTTTAATTTTCTTATTATTCAATATGCGCCTCATCCATCCTTCATAAGAGGACAGTGGAGTATGACAAGTCTTGAAGTCGATAGGAGATGGCGGATCATTTCTTTGAAGACAGAACCTCATCACAAGTGCCGAAGAAGAAGATGGATAAGCTTCTATATTTTCTGAATCTGAAGCGAGGACTATCCTGTGAGAGGATGTTTCCTAATGTTTGGAAAAGACAAGGTGAACAACTCATCACAATGTTCGGCATATCTTTGAAGTCATCAACACTTCCGACTTGGCACCAAAAGATTATCTCCGGAAGACATATCGACATGAGTTCTTTTCTTCATTCTACAATAAATACGGAGTCGATACTTGTATAAAAAAAAAACATCGCGAACTGCATTCACGTTGGAATGCACAAGACTGGGATTGGGTCCAAGCACCGCTCAAGTTTCAAGTCCTGTATTGGTTTCAAGTCCTGTATAAGTTTCAAGTCCTAAGGTATTGGTTTCAAGTCCTAGTATTGGTTTCAAGTCTGGTATTACTCAAGCCTCATGTCCGGGCACAAGGCTAGTATGAGGTCGACTTTCAGTCAAGCATGTGTGGGTGGGACCCACGTTCGGATCAAACGCACATGGTGGGACTGCATTCGTATACACGTATTATAACACGGTTTTCTCATGAGAATTGTGTTCATGAAATTCAAGCCAAATTTCTCTCCAAGCTACAACCTAAGAAACTAGGTTTTACATGCAACGACGGAAGAAGAAGCAAAAACGGCATATTCTTGGGCTCGCGGAACTAAAATATTCTAGCAAAATGGGTGGTTTTACTATCAATCTTGATGGAAGCTGGGCATGATGTATCTATCAAAAGATTTTTACCTAAGAAATTAGGGTTTTCCTAAAAAAAAAAAACCGAAAACTTACCTTGGACGGACGACGGCGGCGCGACTCCGATGGCGGAATAAGTCGGCGGAGGCCGATGGCGATCGCAGACGGAACTCACCAAACAAAAAAAAATCGTGAGAAAAAGAATAGGGGTTGTTCTCTTTTATAGACAAAAATTAGAAGAATCCCAATAGAACAAGGATTCTCTTTTATTTGGCTTCCTCTTGATTCAAATACCCAAAGAAGGAAACCTGGTCCCACCAAAGGATTCCATGCAAGCGCAACGGCATGGACAACTAGCCTCGGTCAACACTCTTCCGGGTAAATTTCCTTTGTCATGTCTTTATCACATATGTATGTCACCATCTCATGCCTACCCCACAATAGTGTAACCATTATGTGCTAGGCAGGGGACTTAATGTTGATGGTGGATTTTCATTTAAGGTTAAAATTGTAAAAACTTAAAATCATGCGCTGACATCTTGTAAAAGATAAAGCCATTAATAAGTGTTGGATACTCCTTCACTTTACTAATTCACCTAGAATGGAGCATGTGGCAACAATCCCATTCTGTGAATTAAATACACGAAATTCATCCAGGTTGGAGCATGTAGCAGCAATCCCATATACCCTGTGAATTTTTATAGCATTATTAATTAATGCGTAAGAAGCCTTGTATTTCTTGTACCCATTATCAGTGCGGCATGACGACTGAGTGTTGCTCTCAGCAAAGCAACACGAACCTCCAAGCATTATAATGAAAGCATGTACGAAATACCCGTATAGGTTGCAACTCTCGGTGTGTTATACTAGCCCGATTGAGAACTCTCGGTGTGTTATACTAGCCCAATTGAGCATCCGGACTGTCTGTATCAGTCTGGATATGATCTCGTTCATCCAACCTCGCCAGCGTGATTGGATGGCCCAGATCAATTCCATAACCCCCAAGTAGGTATGGAATATTCACGCCAACCAACGCGGACCCCGCATGGTCGGCCTCCCAAAATATTGGCATAGCTTGCCAAAACGTCCAAACCAGGCGTATGGACGGAAAACCCTAAATTAAGGTTTGCGGCATATTACATGTGTCGCAAAACAGTCTCAACCATCCATCTTCGCAGGTATAGATGGAGGGCGTAGATGTAGATTCAAAGGGCCCCAGATCATGTCAACACAATCACCGTGGGCCCGCCTACATACCTGACTAATCGGTCAGGACCAACCATGGTTGGTCATTGATGAGTGCCAATTATTGCATATTTATACACCTATTTATTGGCATTTAACTCATCTTTTGTGTTCAGAAATCGAGATATTATCCCAGTTCATTTTCTTTGTTTTCAAGAATAAATATGTGTACTAATTAATTTTGTGTTTTTAGGTAATAAATAAAGCTCGGAGAAATTGAAGAGCCAAAAGAGCAAAGAATTGGAGACAAGCATCTATGGAGCAAAAAGCCAAAGCCCGCGCACGCACCAGTTGCAACCCAACAAGTAGCAACCCATTTACAAGACATGGGCTTGAGCTAGCCACGACCCGGATCCGAGCCCGTCCACCACGAGCCGTTGAGATCTTCTCCATCTAAATCCAACGCTCGTTGCCTCCTACATTTCAACTCTCGATGTCTCCGCTCAACACCAAATCACCCCAGTTCACCTTCAACCGTTCAGATCTTCTCCAGCTAAATCCTACGGTCGCTGCAGCTGGTGCATCATCTCTCGCCACTCCTGCTCCACACTGAATCAACCCATACCCCTACACCATCGACCATCACCCCATTTCTCTTCTTCTCCTTCTCTTTCTTCTCCATACCTCCAGCAGAGAAACCATCCCCCTTTACCTCCTTCACCCATGCTCATGGCAGAGCCATCATCACCACCTTATCCTTATCCTGCCAGCTTCACCAACCGCACCAGTAGTCCTTTCACCTCCCCTCTAGGTTTAGTTATCTCTCTTTTAGTTTCTCCATAACCCTAGAAGCTAATTTAAAGATAACTAGAACTAGGGTTTCATCAAAACAGTCGAAGCATAGAGCTCTGAGCCGAATTGACAGAAGAGACGACTGATTCAGAGATATGGGCGGTATGGGTTTGATTTTAATTTGTATTTTGAAGAAAATTAGGGTTTAGAATTTCATGTATAAATAGAAGAACTGTGGGTGTTAGAAAGCATGCCTGGATTAGCCAGAGATGCAATTTATATTTAATTTTTGTTATTTGTTGTTTTTAATGTTTTAAATTAGTTTGCTAGGGTTTCACTGAAACCCTAATTCACTGTTGTGATTGCAACTTAGTTTGAGTAATCTTGAATGCTTAAATTATAGAGATAACTTCAATTATAGTACCCAATGTTTTTCTCTCACAATGGATGCCTTGTATCTATTGTAGTTAGGTTACAACTGCATTGAGAATACCTCGGCCTTAAACCTTAGACCCAAATGCTAATTCCCTTGACTAGTTGTACTTAATTAGACAACTAGTGCTCGGGGTTAGTACCCTCGGTGATATTTGAAGTATTACATGGAGAAACTCCTTAGATAGGAGGTGGAATTGACACGCTGCCTTTATCTCATCACAGGACAAGAAAGCTCAACTTAGTTGAACTCATAATAGGAATTAGAGGTGAATGTGAAGACCCTAGTACCCTTTCAATCCCCATTGTCACTGTGTTACATCTTATTTCACTATCTTAGTCACTAATGCAAACTCAGTCGCATCGACAAAACTCATAATTGTGTCACATTTCTCTTTGAATTCAGTTAAGCCGAGCCTTAGATCACACTTAAGCACACCCATTTCTCTGTGGGAAAGACCCGTATTTGCCTTGTGCTTCATAGCAGACACCGTGCACTTGCGGTTTAACAAGTAGGCCATAAAATAAACATCTACCCAGGACTACCACTCATCCCAATTCGTGCGCCCGAACAGAGCATGACGCACGGCCGTGAAACCCAAAATTAGGGTTTTGAGCATCACGAGCGTCCATCTTCTCCGGCACGAATGGAGGGTCCCAGTTAGATTAAGCAGGTCCGATCATACCAAAGATGACCACCGTGGGCCCGTATATCCCCTCACCTGATCGGCCAAGGCATATCATGCCTGGCTATCCCAAAATGCGCGTCCAAACTTGCGTGGTCACACTTCCCAAATTGCAACCGATCTCGACCACTCAACTTCACCTGGACGATTTGAGTGGCTTAGATCACGTTTTCATGGGACAATCGTCGTATAGGCGTGAACACCAGCCTACCACCTACACTCCAGACCGATCGACCAAGACCGGCCAAGAATTGGTTGTCTTGGAACGCGCTGAAGATGACGTGATGTGCGGCTCTTGCGGCACTAGTTTTTCTGTCACAAATTGATCTCGACCACTCAACTTCACCGGACGAATTAAGTGGCCCATATCATACTTTTGTGAGGTAATGGGGTATGGGCTCCTGCACCGTCATGCCGTCTACATGCATGTACGATCGGCCTGGCCAAAATCGTCTCCCAAGCTTGGATTCGACCAAGCTGAAGAATGATGCATGCGCACCTCTTCAAAACCCTAATTCCATCAATGGTCGCAGATGAGTGTCTCGTCCGTCCAAATTCACCGGCTTGGTTATACAACCCTGGTCAGGAGTTAATTGGTCAGTGAGGCGTTCACCACCCATCACTCTACCACATCATGATGCAGTACCTGCATAAAATACACATGATACTTCACAAGTATCAACTTCCTGAATAACGCAGTTATTCAATTTAGCATTACATGCTACCTTTTTTGGGTCCCACGATCCACACATTCCAGACATCAATCATGTCACAAACTGGGGGATACATACTAGGGTATTGGTCTGGTGGTTTACAGCGTGCAGCGTGCAACGCGCCATCACAAGAAAGTGTTAGGAAGTCATGGACGGTTAGAGATGACAGGAAAAGTGGGCAAGACTGGTCGTGTAACACCAACACACAACTCCACTACTCCATCACTCCACTTCCTCCACTTCCCACGAGAGACGTGAATAAGGCTCAAATGACTTGTATAAATAGGTTCTCCTCCCTATTTTCCAAACAGGGAGAAAAACAACACAAGTCCGCATTTAGACGAAACCAAGTGTTAATAAAAACGTATTCAAACACCCCGCAGCTGCGTGCATCAATCGTAAGCCTGCTCACCTTTACGTTACAAGTCATAAGCAAGCCAACACCTTCACAATCTCAACACCTTCTTCACTTCCCTCCCTAATATCAACCCCATCTCCTTCACTTTGTGACCGAAACAAGTCTGGAACAGCCATTTCTCGGTTTAGGCCGGACTTGCACTGATTGATTTCCTAATCTACAAGTACTCACCACAAATGCATTTGTTTAGGGTTTAGATTCATTCCTCATCCACACACCCCAAATTACCAAATCCGGCAGGAATAGTTTTCACCCATAAACAACTATTTTACATGAAAAAAACAAAGAACCGGATCCTAATTAAAATGATCCGACAGAACACCAACATAGTTAGCCCGCAGTGAGGAAAATTAGGGGAAAATGACACCAATAGAGCTTTAAATTTCAGCAACACCATTAATACTTCTCAGAGACATTGAACTAAAACATTGTAGGAGTAGAGTGAATTCTTAGAAATAAGAATACAAAACGAAAGATGCATAAATTTATAACAACTCACAGACAGAAACACGAGTGCATCAAAAAATTAAAATGGGTAGGGGATAATGTCCTAGAGAAAAAACTAAACAATAGTAGAACACAGAAAATATTTGGCCAATAATATTGATTGCAGCAAACAATGAAATTAGATAAAGAACAAGAGCAACCCATGGTGTTGGAAAAAATTAAGGATCTAAAGAAAAATCAAACCTTGAGAAAGCTAGAGAAGCCCCTGAAATTATCGAATTGAATTAGATGATGAAACAAATCCCTAAATATTGACGTCTAGTTCATATGATTAATTGAAGGAAAAAACAAAGAGACCCCCCGACTTGAACAGCTGCAAAAACACTTGACCAGTAAACAGAGGAAGATGAAATTCTCCATGAAGGGAATAAACATATACCACGGTAGATTAAATGGACCCTAACGGGCTACATGGCCGGTAAACCTAGGAGAGTTAGCCTGACATAGAAGGGAAGGAGATAAGTTCAAAAATTAATACTGGGAATTGAAAAAAGAGATCAATCAATAGAAGATAGAAGCGATTGAAGTGAAATTATTTCTGATATCTGAACATGCAGGAAATTTGGATCCTAAAAATGCTTGAATCGGAGAAGATTGAGTCGACCCGTTAGTCTCCCGATCCGCAGAGCGTTTAAAGCTTCAATGATTTACTTCTTCTTCTTTTTCTTGTCAAAGGCGTACATATATTGATTTCAAAGTATTGACATGAAAATGTTAGGGACGGGCCTAGCAAGGGGCTTACCCGGGCTATAGCCCGTCCCTCGTTTTGGTCAAACAAAATTTTTGTATGGAAAATTTGAGTAAATCTGTGTCAAGCCCACCTGAAAGTAGAAGTAGCTAGTGTGATTTCCGGCCCAAATAATTGTTAGCCCATTACAAAATAGAATTTTTAAAAAGAATTAGTTTAAAACATGATTTTCTTTTCTCTAACCATGTTTTTTCATTAATTTTCTTCATTTTGATCTTTATTTATCTAGTATCTTGTCTAGTATCTTATAGGAAAATCTGGACTTTCCACTAAATATGTTGTTGGTTCTAAAAATATTTACCACGGCCTTTGACCGCATGGGAGAAAAAATTATAACCTAGCCCTACCTAAGTAAATTTTCCAGGTCCGTCCAAAATGCGGTTGCATGCATTTCCAGTTCATAAATAACATGACTTGACATCGTACTACACACTGAGATTAATGAGTACCTTTTCTTTCCTGGAGAATTTTTGAAGCATTAATAAGCGTCTCTAATCAAACGTTAACACTTATAGTATATTATTTAAAAGTGATTTTTATTTGGTTTTGGCAAAGAAATAAGATAAAAATAATAAAATACGTGACATATAATGGTTATTTGCATTACAGAATGCTTTATACAGATAATTTCAAAAATTCATCAGTATTTGGATGCGCCAATTCAAATAACTATTCACTTGAACCAACGAGTGAAAAAAGAAAGCATCATCACTAATATCTTTCATAAAAGTGAAATTGTAGTTCTTTTATACTATAATTTTTAGTTAATATATTTCGTCTTTTCATAAAGAAAAAAAAATAACTATTCACTGGCTCTCATTAAATATTTTTTTAAAAAAAAAATTTAAATTTGTTTTTTCTCTCTTCGGTTTTGTCTTAGCTAATGTTGGTCTAATTTGCAGTTTCGCACCACGAAGTGGAGATCGAAATACTCTTTTGCTGCCACGAAGGTGACCAACTTGGTAAGTTGCGGAACGCTTATTATTTTTAAAGGAGTGCAGTTGCGGAACGCTTATAAATTTACTCACCCTAATTTACAAGAGGATGGATAGAGAAAGAGCGCAAAAACCGCTCTACATTGACAGGAAAATTTTCTTGGTTACAATGGAGGTGATTGGAAACAAAAGGAATTAGGCTAGAGGAGAAGAAGCGAAGAGGTTTTTCGTCATGGCTACACTTTTCAAAAAGTATGGTACATTGGTTGGTGGAGGTTCTGAAGGAAGCAATGGACTTCTACTGTGAGAAGAGGAAATGGACGAGAAGAGATGGTGAAATATCATATCTAGAAGAAGTTAAGGAGAATGATGCATGGAAATATTTGAGAATCTCAAGAGTACGAAGAGGAGATGGTCCAAGATCGTATGCGCTTTGCATTCCTTGTGGTGATGGATGCTATTATTGGGGAGTGATTTACAAGGAGATTTTGAGGTGTACGCAGGAAAACAATGTGATTAGACGGACTGTTCAGAATGCCCCTAGGAGCTCTGACTTTGAAAGCACATTACCAAGATCTATGGTCAAGGAAATAGTTTGCAGGGGAATGATTAAGGTGAATGGCATAGTGAGATGGAAGCGAGTAGCAAGAGAGGTCTTAAAGCAGATGCAATGGGATTCTTTTCTTGACTTAGAAATCATTGATGAGCAATCTGCTTACATTGATTTAGTCAGGGATTATTGGTTGGATCTCTGGAGGACAAAAAAGTTAATCGTGGATAATACGGTGGTAACTTTATCATAGATGAAACCAAATCTGACATGGTAGATTGAAAGAAGGAGGTACTACAAGCTGGAGGGAAACAGGAAGCAGTAATACCAATTCAAGCTATGTCAAGATATGAAAAATGGGTGAAAATTCGAGGCATCCCACATAAATCCTGGAGCTATAATTTATTCAGATCCGTTGGCAATTCATTAGGGGGCTTTCTAGAGATTGCAGATAGCACCTTGAGGAAGGAAAGCTTGAATTTTTTTAGAATCTCAGTCAAGGGGCGGTTTCTTGAAATTCCGATGGTACTATTGGTTGAAGAAGATGACCAAGCTTGGGCTGTTACCATTGAATGGGATTATAATTTTGTTCCTAAGAATAAGGCTTCATTAGGGGAGTTTCAGACTGTTAGTGGAATTTGAAAATATGCAGAAAAATTCAAATTCAAAAACTGATTCCCCCGCTATTTTGAGAGCAAAATCGGTCAGAGTAGAGACAACACACTCGGTTGCTTACACTCAGGTCAATCGTCTTTGAGGAACATTGTCTTACAATCCAAAGCAAACGGCTAGCACGATGGGTGGTCATTCAACTTTTACAGATTCAGTGGTTCACGAAGATGTTCTCACTCAATCTGAGGCTCACAGTATGCATGGGATGGCAGGTGTAGACCCTATGTTACTTTGTGAGTTTGACAATGGAGAGTCTAGATTTGTGAACAATGGAAGTGTAGGTGCAGTGCCCAGTTCACAAGATAGATTCGACATTCCGACTAGCAATAAGTTTCAGACCTAGTAGAAGTGAAGGTGTAATACCTACTTCATCTAGGTTGGACCTCATTGACAGTATATTGGCAGCGGAATCTTTTGGTTGTTTGAATGTGGTTGGATGTGTTGTTGTAGAACCCAAGCATTCATTCAATCAGGCGACTTCTGTTGGTCTTAATTCTGGGTATTCTCTTACAGATAATGGCAGATGTGGGGTTGGTTTTTCCTGCTATTGCTGTAGAGAATACTTTTTTGGTGGATCATGCAGACAATGGGGTTTATTCCTCAATCATGCCTGATGACTTGCAGATTGTCTTGCATGAAAAACCTTGGACTGATGCAGATTCTCTTGAGCAGGACACTGCCTTGCCTGATATAGCTGCGCCTTTGCAAATCTCTAATCCAAAAGATCTTTTCCATGTAATGGAAGATCATATTGTCATTAATCTTGGCAACTTGCAGGAGGTTAATATTGACTCAAATGAGGTGATTTTATCCACCTCTAAAATGGTTTTTGAGTTATGATGCAATCTTGGTGGTATTAATAACAAAGATGAGAAGAAGACCAAAGATGTTATTGAAGAAATTCTATTCAAATATAGAGACATATATATATATATATATATATATATATATATATATATATATATATATATATATATAATGCTTTGGCAGAAGGAAAAAAGGTGCAAGACAGTTGTGAGACTACATTCTCAAGCGATTCTCAAGAGAACGAAGAGGAAATGGAGGAGCTAAATTCAAGGGAAGATGGTTTAATTAATAGGATCTAAAATAATCAGCTGGAACTTAAAGGGAATGAATGCTTATAATAAACAAATTGCGGTGAGAGATTTAATCTCTGCTCATAAGTGTTTGGCTTGCGGCATTCAAGAAACTAAGTTACACTACACCAAAACAAAGATTTTGTCACAGGGTATTTCTGTTACTGAATAAATTTGTAACACATATACGCCGTTAGAGAAACGCTGTGATAATTATTGTTATTTTTTTTTGTAACAGTTTTCACTGTGACAAAATTTGGTTAGAGTCACATTTACAACTGTTACATTATTTAATAGTAACAGTTAACCTAATTTTAGAATAGCGACACGTGGCTCATTTGTCACAGTAATTATAACAGATTTAATTGTCATTCTAACTTTGCAACAATTCGGTAATGACACGTGTTTTACAAGCCAGGTAGCCAACTTTTTTTGCCACGTGTCACTTTTTCTAACGATTACAATAACACATATAAGTGTTGCATACTTTTTGCAACAAAGTCCCTATGGACACCTGTCATCTTTTGTCACTATTATCAGAACGTTAACACTTTACTCTTATTTGTAACAAAGATTAAGATGATGACACGTGTTGTTTTTCTTCACAATTTTGGTCACAGTTATATCTGTGACAATTCTTTCAATTACAATTAAAAAAAAATGGATAGTCCAGGTCATTCTTATGGACCTGGCCTTCCAGTTTACAGGCCTGCACAATTAAACCTGAAACACAGGCCTGCAAAATTCTTCTTTTTCAATCTGCAATTCACCATATTTTACCATTCATGCATACATTACAGAAACACAAACTCTCCACATTTTACCGTAACTTCTCAACAAAATTCTGCACACTCAGATATGAAACTGTACACTCAGATTTCTATGACTAACTTACAGGGACTTCCACATGAAGAAAACTTAACGCCTGAAGCTTGAGTTACTAGTCCAGATACTTCCACTAGCATAGCAGCATTTCCAGTGAGACATAGTGCCTGTCCATTTACAACATAAGTTAGCATTTTCTTATAATTTGAAGCTCCAGATCTAAAGCAAATGATGGAGTACGAGTTCAAAAAAAATACAAACATTTAAAGGGTAGTACCTTTCCAAGAGGATTCAACTTAAGAAACTCTGGAGCTTTGTTGAAACCCCATTTCAAAATCCTTAACAAGATCAACTTTGATTCCAGAGTACTCTCCAACAATAAGTGCCTTGAAGGCATTTTTGTTTGTACTTCTAGCATGCAAAACCTACAGAGTAGACACAACAACAAATAAACATAAATGTTAAGCCAATCAAGTTGACAAGATATAATTTCAGTTCTTTTCTACTTGGAAGTCAAAGTAAGTATTTCATAGACTTACTTGTTATGATTCCTGCCTTCAAAGAGGTTCATACAAATAAGAATATCCACTACTCCCTGCAAACGGCAATCAATGTAATTAGTTTACTAGATAACATATACAAGAGTAATGAATATTGGGCGATGTCTAGCTAACCCAAAGCAAAATCAATACAAGTTTATCAAGGTCTTTCAAAACGGTAATTCTATCATTTTAAGCAACCAACTACGCAATCCATGAAATATTTACCTTCTCAACGGAAGGAGGATCCAAGATCTCACATCAGGGTGCCGCAACAATTCCTTCGCAACCAATGCCTTGACTGAGGGAGACAGAGCATTATGCATCGATTCAGATGGTGATTGCTCCACTTTGGACAGATGAATTTTAACTTTCTAAAAATAAAAAGGAAGACAGAGGAACAAATAAGAGAAATGTATAAGCCATTATTGTACCAACCAAAGAACAAGATAAGTTACAAACATAAGAAAAATCAGGCCAAATCGTACTCCAAAACCATAAATCTATGATGATCTGTCAGAGCATTGTGATCAACAGTGAACTTCACAGGGGAGATTAACAAAATAAGGATTCCTCAAGAGCAAATGGGGGATTAAAAGTTCCAATTACCTATGATTATCTGGTTAGCAGGCAAACTAGCATTAAATCTTAGAAAACCTCTAGATTTTATGCCAAGTACACATCTTTGATTGACTAATAATTTCTATCAGTTGAAAACCTAAGCATCCTAACACTACAGCTATAAATCGGACATACTAGGGTTATAAATCACATCCCTCTTAGATGTTATAAACCCTATTAATTGAAAACAAAGAGAAACATTATGAGAGAAAACATATCTAAAACCGATCTACTCTTAAAATAACCAAATCTCATCTGTTTCTGAAGGTACAATTCGTTATTTCCATAAATGAAATAACATAATTTTTCATAAGGATAAGCACAACACTAAGAAGTAGACCATTAAAACAAAAACTTAAAAAAAGCCTTCTGAAATCAACAAAACAAAACATAAAAAACTACACAAGTAGTAAGGGTAAAACTCTCCTTAAAGAGGGAATACTCGCATCCAAAATATGCAAAAGTTGATCAACAGATGAAGGTGGTTTGAGAAGGTTTTTCCCATATTCCATAAGCCGACTTTTTAGTAGTTTGTCAGCAGCAGCCTAAGTACTACTCAAATGCAGTCATGCATGTGCTTCCTCATAAGAAGCATAAGTGCAGAAACGGGAAAAATTGCGAATCTTCATTGTAGAGATAGATAGTGTTCAGAATGAGTAGGAGGTTATTTATCCATTCATATAATTTAGTCGGATACAATACTTTCATCATCACAACATTTCAATCTCAATTCATAAGAAGATTCTTTGAAATAAATCAAAAAAAGGGAAAGAAAAAAACAGTAAAAACTAAATTGATTAATAAAAAATAATACCCGAACAAAATGATTCTTAGGCCAAATTATGAGGTCAACACCCACATAAGTTCGAAAGATTAGGCTCTTCCATACACAGAAATACAGTACCAAAGAAATCCAAGTTTCCAACTAACAAAATATATCAATGGGATAACACGAAACAAGTCTCGGTATTACTACTAAAATGCAAGCAAACTATCAATGATTCTTATGAACCAGAGGAATCCTTCATACTACGAATTTTTTCAAAGCAACACAACATAAAAATTCATAGTCATATACTAGCCGAGTAACCTTTAAGTCTCCAACAACCCACAATGTGAACAAACAACACCTCTAAGTGATAAAACTACGAATATAAAGCAAATAAAAATCAATTGATAGTAAACATGAAAACAGAACCAACTTACTTCCCAAATCATCTAATCTTGATTGTATTTCCTAGCCAAAGCCATCAAAGAAGTCTCAATAATACCTCCACGAAGCCTCAAAACCAAATGAAGTGTAGATTCTCAAATCGGAAGGTGCCCAAAGATACCCGCAATAGGCGAATAAATACTTCTCGTGTCTCACAATCTTGTACAATCATAATATCTGAAAGCAACAATCTAGGATACGTACTTATCATATTAACTTTATCCATCTATTTTCTTTGAACGAAAGGTGACTATTCTACCATATGGCAGGTTATATAAGACAGCAGTAGCATCATTCACTAGAGCCGTTAGCCATCAACTGCACTACCATTACTAAACTACACCAAGTATCACTGAAAAACATAAGAACATATTTAGTGTCTCCAGTGAATCCAATACCTAAAAAAATAAAGGATTTAGAATGGAAAATTACTTCATTAAAAGAAAACTACGATCAGAAGTAAGAATGATGGCTAACTGCAGACTCATGTTAAGATCTAAACCTCTTACATACCCTATTAAAAACACTCAGAACATCACTGCCATTGCAAGAGTCCCCTATTTGATCAATACAGCAGAACTTTCGCAAAAAAAAGGTTGGATGATGTATTCGTCCTTGTAAAATCCTTGTAAAAGTAGCTCCCTGAAGTCAAATAACACGAAGAAAATCAATTTTATAGAATGAAGTAACAGGAAAAGTATCAAACTACGTAGTTCAAATCGATAACAACAAGTTAACTTCTACATAAAACAACAAATAATCTTACAGTCTTGACCAAAATAAGACTTGAAAGAAAAAACTTCAACTCAAGAACCAATGTCACAATTTGAAAGCTTACATGAATGTGAACTTGTACATATATGCAATACTTTCCTCTACTAGTAACATGGGTTACAGAGATTAAGACTAAATCATTTAACCAAAAAAGTACTAATTTTTCATACATCTTCTGGTACCTGACTTCATGTATTGATCTCACCTTAAAAAACTTGGCTTCTATTTCATTCAGACAGAAATATCAAAGGCACTACGTAATTGTGAAGAAAAAAGGAAAGAGCCATATCAGCTTACACTCTAGCGACTTCCTCATGGGTGGAGAATGCAACAAAACCAGAGCCCTTGCTCACTCCTCCATGATCAAGCATCTCCATTACCAACCCCAATACTACTACAAATCACCACCACCACCATCTTTAGTATCATACAACAACGAATCACAAGCACCACCATCTCCATTACCTATAAATGACAATCAAAAGCACCACCATCTCCATAACCTGGAAAGAATAATCAAATTAAAACTAAGAAGCCTTTGACGATCAAATATAACTTAATTTATAAATTATGAACAAATGAAAGTAATGAACAATGTAACATATGCGAGAGATATTCTAAATTATATACGGGATTTCTCCCGATCTTAAAAAAAATTACAAACCCAATATCCCATACAATTATGTTGAACAAAAACTTTCAAACCCATCAAAGATACATAATCTAAGCAAAAATCCTAACATAATAAAAAAAAAATCTGGATCTAATTACTTCATTAACACAAGAGTAAAACCAATTGACTTCTAATAACTTCATCAACAAAAAATCTTATTACTTCTATAACTTGGTTAACAAAAAAAATGAAAAAAAAGAGGGAGAAGTTATACCTGAGGATCTTCAACAAATGCAAGTGAGGATTTTCAATGTTCTTCTACTGATTGGTAGAACAAAAAAACAAATGATAATTAAAACCATATCCAGAAAATCAAACCCTAACTTAAAAATTGAAAAATAGAGAAAATAAATTGCGAATTTACCTGATAAGGTTTGTAGAAAATCAAACCAAACGTAAAGAATTTTCTATGAAATCAAAAGAAACCCTAACAAAAACCCCAAATCAAAACTCTAATTTCAATCCAAATCTTAAAGAGAACTTGAGATCTACTGGGTTCCAATAAAAATAGGGTATCTATTTCAATGAAATTAGAGTATTTATTTACGGGGTATATGGATTACGGTTTCGTTCTCTGATTGGAGGAGGGAGATGAAGAAGATGGAGAAAAGAGCAGCGGTAAGGTTGGAGCATATGGGGTTACGGCTTCCACATAGGTTTGTTGATTCAAACTCGACTTGGTTGATTCTAAAACTCGGCGTTTGGTTATGAAGTAGATCGAGAGTAATAACTCTACTTCGAGAATGTTAGGGTTTCAGTCGAGAAAGAGAAGAAGATGGGTGAGGGAGGCGGAGAAGAATTTAGATTTAGGTTTCTCATTTTCATTTTCTCTCTCTTCAAACCATATATAGAAAACCCTTATTCTCAAAAAAAGAGTCGACGACTAGTGTCTTTGACACCCATCTAATTGGTTCCGAAGATCAAATGGTTATCTTCTTACCACATGTCACAAACATCTTCATTGGATGGCTCTCCTAGGTTTAAATTAGTTAGTGCAACTTATCACTTAGAGCATCTCCAACAGCGGGTGTTAAAAATCCTACGTGGAATTTTTTTTGAGACCCTTATTTAAAAGAATTTGTACATATAGTAAATATAGGACCCCATGACTAGTAAACCATCTCCAGCAGTATAGAGGTTTGACCCTTAGAAAACCTTGTGTGATGAAATCTTAATCGTTTAATTGTTTTTTTTTTGCAGTGGAAATATAGGGGAAAGTAAAGAGGCAAAATAGTTTCCATTGAACAGTGTGTAATGTATTACATAAAATATGTTTCTTTATATACAAGTACGAAAAAGACCCTAGAGACTATATTGGGTCGCACATCCATCGGCTACAAGTTCTACAACACTCCCCCTTGTGCGGTCCAGTATACAGTGCTTCACATTTAGTGCTTCAAATATAGTTCTTCAAATGTCGTCCTCTCCTTGATGACTTGTGCCGGAATCAATTGCCTCATTAAAAATTTGACAAGAAAAAACCCATTGGGAAAAGTGTACAACGTGACAGATGCAAGTAAAGGTGATCTGATGCATATGATCACTTTGCTCCGTTGAAGTTGATTATTTGCTTCACAACTTCTAAGGCAGAAAATCCTCGTGGGAAAGACAATAGCCTTAATTGGGAAATTACTTCCCGGTGTTTATTGTTGTCTCATTAAAAACCTTGTTTGAGCAACAAAACCCTAGTGGGAAAAAGTAACATCGGTGAAGGAAAAGAGTTCAACACACCATTAGATTCTCCCCCTGATGTAATACAATTTGCATTAGTCTAATGCAGTCAAAAGGAGTTTATCACACATTACTTTGGTGACTTGAATATTTATAAGACCCTGCTGTTGATTCTGGAAGTTACGTACGTTGCTTAACGGATGATCGTGTTTCATTTCTTTGACTCGGATATTTTCATTAATATCAACGAGATCTTTATGTCTGCAACGTTCAACATACTTGATGTTTCTCGATCGAAGGGAAAAAGAGTACAACACCTCTTCAATTTCGAAGTAAAATATGTTGACATCATATCTTTGGATCCTCACCCTGATTACTTTCAGAGTTGTTCCAAACAGTTCCTTTAGTCATGCACTTTTCGAAACTGAATATTGGTAACGACTTAGAAAATAGTCTACCATATCTCCCCTTGATTACTTTCGTTGGAGAAGAGATATTATTGTTCCTTCATAATCAACAACCTTTGGATTGCAGTTCCTTTAGCATTCCTTTTATGTCTTTGCAGGGATAAAACAAACTCATGTCAATGGGTATTTTTAAGTACATGATTACATTCATTGTACCATTCCAATGACGTTGTGTTGGCGCTAAGCTATATCTAGATAACAAGTTCCCGAGGATGTAAAATTTAATCGAGTAGATTATTATACTAAGTACAATAATGCGTCTATTGTTCTTAGATATGGGAATTTCATCTCCCAACACATCTTCGTCATCTTCCTTTAGACGAAATGGTCACTTACTTACATTTGAAACTCGACTAATCATGGGAGTGCTAGCAGCATGCACGTCCTTGTTCAATTGCCTGACAATGGACATATGCAAACTGGTGGAATAATATACCACAATCTCGGTCTTCTAGTTTAGAACAAAGATAAGATCGAGATTTCCCGGGATTTTCATCTCAAATTCAGATTTTAAATAGCTTGTAAGATCTTATATTCCATTAAGAGTACTTATCATGTCCACACTATCGACATAGATAACTATAATTGAATCGGGAACTTATTTAATACGCATGGCACGGAACCCTATTTCATATTGTATGCGTACAAGGATCCGAGATCGAAACCTATCGAGTTGACTACTCTAAGTCGAAACTTGGTAAGAACGACGAATCCATCCATTTACGGGTAAGATTCCTTGAGATATTCTACGAAACCTTAAAAAAAACACTATTTACAAATATTGTATGCGTACCAGTATCCGAGATCGAAACCTGGCCGCGAGTTGACTGCTCTAGTCAGAAACTTGGTAAGAATGACGAATCCATCAATTTACAGGTAAGATTCCTTCAAGATATTCTACGAAACCTTAAAAAAACCCTATTTCTGCATATTATATGCGTACGAGGATCCGAGATCGAAACCTGACGCGAGTTGACTACTCTAAGTCGAAACTTGGTAAGAATGACAAATCCATCCATTTACGAGTAAGATTCCTTCTAGATATTCTACGAAACCTTAAAAAACACTATTTCTCGCAAATTGTATGCGTACCAGGATCCGAGATCGAAACTTGACCGCGAGTTGACTACTCTAAGTCAGAAACTTGGTAAGAACGATGAATCCATCCATTTTCAGGTAAGATTCCTTCGAGATATTCTACGAAACCTTTAAAAAACACTATTTCTGCATATTGTATGCGTACCAGGATCCGAGATAGAAACTCGGCCGCGAGTTGACTACTCTAAGTCGAAAATTCGTAAGAACGAGCGAATCCATCCATTTACGAGTAAGATTCCTTCGGAATATTCTACGAAACCATAAAGAAACCCTATTTACGCATATTGTATGCAAACCAGCTCCGTGATCGAAACCCGACCGCGAGTTGACTACTCTAAGTTAGAAACTTGGTAAGAACGAGCGAATCCATCCATTTACAAGTACGAAACCTTAAACAAACCCTATTTTTGCATATTGCATGCAAACCATGCTCCGAGATCGAAACACGGATGCGAGTTGACTACTCTAAGTCGAAACTTGGTAAGAAACGACGAATCCATCCATTTAGGTAAGATTTCTTCGAGATATTCTACGAAACCTTAAAAAACACTATTTCGCATATTGTATGCGTACCAGGATCCGAGATCGAAACCTGGCCGCGAGTTGACTACTCTAAGTCATAAACTTGGTAAGAATGACGAATCCATCAATTTACAGGTAAGACTCCTTCAAGATATTCTACGAAACCTTAAAAAAACCTATTTATGTATATTGTATGCGTACCCGGGATCCGAGATCGAAAATCGGCCGCGAGTTGACTACTCTAAGTCATAAATTCGGTAAGAACGCCGAATTCATCCATTTACGGTAAGATTTCTTCGGTAACAACCTGAGTTCAAAGATTACTAGAGTTAGACTGAGTTTCTCATTCAGAAGAACGGGAGAAGAAATATATCAGATTCGAACATCCCAGCCTCAAAGATTACTAGAGTTAGACCTGAGTTTCTCGTTCGGATGAACTGGTGACCAAATATATCATATTTGAACATCACAGGTTCAAATATTACTAGAGTTAGACTTGAGTTTCTCGTTCGTATGAAGTAGAGACGAAATATATTAGATTTGAACAACACGGGTTCATAGATTACTAGAGTTAGACCTGAGTTTCTCTTTCGGATGAACTGGTGACCAAATATATCATATTTGAATATCACGGGTTCAAAGGTTACTAGAGTTAGACCTGAGTTTCTCTTTCGGATGAACTGGTGACCAAATATATTATATTTGAACATCATGGGTTCAAAGGTTACTAGAGTTAGACCTTAGTTTCTCGTTCGGATGAACTGGAGACTAAATATATCAGATTTGAACATGACCATATTACCCTTAGTGGAAATAAGTGCAATAAATATTATGGTGATTGTGAAAATGACTAGACTACCCTTTTGAACAACACGGGTTCATAGATTACTAGAGTTAGACCTGAGTTTCTCTTTCGGATGAACTGGAGCCGAAATATATCGTAATTGAACATCATAGGTTCAAAGATTACTAAAGTTAGACTCGAGTTTCTCGTTCGGGTGAACTCGGAGACGAAATATATCATAATTGAACATCACGAGTTCAAATATTACTAGAAGTAGAGTCGAGTTTCTCTTTCGGATGAACTGCAAAAATTAAATATATCATAATTGAACATCACAGGTTCAAAGATTACTAAACTTAGACTGAGTTTCTCGTTCGGAGTGAATCGAGACGAAATATATCATAATTGAACATCACAGGTTCAAAGATTACTAAAGTTAGACCTGAGTTTCTCATTCGGGTGAACTAGAGACGAAATATATCTGAATTGAACATCGCGGGTTCAAATATTACTAGAGGTAGAGCTGAGTTTCTCTTTCGGATGAACTGGAGCCGAAATATATCATAATTGAACATCACAGTTTCAAAGATTACTAAAGTTAGACTCGAGTTTCTCGTTGGGTGAACTGGAGACGAAATATATCATAATTGTACATCACAGGTTCATATATAGATTACTAAAGTTAGACCTGAGTTTCTCGTTCGGATGAACTGGAGAGGAAATATATCATAATTGAACATCACAGGTTCAAATATTACAATAGTTAGACTTGAGTTTCGTTTTGGATGAACGAGGATGAAATATATCGTAATTGAACATCACATGTTCAAATATTACTAGAGGTAAAGCGAGTTTCTCTTTCGGATGAACCTGAGAGACGAATATATCGAAATTGAACATCACAGGTTCAAATATATCGGATAAAGCGTGAAAATGACCATATTATCCTTATTGGAAAAGTGCAATAAATATTATGGAGACTGTGAAAATGACCATACTACCCTTATCTAAATAAGTAAATTATTCATAGAGACCGTGAAAATGACCATATTACCCTTATTGGAAAAATGCAATAAATATTATGGAGACTTGTGAAAATAACCATACTACCCTTATCAAAAATAAGTAAAGTAAATATTGCAGTTGTGAAAATGACCATATTACCCTTATTGGAAAAAGTGCAATAAATATTATGGAGAATGTGAAAATGACGATACTACCCTTATCAAAAATAAGTAAAGTAATTCTTATAGATCAGTGAAAATGACCATATTACCCTTATTGGAAAAAATGCAATAAATATTATGTAGATTTGTGAAAATGACCATACTACCCTTATCGGAAATAAGTAAAGTAATTCTAATAGACTGTGAAAATGACCCTATTACCCTTATTGAAAAAAAAATGATAAATATTATGGAGACTATGAAAATGACGACACTACCCTTATCGGAAATGAGTAAAGTAATTCTTACAGGCTCCAGTGAAAATGACCATATTACCCTTATTGGAAAAAGTGCAATTAATATTATGGAGATCGAAAATGACCATACTACCCTTATCGAAATAAGTAAAGTAATTCTTACATGATGTGAAAATGACCATATTACCCTTATTGAAAAAAAGTGCAATAAATAAATATTATGGAGACTGTGAAAATGACCATACTACCCTTATCGGAAATGAGTAAAGTAATTCTTACAGATCTGTGAAAATGACCATATTACCCTTATTGGAAAACAGTGCAATAAATATTATGGAGACTGTGAAAATTACCATACTACCCTTATCGAAAATAAGTAAAGTAAATGTTACAGACTGTGAAAATGACCATATTACCCTTATTGGAATAAAGTGTAATAAATATTATGGAGACTGTGAAAATGACCATACTACCCTTATCGGAAATAAGTAAAGTAATTCTTACATACTGTGAATATGACCATATTACCCTTATTGGAAAAAAAATGCAATAAATATTATGGAGACAGTGAAAATGACCATAGTACCCTTATCGGAAATAAGTAAAGTAATTCTTACAGACAATGAAAATGACCATATTACCCTTATTAGAAAAAGTGCAATAAATATTATGGAGAATGTGAAAATGACCATACTACCCTTATCAGAAATAAATAAAGTAATGTTAAAGACTATGAAAATGACATATTACCCTTATTGAAAAAAAGTGCAATAAATATTATGGAGACTGTGAAAATGACCATACTACCACTTATCGGAAATAAGTAAAAGGGTAAAATGGTCATTTTCATAGTTTGTAATATTTACTTTACTTATTTCTGATAAGGGTAGTTTGGTCATTTTCACAGTCTTTATTACATTTATTAACCTCATTTCCAGTAAGGGTAAAATGGTCATTTTCCGCAGACTATAATATTTACTTGACTTATTTTTGATAAGGGCAGTTTGGTCATTTTATAGTTTCCATGATGTTTATTGCATTAATTTCTAGTAAGGGTAATATGGTCATTCTCACAGTCTGAAATATTAACTTTACTTATTTTTAATAAGGGTAGTCTGGTCATTTTCACATTCTAAATAATATTTATCATGTAATTTCGGCCGAAGGGTAATATTGTCATTTTCACAGTCTGAAATATTAACTTTACTTATTTTTAATAAGGGTAGTCTGGTCATTTTCCATGTCTCCATAATATTTATTGCATATGTTTCCAATAAGGGTAAAGTGGTCATTTTCATAGTCTGTAATATTACTTTACTTATTTTTGATAAGGTTAGTTTGGTAATTTTCATAGTCTCCATGATATTTATTGCACTTATTTCCAGTAAGGGTAATATGGTCATTTTCAGTCTGTAATATTTACTTTACTTATTTTTGATAAGGGTAGTTTGGTCATGGTCATTGTCTCCATGATATTTATTGTATTTGTTTCGATGAAGGGTAATATGGTCATTTTCACGTCTAATATTTTACTTTACTTATTTCGATAAGGGTAGTCTCTGGTCATTTTCATAGTCTCAATATTTATTACACTTATTTCCAGTAAGGGTAAAATAGTCATTTCCATAGTATGTAATATTTACCTTACTTATTTCTGATAAGGGTAGTTTGGTCATTTCCATAGTCTCCATGATATTTATTGCACTTATTTCTTGTAAGTGTAATATAGTCATTTTCATAGTCTCCATGATATTTATTGCACTTATTTCTAGTAAGGGTAATATGGTCATTTTCACAGTAAGGGTAATATGGTCGTTTTCAAAATGTGTAATATTTCCTTTACTTATTTTCGATAAGGGTAGTTTGGTCATTTCGCGATCTCCATTATTTCTAGTAAGGGTAAGATGGTCATTTTCACTTTTCTGTAATATTTTCTTTACTTATTTCTTATAAGGGTTGTATGGTTATTTTCATAATCTGTAATATTTACTTTACTTATTTCGATAAGGGTAGTCTGTCATTTTCACGGCTTTCCACAAATATTTATTACTAATTTTATTAAGGGTAATATGGTCATTTTCACAGTATGTAATATTTACTTCACTTATTTCTTATAAGGGTAATCTGGTCATTTTAACAGTCTGCATAATATTTTGTTGCACTTTTTTCCATTAAGGGTAATATGGTAATTTTAACAGTTTGTAATATTTACTTTACTTATTTCCGATAAGGGTAGTCTGGTCATTTTCACAATCTTCGGAATTTTTATTGCAGATTATTAGATAAGGGTGTCCTGTAATTTTCACCGTCTTCGGAAGAAGCAGATATGTCAAAGTCAAATTTCTATAAAGTCATGACTTGTTGACTTGGTCTTGATCATGTTTTCTAATATTAAGAAAATTAAAAAGAAAAAGAAAAATATATTTTGATTTATAGAAATGAAATAGAATTGTTAGTTTGTACAAATGTGGGAAAATTAGTGACAAGTAAAATTCAAAGTGTTATAATTTTGGGGTTGTTTTAGATGTTGTGAAATATTTGGGTGGAATTATCACTTTGAATTATAATTGTGATTGTCTGTAAAATTGTCAACAAATATTATTGTGACTAATAAAAGAATTTAATATTCCTAATTATTATCACGAATACAAAATTTAATAACAGTTATAAATGTTGCAGGGACTTATCACAGTGTATCTCGTGACTGAAAAATAAACTGTGACAGGTTGCACTGTTACAAAATCCTGGTTTTGGTGTAGTGTTAACAAGTATGTCTAACGGGTTTGTGCGTCAACTCTGGTTTGATGCTGACTTTGAGTTTGAGTTTATACCTTCACAAGGCAGTGTTGGAAACAGTGGAGGTCTATTAACTATATGGGATAATTCGGCTTTGGAATTGTTGGATAAGAGATTGGGTGTTAACTCAATATCTTGTCTTCTACGATTTAGAGATACTGGCTTCAAGTTCATCCTTACTAACGTTACTCTCCTTGCGACTACAATGAGAGGGAAGCATTCTGGGGAGATTTGGCGGAAATAAGGCGGTGGTCCACCGAGGCATGGTGTTTTTTGGAGATCTCAATTCTATACGGAGTGATCTTTGAAAGAAATAGAGTCAAGCGGTGAATTAAGAAACATGAGTTTTTTGAATGACTTTATAATGGAGCAAGAGCTAGTCGATCTTCCTCTAAATGGTGGTGCGTTTACTTGGAGTAACAAACAAGACAATCCATTGTTATGCAGACTTGATAGATTCATGGTATGTACAACTTTTGATGCTAAATTTGCGTCTGCGACTCGGTTACGGCAATGGTAAGGACTGTTTGAGACCATAATGCGCTTCTCCTGGATTTATGTTTTACGGTGAAAGTCAAGCCAAGTTTCAATATAGAAAATCATTGGCTAAAACATCCAGTCTTTGTGAAACTTGTGGAAATATGATGTTTGTGGGTACGCCAGATTATATATTATTCAGGAAGCTGCAAAATCTGAAATTTTTTATCAAAAAATGGAGTCGTGACACTTTTTGTAACGTGGGAGAAGAGGAAGGTGATTTAACGTAGAAGATTAAGGTGCTAAATTTAGCGGAAGAGTCTGCTAGTCTGACATCTATTCAAATAGAAGAAAGAATTTGAATTGCTAGTCAATCTTAACAATGTTAAAGTGACCAGAGCAAGAATGGAGTATCAATGAAGCAAAAGTTATTGGCTTCAAAGAAGGAGGCATGGAATACAAAGTTTTCCATAGAATGGCAAACGCAAAAAGGAGACTTAATTGCATTACTGTCGGAGGTGGCGGGGAAGGGATGTTTTTAATCAAGAGGTGAAAAAGATGAAATTCAGCAATATTACACAAGCCTTTTCACAACACGCGTCTTCAATATCGCATTCTTTTGATAATATGACTTTTAAGAGAATTGAAGCAGGGAAGCAAACTTGGTTGGAAACACCGTTTGATGAGAATGGAGTGTCGGAGGCTATAAAGGAGTGTGGTGCGAACAAGGCACCAGGACCAGATGGATATAATTTGGAGTTTTACAAGGCGTGCTGGGAGTTTTTAAAGCCTGAGGTTATGGCTGTCATTACTGAATTCCACCGCAAAGAGAAATTAGACCGGAGATTGAATATGTCTTTCATGAAGTTGATACCAAAGAAATAAGATTCAGCAACTGTGAAGGATTTTATACCATTGAGTCTAATCAGTAGCTTTTACAAGATTGTATCTAAGTTGCTAGCAGAAAGGCTGAAATTGGTAATGCCTGATCTTGTCTCTAATGCGCAAGGAGCCTTCATCAAGAATAAACAAATTCTGGATGGCATTCTTATAGCCAATGAATGTATTGATAGCGGACTAAAGATGCGGAAAAAACCAAGAATTCTTTGCAAGATTGATATGGAAAAGGCATTTGACAATGTCACCGCCATCACTCTTTTGCTATTCTTAGAAAAAATGGTTTTGGGAGAAATGGATAAATTGGATAGGTGTGTAAAAGGCGCTCGCTTCTCAATTAAAGTAAATGGAGAGGCAACTAACATCATTAAACCATCTAAGGGAATTAGACAAGGTGACCCATTGTTACCTTTCCTATTTCTTTTAGTGGTGGAAGTCATCTCGATGCTTTTATCTAATGTTGTTGATGGAAACAGAATTGGTGGTTTTCAAGTGGTTAATGGTGGAACTGTGGTTTCTCATTTGCAGTTTGCGGATGACACTATTATTCCGCTAAATGCTTCAAAATTCGAGGTAAGAAGACTTTTTATTATCTTAGTAATGTTTGAAGTTTTGACGGGTTTGAAGCTGAATCTGGAGAAAAGCTCCATGACAAGCATAGGTGCTGATGAGTTGGTTCAAGAGTTAGCCGAGGAATCAGGTTTGCAAGATTGATTATCTTACTATTACCTATCTGGGAATGCCAATAGGGATAATAAAAGAAGTGCGGCAAATTTGGGACGTAGTGATTGAAAGAATGAAAAAGAAATTGGCTCCATGGAAGAGAAAGTTTCTCAACAAGGATGGTAGAGTAACTTTAATAAGAAGCTATTTAGAAAGTGTTGTTACCTATTTTTTATCCGTTTACTATCTTCCAGTGTCAGTGGAGAAGAAATTGAACAGTATCATGAGAAGGTTTTTGTGGGGTGAAGACGATGACAAGAAGAAGATGAGTTGGGTTAAGTGGGAGAAGATATGCAGATCAAGGAAAACGGGAGGTTTAGGCATAAGGAATCTAAGTAAGGTGAATGTATTCTTTGGCTAAATGGCATGGGAGATATCATCAAGAGAGAGGTATTTGTGGAGAAAAAATTATGTGTGAGAAAACTCACGCACAATTATGCATGGTTCCTCTACTTGAAGAAGACACAAAAAGAAGCATGTGGTTTGATATTCTTAAAGCAAATAAGGATTTCTATGAGGTGGCTGATATTAGGGTAAAAAATGGCAGAACAGTGAGATTCAGGCATGACTGGTGGCACCAAAAAGGAGCACTAAAGGATAAATTTCCTAGATTATATAAAGCTAGTACACGTTTTGCTACGGTGAATGAGATGAGAGGCAACACTTGGATTTTCAACTTCTCCAGGGCTTTAAACCTCATGGAAAGAATTGACCTTCTGGAGATTAAACATGACTTGAGAAACGTGGAGTTGATTACTGAAGAAGAGGATAGCCTTGAAGGTGTATGCACTACTAAGGTTTTATATACAAATTGTATGAAACCGAGGAGGATTGGGAATTTGAGAAGATTGTAACTAGCAAGAGTGTTCCACCAAAAGTGTTATTTCTTTTGTGGGCTGCTATGCACGATTCTGTGCCGACTAGATCTATGCTACAACACAAGAGAGTTACAGTCAACTCGAACTGTTGCGTGTTCTGTAATACACATATTGAAACACAGGATCACCTATTTTTACA
The DNA here is from genome assembly GCA_023531295.1 of Papaver armeniacum. Lineage (NCBI taxonomy): Eukaryota > Viridiplantae > Streptophyta > Magnoliopsida > Ranunculales > Papaveraceae > Papaver > Papaver armeniacum. Next base: position 113,592 of record JAJJWW010003271.1, on the reverse strand, counting down.
TTGCAGTTGGGCAAATGGATTGTGGGTGACTTTCTTGAAATCTTTACAGATGATGTGGGTCAGCAATGATGATTTAAAAGGATTCATGAAGTGCTGGAGTTTATACAGAATCTCAAATCGTTTAAGACTGGCTTGGCACCTTATTCCCTTCGCAATATGCTGGGAACTGTGGCTAGAGAGGAATAGAAGGGTGCATGGTGGAAGACCTAAATCTAGAGAGGATCTTGAAAGTGCGGTTAAGCTTGATATTCGCTTATGGAGTTCTTCTTCGGATTTCTTCAGTGGTTACTCTGTTAACCAAGTCTTGTTTCAATGGGAAGAGATAATGTAGTCGAGATAGGGTTTTCTTGAGTTATTTTTTTTTTCTCTGGGTTTGGAGATTTTTTCTCTATTGTAAATATCTTTTTTCTTTAATATATACCCTTTTCTCTTCAAAAAAAAACTCAAAAAAATGTGAGTCAGTGGTTTGATCCCATGAGTCAGGGATATTTTTTTACCTGACTCAAACGGGTCCGAGTCAGAGGTTAGGTATGAGTCAAAGGTCGAGTCAAATCTGACTCAAAATTGAAAACAAACAGTCTGACATCTGACTCGTGACGAGTCAGGGATTGACTCAGATTCAGATAGCGAGACAGATGCAAACAAATATAGTCTTAATGAACTCAATATAACCTTGTACGTAATTGTATCGTTCACGATTTAATATTGGTCCGAGATTTGGGAGGCCCCAAGTCCCCGGGGGTTTCTTTTAACAGTAATTCCATTGATGTTGTTTAATATTTTTGGGTGAATTAGCTAGTTAGAGATAAACAAGTACTCTGTAGTGGTGAAAATTGGATTTTTCTTCGTCCTCAGGGCAAGTCTTATGGAGAAGTCTTGGCTATTCCAAGTTCGGATGTCAAGTCTAATATGTCTTCCAAGTTTGGGACATCTACATTTTTTTCGAGATATGTTCCAAGAATGCACAAGAGATACGTTGCCAATCCCAATCACGTTAAACAATTCTAAATCACTCACTCTCTTGTGGTTAGTAGTTTTATTTCTAAATCTATAGGATTGATGGCCATTTTTGTGGGCCAAGACTAAACACTTAATATACTCCTGTACTTTTTTCACACGAAAACTCTACATTGGCCGTGAAAATGCACCCCAAATATCACTGAATGACACACTAAAGATGGCCCCCCTATAAATCCCTGTTCGTGGGTCCCAAAAGTTTGTCTCAGTCGGTGAATTTCAAGGTGGAAATTCACGGTCAATGTAGAACTGTTGTTTTTCACAAGTTCTGAACGTTTAATGTTGACGAAGAAAAACAGGTTTATGCATGAGCCGCTTCTAAAAGGAAGACTATTCTACGCTAGGAGGTCAACTTACGCTCCTTTCTATTTTGGGTTTTTTGATAAAGTACCCCTACTTTTCACATTAAACTAAAAAAGTGCCCCCGTTTTTTAGAAATTTGTTAAAATACCCTGTTTTATTCAAAAGTCCAATTCCATCCAGTTAAGTTCTAGGTGGCAGTTATCTTTCCAATTAAAAGTCCTATTTACCCCTGAACTACATCTCCTTGGTGGGGGGTAAATGTTCCGACGATCCTGAAAACGGTGTAACGATCCTGAACGGGGCTCGACGAACCTGAAAGTGTTGTCAAGATCCTGAACCGGGCTTGACGAACCCAAAAAAATGTTGTAGAATGTAGTTTTCTTCCAACCAAAAACCCCAAAACACTTGAAATGATGAACCCTTTTTGGGCAATGATTTAACGAACCCGAAAGCGGTGTAACGATCCTGAACCGGACTCGACGAACCTGAAAAATTACGTATAAAATCAATATAGCAATAATAAAAAGGCAAATACGGAAAGTAAATTAGTCCTAACTAACACTGGATGAAAAAATTAACGTGAGGGTACTTTAACAAATTTAAAAAAAACGGGGTATTTTTTTAGTGGGTATCAAAAAAGCGGGTTACTTTATCAAAATTTCTCTTCTATTTTTCGATTCGCATACAAGATTGCAAAATAGAAATTCGGTGCCACGGTGGGCAGGCTGATGGAAGAAAAACAAAATTCCGCTGTAATGGGATTGTGCATGAGCGGCTTCTAAAAGGAAGGCTATTCTACGCTTGGAGGTCAACTTGCGCTCCTTTCTATTTTTCGATTCGCATACAAGATTGCAAAATAGAAATTTGCTGCCACGGTGGGCAGGCTGATCGAAGAGAAACAAAATACCGCTGTAATGGGATTGTCAAAGAAAATTTATGATCCCCGATATTTTCTAAATATATGCCAAATAAAAAAAAAGAAGTGAAAGTATCAATTTTCTTGAAACGGAGGGAGTACGTCATTTTATTATTGTATTAGTTACAACGGAAAATTGGTTGATGCATAAACCAAAATATGGTTGCATAATATGTTATGCATCTTTTGTGGTTGTTTGCATAATGGATATACATTCAAATTTCGAAAATTGATCCTAAAAGGATAAACACCTTTGAATTTTTCGTAAAAACTCTAAACTTAATTGTTGTTTATACTCATTGTGCAGATCTCTTTAAATTTTCAGCGAGATAAAATTTATAAATTCGAAGGCACGGATTTTAGATATGTTATATATTCTAGTTTGCTTGCCAATTATACCCTAAAAAAATTGGATACATAAAGAATTATAATATTTGGACTAAAAAGGAGGAACAATTTTGTCTAGTGAAAAAGTAACCATAGACACCAAAGATTTGCAGATTCGCAATAGTCATTTTACAAACAAAAAAATGGTCATAAAAGGTCCTTCCTCCCTCTCCTTCTGGTAGATCGACCTAATTAAACGCGCATGCATGTGTTCGAATCTATAACGAGATTAGTCTCTTTAATTTATTTATTTTCGATGGAAAAGGCTAATGCCTCAAAATTTCATTCATATGAAATTGCTTACACTAGTCTCTTTAATTTAGAGTTTTTCTTTTTTTTTTGTTGAAACTTTATCTTGGCCGTATCGCCTATACTAGCGTGTCGCATATATGATCAACTACTTATCTATCTGGGTGCTGTCTTTTCATGCAAAGAAAATAGCTTTGAAACTTTCTTCTTAGTGAGCCAAATTTATTTTACTTTGACGAAGAGATATTATATATATATATTAAGAAAACAGTAGTTATCTACGGACCGAGAAAACAGATCGGGTAAAAACCGCCTCTCACTTCTATTTTTTTTGTGGACTTCGTCTCTCGTGAGATGTGTACGGGGTGGGCTGAAAGGGGCAGTTTTTTTTTGCCTGGTTTTTATCTCGGTCTGCCGAGATTTTTTGTTAAGAAAAGGAAGAAGTACAAATTTAGATAAGGAAGAAGTACAAAAGCTTCTTTAATCTTTAGATTTTTTGTTAAGAAAAGGAAGAAGTACAAATTAAGATAAGGAAGAAGTACAAAAGCTTCTTTAATCTTTACCCTCGAATTTCACTTTGAAACTTATCTTCAAATGTTCCTCTCGGTCCAAAGAATCCAAAGTGCCAATAACTGGCCAGTCAGAATACTAATTGTAGAAAATATTGTCCTCACTCAACGCTTGCTTAGGTATTTCAACCAAGTATTAAACTAAATTCTATGGGCTAGATTTTTGGCCGCTAGATTAACCAAAAAGCGTTGTAGAATGGATAAAAAGCGTTGCCAATTTTTTTAACATTATTTCTCTCTCTAGATATATCTCGTATGTGAAGTAGTAGCGAGATAGTTTCGTTGAATGGTTCAGCGCGGAAAAAATCACCTTTGCGTTTTTTGGTTCAATGCAGATTGATTTATTTTTTGATCCAACGACTGAGATGGTTGCGATGTTCCATTCAGCGCAACCTAATTATTATTTTCTTTGTTCCATTAAGCGCGTCTACTTTTCGCTGTTCCATTCAGCGCATTTAAATGCTAGATTAGAACTGCCATAAGACTTAGGAGTTATTCCGGCTGCCAATCTAGATGCTAGATTAGAGACCATATAACTTAGCCTTAGAATCTTTTTACGTTATATGCAAAAGTCGTACTCGGTTCTACAAGTCAAATATCATCCGCTAATTTACCCATATCAACTGTGAGTAATAATATATGGAGCTAGTAATCATTTTTTTATTGTTTTTTTTTCCCTGCCTGCATTATTAACCTGGCTTGATCGGGGTATATCCAAATTAATTGGGGTATACCTAATGAGACAAAAGCTAGGTCATATTGAAGTAAAAGAAGCCACCCCTTAACCATGTATTTTTTAAATGGCTAATATACCCTTGTTTAATTAACGCTACAAAATTTGATTAGCTTAATTAATTGAGTTTAGATGGATTAATTGAGTAGACTAAAACTTTTATCCCATGAGTTCAATCAACACCAGTTCTGAATTTTGTGAAAAGTCGGCCGACAAGGTCTACGGATGAAGAAATTGCCGACTACATCCGCCTAAAGGTCTACTAGATGAATAACATGCCGATTATATCCTAGTAAGAAGGGTCGGTGAATGAAGAAGATGCCGACTTTATTATTTTTGACACACAAGAGACTGTTGTAAATGTTTCACTAGTCGGCATTTTATTGATTTTTTACCTTGCTTCACTACCTTATAGTCGGCAAGGTCGACAAAAATACCTTCTTAGGCTATAGGATTTTTGACATACGAGAGAAAGGTGTTACAAATGCATGATTAGTCGGCAAGGTATTAATTTCATAACTCCGCCGACTAAACTATACTCGGCAAAGGTATAAGGATGAATACCGTGCCGACCCAAAGAAATGCAAATTTCGAGAGATGAAAAGTCGGCACAATATTCAACCTAGGAAGATGCCGACTAATACAAGTCAGCAAGGTCGGCAAAAAGAAACCATGCCGACTGTTGATAAAAATTTGGATCATACGGGATTTGAGATTGGGTACAAAATCATACCCAATCTCAAAAACCGTATAATCCTTTTTTTTTTTTTCTGATTTGGTTTCATAGTTGGAGTTTTGGATAAAGATTTTGAAATTTTTTTGGATGGAGTTTTGGTCGGCATGGTTTTTTTTGGGGGCAATTTGGTCTTTTAACACCTTTTAGACACCCCTTAGCACACTAGTTTGGATGGGAATAAAATGGGTATACTCCAATTAATTTGGGTATACCCCAATCTCGCCAGGATTATTAAAACGAAAATGATTTACTCACCGAAGAATTTGCACCACATTCTCACCGTGTGAGAGGATGGGTGGGGCCCAGTTCTGCCCCACCCCTATCCCAATGCACCAAACGTTACCCTGAGTCCGTGCGATCTCCCTCGATGCATTCACGGTGTAAATTCTTCGGTTGGTCTACCAAGACTGTTATTAAAAGTACTTGTATTTCACCCGTATGTACAAGTCACTGCTGTGAAGTTAACAAGCCACATATAATAATCATATCTTTCTATACAGGTTTTGAAGCCTGGCATTTTTAGGGGCGACCCTAAAAGACAAAAAAGGTCACCCAAACGTAAATCTAAGCTACCCCTTATCTTTGATTTTTCGAAATGGCCAATATGCCCTTATATAATCGGTAGCCAACACCATAATCGGTAGGTTAAAGGTAAATCGGTAGGTTAAATTGATAGAACACCTACCAATTATTGTGTAGATACTTCGGCTAATAATCCATTTTATAATCGGTAGCTTATCCAACTTGTAAGACTACCGATTATTGTGTAGATACTTCGGCTAATAATCCCTTTTATAATCGGTAGCTTATCCAACTTGTAAGACTACCGATTATAAGGAGCCTCGTATTCAACCTTGGCCAAATTCCATAGGTTTTGAGGGTGCGAGCCAACCATAACCACTTGGCTTGAGTGTGGATGTAGCCATAATCGGAAGCCTAATAGGTTACATACACTACCGATTATAAGTTGCCCCAAAATGAGTTTTTCTAAAATCCTTCACGTAATGAATTTTGAAATCTACCATAATCGGTAGGGTATATAATTATATAACCAACCGATTATAACGAGCCCCAGATCCAACCTTTGCCATATTTCATAGGTTTTGAGTGTACACGACCCGTACCATAACCACTTGGTTCGTGTTTTGGATGCAGCGTTAATCGGGAGTTAAATATATTACCAAACCATCCGATTATGGGTTGCCCCAAAATGATTTTTTTTCTAAAATCCTTCATGTAAGGGAATTTTAAATATACCATAATCGGTAGAGTTAACAACTTAACAACCTACCGATTATAAGGAGCCCCAGATCGAACCCTTGCCAAATTCCATAGATTTTGAGTGTACAGAGCCAGGCATAACCATGTGGTTCGTGATTTGGATGTAGCCATAATCGTAGGCCAAATAGGTTCCACAACCTACCGATTATAGGTTGCCCCAAATTTAGTTTTTTCTAAAATCCTTCATGTGATGAATTTTGAAATCTACCATAATCGGTAGAGTTTATTACTTCTTACCGACCGATTATACGAAGCCCCAAATCCAACCTGTGCCAAAATCCATAGGTTTAGAGGGTACAGAGCCATGCATAACCTTATGGTTCGTGATTTGGATGTATCCATCATCGTAAGCCAAATAGGTTCCAAAACCTACTGATTATAGGTTGCCCCAAAATGAGTTTTTGCTAAAATCCTTATTCGCAAAATTTTGAAATCTGTCATAATCGGTAGATTATAAAACTTATAATCCTACCGATTATAAGTGGCCAGGAATTCAACCTTTGCCAAAAACTATAATATTCGGTAGCCAAAACAATAATCGGTAGTTTCATAAAATAATCGGAAGCAAACTCTTGTAATCGGTAGGCTGGGGTCTATAAATTAGTGTTTGGAAAAAAAAATTGACTCATTGTGAGGTTACTCCCGATTGAGTGAGAGAAGAAAAAGAAAAAAAAAAGAAGAAGTGGGTATATGTTGCCAACTTCCGATTTTTGCCAACTTCCATAAACATGGATGGGTACGAAGAAGGACGTGAAGTTGTTGAAGATCAAGGTTCACTACCGTTTAGAGATGACGATTTAAGTATATGTTGAATGATCCAAACTTTGATGGAGATGAAACCCTAGACGACGCTTTCATGGAAGAAAATGGAGAATCACCCGAGATCGAAGCTAACGATGCATCAAACATACAAGTATGTTGTTAACAAACTCTAATACCCATGTTATCCATGTTATGTGCGTTTGTGTGTGTTTTCGAACGTGAAAATTCGATTTCTGCATGCATTGAATGACATGAACGACATATATTCAGTAGTTAATTTAGTAACATATCTACCGATTATCAATAATCGGATATATTTTGATGTATTAATCTGCCGAATATGAAAAAATCCCCAAATTGAAAGCTACAATTTCTCACAATCGGAAGTTGTATACATGAATAAACGTCCGATTATTGATATTTAATAATCGGTTGGTTTATGAATTTATAGTCCCTCCGATTATTGAAGCTTTTATACTGAAAGAATTGTTCATTTGTGTATGTCGTTAATCGGTATACTATATTCGTACATGACTACCGATTTCTCATAATCGGTTATGTTGTGTAGTATTAAATTACCGATTTTTTTTAATCAGTTACTTATTATCTAAACTTCCTTCCGATTTCTAATGCATAACTTGTTGTTGTTATGTGTAGGCTGTTGTAGCGGTTGATGACGATTATTATTTGAGGCCTGATACTTCCCTACACTATGCAAACGATTTGGTATGTTCATGAATTATCTTTTCTTTTTCCAATCATGTATGTTATATGGTTATGCTTATTTTTTTTGGTTTGTTATATGCGCATTTAGATATTTGGAAGTAAGAAGGAAGCAAAGGAATGGCTTATGAATAAGGCAAAAGAGAAGATGTGCGTGGTAGTTCAGAACCCTTGCGTGAAGGACACTAGGTTTGAAATGGTTTGTGAGCGAGGTGGGAAGAAAAAGAGTCATGAGGGAAAGAATAATAAGTATGTAAGGAAGACGGAGAGGAAGAAGTACCGAACTCATACAAAGAAGATTGGATGCCCATTTAAGATTGTCTTCTATAAGTCCTATGGTAAGGAAAGTAAATATTGGAAAATGTCTAAAGTTTCTAATGGTTTTCACAACCACGATGATCCGGATACTCTTATTGGACATGTAATGGTTGCGAAGTTAAAAACACATGAAATGGAGATGGTGAGGTCTATGCGTATCCAAAAGGCGAGTGCGATCTTAAGTAAAATAAAGGCGGACGACCCCGACAACTTGTCTTCTTTGTCTACAATTAGGTCGGCCCTAGCTACGATCAAAAGGACGGAATGGGATGGTAGAACGGTCATGCAACAATCGCAGTGGTTAGCTGAGTTACACGACTACACGTTGAGAACGGAAGAAAAGGATGGTAAAGTGGTACGTATTTTCTTGGCACATCCCTAAATGATAAAATTGGCTCAGTGTTTTCATCAAATTTTGTTGATAGATGCCACTTACAAGACAAACAAATATAACATGCCGTTGTTGAACATTGCTTGTCACACTTCAGACAAAAACACGTTTACGATTGCATGGGGTTTAATGGATCATGAGAACAACTTGAGTTTCATTTGGATGTTGGAGACGCCGAGGTCCATTTACAATGGGGATGATTTTCCAAGGGTTATTGTAACGGATAACGATCAAGCCTTAATGCATGCAATAGCGGTAGTGTTTCCTGAAGCCCGAAACTTGCAATGTACGTGGAACATTCAAGGCAACCTCAGACACAATTTCCATCACCATTTCCAAGCTAAAAAACCAAGGAAGGGTACCAAGAGGTCAAAGGAAGAGGATGAGCGCATTAGTAAATTAACCGAGGAAGAACGAGAGGAAGAGAATAGGCTATTTGATGAAAAATGGAAGGAGGATGGGATAATTTGGAGAGCGTTCATGAAAGCATGGGACAAGATCGTTTGGTCAATGACCGAGGAAATTTATGAAAGAAACTTGAAGAAATTTGAGGAAGAATATTGCAAGGACTACCCAAAACCCGTTGAGTATTGTAAAACACAATGGTTACCGATTAAGGAGAGGTTTGTGTATGCATGGACATATGAATATCGTAACTTCAAGAACGAGGCGACAAGCATTGCGGAGGGGTCTCATGGCCGATTAAAGAAAATACTTCTAGGTAGTCAAAATGGAGTTGTGTCGATCCAAGAAGCAATCCATGAATTCACCAATCGTGATCTCATAAAGATTAAGGATTCTATGCAATTTAGTGTACATAAATTCCCTACGGAACATGAAAGGGAAAGATTGCTTCTAAGGGGCATTGTTCATAAAGTTTCAAGTTGGGCAATAAATCACATGATGGAACAATTGAAGTTGTATAAAGCTTACGATGACGAGAATACGGTTTGTGTTTGCAAGGATATGATAGGTATTGGTCTCCCATGTCGTCATAAAATGGGTAGGTACGTCGATGTGATTGACATCAATGATATTCATCCATTTTGGAAGCAATTAAATTTCACTCCAAGCACCCCCGTAGTCAATGGTTCGTCGTTCATGGAGTCGGAATTGTGTGCAAGAATAGCCGAGCGTTATGCTACAACAAATGGCGCCAAGAAGCAAATATTGATGCATGATTTGGAGCAAGCTCTTCACCCTCGTTTAAGGGAGGTTGATGAACCTATTAAGCAAAAGGGGGCGGGTAGGCCAAACACCGAAGTGTCGAGGACCATTGAAAGAAAAGAATTAAAGGATAATTTGTCTAATAAAAGAATATTGTGTCGGAATGAGCGTTCGGAAGCCGAATTTGAAGATGAGCCGCAACCCAAGAAAAGAGGTCGTCCAAGAAAAGATCAAAATGGACCAACCGGACAACAAGTGAGTCCAAAGGTCTCTACGAAGCCTTCTCAAGTAAGTCAAGCCGATGCGGTGGAAGAAGTTGTGTTAGTGGAGACCCAAACTAGCTTATTGATCAAATGAGCGACTCGCAACAAACACAATCAATGGAAACTGTGACTATAAGAGAGAAGTATGGTACTCTTCGTTGTCCTAGGGATTTACATGTAAGACCAACACGATCAAGGTATACGATTATAGAAGAGTATATGAAACAACTCCCTCCACTCATTGTTCCATTTGTTTTGTCCACCGACGAGTTTGATGGGGATGGCAATTGTGGGTTTCACGTTGCCTCGGAACAAATTGGTTACTTTGGAGAGGCGGTGAACGAAGATGTCACCCAATGGCAAAATTTAAGAACTAAGATGGCGGTACAACTAATAAAGGACAAGGATTTCTATATGGAGATGATGAAGGAAGGAGATAGGCACGACAAAGAGCTAGAGTTTAAAGACTTTGTTGCGCGTGTAAAGTGCCGAAAGGGATTGAAGACAATCGGATCCAAGTATTGGATGACAATGCCTAAATGTGGATATCTCTTAGCGGACGCTTTGAATTGCGTGGTACATTTCTTTGTTCCTCCTAGGTATGGACATTCTTTTACGTTTACACCTACAAGGACGGTTTGCGATGAATCGGTTAAAGATAGAAGAATTGTTATGGCATTTGTGAATGAGATGCATTTTATCGGTTTAAGAGTAAAGATGGATTGCCTATTACCTCCGTTGGGTGGTTTGAGTGATTACTTCCCAACGAATCATTGTAACGATTGGTTGAAACAATATGAGACCAACATGTTGGATTGGGATCGCGTCATGAAGGAGGATTTCCCGGAAGGCTTACTGGAATTGGTTCCCTCGGATGATGAAGATCAATGATCGTTATGTTTGAAAGATGTATTTTCGAAAGCCCTATTTGTACATGTTTTTTTTGGAATTTTATGGAAAATACTGTGAAGTATAAAGCTATATATAATCGGTAGTTATATTTTTAATATATCTACCGATTATACAAGCTTTTGTAAACAGGCTCAATCAATATTATAATCGGTTATTAACTTTTTAAATTTATCTTCCGATTAAAAGGCTGACAAAACAACTGAATTTTTTTCCCAGAATCGGTAGATTACATATTACATAAACATCCGATTGTCACCAAACTCTGACAAAAGATAAACTGTAAATTTTTCCCAGAATCGGTAGATTACATATTACATAAACATCCGATTGTCACCAAACTCTGACAAAAAATAAATTGAAAATTTTTCCCAGAATCGGTAGACAACATATTGCATAAACTTCCAATTGTCACCAAAGTCTGACAAAAAAGCTGAAAATCTTCCCAGAATCGGTAGACAATATAAAATAATAACTTCCGATTGTAACCATCAATCAACATTTAAATCACTGTTACGACGGACTTGAGAATTCATAACTTCCATCATAAGTGAATTCTTCACCCTTTTCCACTAAATCTTGTCTTTTTGCGAGTGTCTCCTACATAATCAAACATAAAATAATGTCAACTTCGTTTTAGTAAGAAAGATTAAACACCCTGTGTTATTTAAAAAGAATAACCGAGCGTTATACTTACAAATTGTTGGATCGACAAGCTTAAGTGGCTAGTGTTAAACATCCTCTTTTGTATCGTTATGTAATCATTTACCCCTTTTTGGACAAGTCGGAAACGATCATGAACTTGTTGGAGTGATCTTTGCTTTGGATTTCCACACTCTCGCACAAATTGGCTATATACCCTCGCCCAAAAGACTTGGTGTTAACCTTCCTGCTATAACATCTTCACGTCTTGTTTCACGATACCATGTTTTCACAATGACCAAATCTTCAGCTGCGTCAAATGTTGCCATGCTTGTAAATTGAGATACATAATGAATTCACAAGAGTAGACGATGGAACATCTATTTGTAGAATACACGATGCTGTATATGTGTTGTTTGGTGCATAAATAAGAAGAGTTTACCCTCCTTATATAGATGAGAGTCCCAACGTCTCTTTTTTTTTTTTGAAAATATGGCCGTTGATGTGTACTTTTACAAGACTGTCTTTGAAATTACGTACAATTATTACACACAATCGTTAGGAAATGTTTGAACAAAGCACCCGATTATGGGTAATCGGTAAATATTTATTGTTATATACTTCCGATTATAGGATGTTTTGTCAACAGAGTTCTCAGTTTCATTAGAATAGTATAATCAGAGGTTTATCAATATGTATTATCAACCGATTGTGTGGGTTTTCGAGGCACGGCTAGTTTCTTTTGAACGAACTAGCCGTTGGAGTATAATCGGTAGTTAGATCAACAATTAAAACTTCCGATTTTCATAAATATTTTGAAATTCATAACAATATCGCCTACACATCATCATAATTTTACATTGAACTCCCGCAATTCTATTACAAGGTACTGTGATTAGCATCGTGGACGTGTTGGACGAGTCCTAAACGGATTAAATCTTTCCATCGCCCCGAGGATTCTAAAATGAGCTTCATAACGGAAGCTTGATCTTTTCCATCTCCGCCATTCCCCGAGAGATCGTTCTATAACCTCATCGTTGGTTTCACCCTCAATCGATATTGATTCACAAGATAAGTTAAATGGACAAATTCTTCGACGTGTTCATTTATTGAACCAACTCGGCGAAAGATCGGCGGAGTGACGGTTGTTTGGGTTACTGGTGTCGTCGCAAAATTTTTCGTGAATTTTCCCCAAATAACTCATACTCATTATACCTCCTTGCCTACGTTCTTCTCCTCGTCTCGGATAGAATTGAACATAGCGCCTACATAAAGATAAATCTTCTTCAATCGTGAACTCCGTAGGATTAATGAATGGTTGGGCCATTATGTTGAAGATGATGTTGGAGAGAGTTTAAAGGTATTTGTGTTCCATAGAGAGTAAAAGGATACAATCCTTATATAGATTTTAGAGTTCCAACGGCTTTATTTTGTTGGGGCAACTGTATAATCGGTAGTCAAATGAAGTATTTTCACTTCCGATTATACAATTGCCCTAAATTTTGTTTTTGCAAAAATGTCATTTTTTTCGAATTTGGGAACTAGAATAATCGGTAGTTAATAAGACTTCCGATTATACAGTTGCCCCAAATTTTGTTTTTGCAAAAATGTCATTTTTTTCGATTTTGGAAATTAGAATAATCGGTAGTTAATAAGACTGCCGATTATACAGTTGCCCCAAATTTTGTTTTTGCAGAAATGTCATTTTTCGAATTTGGGTACTAGAATAATCGGTAGTGAATAAGACTTCCGATTATAAAATTGCCCCAAATTTCTTCCTTGGCGAAATCACCAATTTTGGGAATTTATGAGCTACTATAATCGGTAGTGTAGTGAGGTTCTTGTTCCTTCCGATTTTTATAGAAGCAAGATACGCGTTAGGCACAAAATCGATATTAATCGGTAGTATAATATCGTTACTAAGCTTCCGATTTATTTATAATAATCGGGCACAAAATAGCTTCCGATTATGTAAGGGCATTAACGTATTCTCCGCGTTTTCGGACATCCCTTAACGGTGTATATGGGTTGGGAATAAAAAAGTCACCCCTAAAAATGCCAGGTTTTGAAGATCAGTTAAATTTAAATTTAGGGGTAATTTGCGTTACATCCCCCGGCGAAGATCATAATTTGAGTTACCTCCCCTACAAAGATAAAATTAGTGAAACCTCCCCTCGTTACATTTTCCGTCCAGGTCCAGTTATATGAGTCAGCAGTCGTGTACATGTGTCCAGTTCCAGTTGGTGAGTCAGCAGCTGTGTACACGTGTAAAAATAATAATTTTTTTTGGGTGAACTACCCAATATATCCTCTCCTTCTCCGATACCTCAAACCCAAAATAAAAAATAACAGAACAAATTCCTCGACTCTATCAAGTCTCAGTCCTTGTGGTATTTCTTCAATTCGAGAATCAGGGCGAACATTTCTTTAATTGATTTATCAGATCTGGGTATAATCACTTCTCCAAATGTCATCATGGTGGATTTATCATGGGGATAGAGCAGAAACAAAATCAAGATCCTCAAATTCTAATTAAGAGGAATATCTCATATACAAAGAGGAGTACGTTATGGTATGATTAATTTACTATGTTTCTTGATTATTGTTCTTGTTCGTCGTGGTACGATTGATGCTGGTAAACTCGGTGCACCAAAAAATAAAATTTATTGAGATTAGATATCATCTGTACTAGTAAAATGAGTTTTGAAAAGAGGATATATGTTAATTAAAATGGTGAATTGGGAAGGAGAATTCTGAAAAGATGTTAATGATGTTAGAGGTAAAACTTGTTTGTGATGTAAATCTTCACTCATAAATCAAAGAAGAGATGATTTGATTTGAGTAACCTATGGTCTTAAAAGATTTCAATGGAAATTCGATCCGGTTTGTGGCAAAGGATGAAATTACTCAGTCAATCACAAAAAACAGGGAACGACAAATTGCTTTAACGGTGGAAAGTGTTGATGTTGATCATGGTGGGACTTTAGGGATTGCGCTGACTTTAGTTAGGGATTTAATTGGAGTTTCGATTGGTTTCAATTAGAGTTCACTTCAGATATAATGGTACTAAATTTAATTTCAAAGTTCGTTAATCAATGAATTTTTCCAAGTTCAGTTAAGATATAATGTATGAAGTTCAAGTCATGAAAGAAGAGCTTGCTGACGTTGTTTAAATATCCATAGACAGAAGGTGATTTTGGTGTATTATCTTCCACAGAAGGTGTGGAGATTTAGAACTGTTATTTATATGAAGACACGGTACATTATTCAATACATAAAAGTAGGAAATACAGGTAGATCCTAGTTAATAGTCGGAGCCTTCAGTTGATGACCAGACTAGGTGTTTGGTTGTTGAACAACTTGCTGAGTCGACTGCGAGTCTTTTGTGAGCTGTTGAAGACTTGTAATGACACCCTCCCTCAAGTTGAACCGAAGTTGATGAATGTTCAACTTGATTCTTATGAGCTGAAAACGAAGCGAAGACAATCCCTTTGTAAAAATATATGCTAGTTGATCTCTGGTGCTTATAAACTTTACATGAAGTAGCTTACTTGCCACTCTTTCACGAACAAAGTGGTAGTCCATGTCTATATGTTTAGTACGCGCATGAAAGATAGGATTGGCTGTGAGATAGGTAGCTCCTAAGTTATCACACCATAAGGAAGGGGCTGATGTTTGAATACCCAATTCCTTTAGCAATGACTGTATCCATATAAGCTCTGAAGTCGCAATCGCAACGCCTCGATATTCAGCCTCTGTGCTAGACTTCGAGACAGTTTTCTGCTTTCGTGCACTCCAAGAGATGAGATTACCACCAAAGTATATACAGTAGCCACTAGTAGACTTTCGATCGTCCATATTGCCAGCCCAATCGGCATCAGAGTAAGCATGCAGAGAATAGTCCTTGTGAGGTTTGAAAAACAATCCATAATCAATGGAATGTTTCAGATATCGCAAAATGCGCTTCACCAGCTCCCAATGTTCCACATACGGCTCATGCATGTATTGACATGCCTTGTTTACTGAAACAGAGATGTCCGGTCTGGTGATATGTAGATACTGTAACGCACCCACAACACTTCTATAAAGTGTAAGATCTGCAAACTTTTCCGAGCCATGTTTCTGAAGCCGTGTATTAGCAGCAAGAGGTGTGCAGACTGGTTTGATGCCATCTAGTTTCGTTCTTCGCAGCAAGTCTGAGATATACTTTCTTTGGGTAAGTACTAAATTGGATCCTTGGCGAAGTACTTCAACACCTAGGAAGAATGACAGTTCTCCCATATCTTTAACTGCAAAAGCAGCTCCTATATCGGAAACTAGTTTGTTAATTAACTTAGGATCAGAGCCAGTCACAATGATGTCTTCGACATAGATTAAGACATATGTGATGGATTCTTTGGTTTTCTGCACAAACAACGATGTATCAGCAATGGAAGCCGTGAAACCAAGTTGGAGAAGATGACCACTTAGCCTTGAAAACCAAGCACGAGGTGCCTGTTTGAGTCCATACAAGGACTTGTGCAATCTGCATACATGATTGGGATAATTAGGATCGACATAGCCGGCTGGTTGCTTCATGTAAACCTCTTCTTCCAAGACACCATGCAAAAATGCGTTTTCTACATCTAGTTGACGTAAGCTCCATCCATTCATCACAGCAATGGAAAGAACTAGTCGGATGGTGCATGGTTTTACCACTGGAGAAAACGTTTCATCATAATCGATTCCCTCTTGCTGGTTGAACCCCTTTGTAACTAGTCGAGCCTTGTACTTCTCTATACTACCATCTGGATTGCGTTTGATTCTGTAGACCCATTTTGATCCTACCACATTCATTCCATCCTCATATTTTACCAATGAGTAAGTACCATTACGAATCAAAGTATTTATTTGCACATCCATAGCATCTCTCCATTGCGGAATTTTACAGGCTTTCGAATAGCACGTAGGCTCCAAGAAGTCATCATCTTTCAATGGATGTTTGGTTGTGCTGAGACATAACTTCTGAACTAATTTTGTAATGACAGATTTTGCACGAGTTGTCATTGGATGGCACGGAGCTGGATCAGGTTGCATAGGCTGATCTTGAATAATCGCAGGTGGTGGTGACAACTCCGGAGCAGAAATTGCAGTAGACGAGCTTGCAGTTTGCACAGGTGATGGAGGTTGATTTTCTGCTGGTGAGCCTGGATGTTGAATTGCTGTGGCAGGAATGTGTTGCTGATGTACAGACGCTTGTGCAGGTTGTCTGAAAACTGGAAGACGCAAGAATATCCGTGCTTGTGCAGTTAGTTGTCCTGGACAGTGCTTCAGTCTTACTTCTTGAGGAGTAGAGAATGGAAAATTGGATTCTTCAAATCTCACATGACGTGAGATATATTCTCTGTGTGTGGGTTGATGAAAACACACATACCCTTTGTGAGCTGAACTGTACCCTATAAAAATACAAGCTAGAGATCTAGGTTCTAACTTGTTGGCATTGTATGGACGAAGACACGGATACGCAAGACAACCAAAAACACGCAAGAATGTATAATCAGGTTGTTTGTGAAACAAAAGCTCAAGTGGAGTTTTCGACTCAGTTTTGAATTTTGGAATCCTATTAATAAGGTAAGTTGCAGTTGTAAAAGCCTCAGGCCAGAATTCTTTAGGCATATGTGCCTGAAATAAGAGAGCTAGACCACTCTCAGTGACATGACGTATACGTCATTCTGCCAAACCATTTTGCGCTGATGTATGAGGACAAGAAAATCTATGCTGAATACCACAATTGTTCAAATGGGATGTAAACTTTTTATACTCAAGTGCATTGTCAGATTGAAAAACCTTTATGCGATGACCTGTGAGATTTTCTACTTGTTTTTGAAACTTTATAAAAATAGATAATGCATCTGAACGTTGCACTAAAGGAAACACCCAAGTATAATGAGAAAATGCATCCATTAAAAGCAAATAATAACGGTAACCATGTCTAGAAAGATGTGGAGAAACCCAAATATCACTAACAACCAAACTCAAAGGTGTATCAAAAACAGTAGTACTGAGAGAAAATGGAAGTTTCTTGCTCTTTCTAATGTGACAAGAGTGACAAAAATCAAACTTCTTATTCAAGACAGGAAGGGAAAAATCATTGACTATTTTGGAAACTGTGGAGAGCATTGGATGTCCTAAGCGCTGGTGCCACACAGGTAAACTGGCAGATAGATAAGATTGTGGAGACTGAGTTCTATTGATACCACCAACACCATCAAAGATGTAAAGTCCATTCTCATTCCTCCCTTTAGCAGTATGGCTCCCGTGCACTTGTCCTTCACAACAAAAAAGTTTGTGTGAAACTCAAAGTAAACCTGATTATCTTTGCAAAATTGATAAACAGAGAGTAGATTTGTTTTGATTTTAGGAACATGATAGATGTTTTTTAAAAGAAAACATCGTGTATTATGGGTAAACGTAGCGTTACCAATATGTGCAATTTGCAGTGCATTACCATTACCAAATCTAACTTGATCGTGCCTTCATACTCATGCGATGCAAGGTTGGATATCAGCAGTCAAGTGGTGAGTTGCACCAGTGTCAGTTACCCACTGCTGCTCAGCTGGACCACCAGGCAAAGCAATATAAGCCGCAGGAGGTTTGCGATTATTGGTGTTGCTCTTTTCATAGCGAAACCAACAGCGATCTGCGGTGTGGTTCCTCTTTTTGCAAATCTGACAAAAAATCTCTCCTTGAACAGCACCTCTCTGTGGTTGTTGAGGTCTACGGTTATTGTTGTTGTTAGGTGGAGGTGATCCTCTTGACTGATTGTTAACCCATCTTGGTGGATTCCTGGTTGTGGAAGCCGAGTTGGAAGAGACAATATTTTCCAATTGGTCTCTTTGATCTGTGATACGGATGTTCAATCCTCATCTCGAAGGTAAGAAGATGAGTATTGAAAGTGCTGAGATCCATATTGCCAGCAGTGCTCAATGTAGTAACAATGGGATCATAAGTTTGATTTAATCCATTGCAAATGGATCTGTTTCATCTCGTTAACAGTGCAGGTGTAACCGATTCTTGTTTGATCAAACAATCGTTTAGCATCATTTAAATAAGCCTTCAGAGTCTTATTACCTTTGTTCAAGTGATGCAGCTGTTTTTTGAGATTCATCTGGTGAGCAAACGTCTTAGGCGCAAACTCCGACTCTAGTGTATCCCAAATTTCTTTTACAGTTTCAAGCTTAGCAACCACGCTGAGTACTTCAGGTGTCAAAGTTGAATTCAACCATCCAACTATGAGAGAATCCTGGGATTCATATGATGTAAAAGCAGGATTGATTTCTTCACTATCTGGAAGTGTTCTTGCGGGTTTTTCTTTAGAGCCATCAATAAACCCTGTGAGATCATAGCCTTTTAGGATAGGCTTGAACTGAGCCTTCCATAAAATATGATTGGTTTCTGTGTGCTTCAAAGTGACTAGGTGATGGATTTGAACTTGGCGAAGAGTTGTTGTGGTGTCTGCCATTGTTTTGGTGTTTTTTTTTTTTATATTAGGGTTTGGTTTTTTTTTTTTTTTTTTTGGTTGTTGCGGAAGCTGTGCTTGGATCGAAAGGACTGATACCAAGACAGAAGGTGATTTTGGTGTATTATCTTCCACAGAAGGTGTGGAGATTTAGAACTGTTATTTATATGAAGACACAGTACATTATTCAATACATAAAAGTAGGAAATGCAGGTAGATCCTAGTTAATAGTCGGAGCCTTCAGTTGATGACCAGACTAGGTGTTTGGTTGTTGAACAACTTGCTGAGTCGACTGCGAGTCTTTTGTGAGCTGTTGAAGACTTGTACTGACATCCATGATTGATGAAGTATGGAGTTCTTGTTTATTTATGATTGATGGGGTTGTCTTAGAAATCACATTTGCAGGTTAAAGAGAACTACTATGTAAAAAAGCAAAATGGGTGTCTCTGCTTTACCAACTTCAGGCGCATCTGATGTTCGACAAAAGGCCTGAACCACAAGAGATGGTAAATCTCGTTTGCAACGTCACTCATTACCAGAATTCATGTACACGTTCGTTGGGTTCGGCAATGGACAATCCGGCGAGACATTTTGGGAAAGTCAAACATCCACGTGTAAAAAATGGTCCACCTGTACAAAACTGCTGACTCTGATAACCAGCCTAACCAGCCTTGGACGGAAAATATACCAAGGGGAAGTTTCACTAATTTTATCTTTGTAGGGGAGGTAACTCAAATTATGATCTTCGCCGGTGGAGGTAACGCAAATTACCCCTTAAATTTATAAACAATGGTAGTAATTTTTATTGGATGATAATATAAAAGTAAATAAAATAAAGCAAGAATGTTTAAAAAAAGAAATTGGGGACAAATGCTAGCAGAAATACACCAAAGAGACGCATCCAGCTTGCACCTTTATGGCCATCCTCTATAGAAAACAAACACGAGATGTACTCACCCAACATATACCTTTATAAAAGTGTACCATGTACAATGAAATCAATCACTAGTTGCTTTAGTCAATGTCTTAATCGTGACAGTAGATCCAATTAGAGTAACAAATTTTCCGATCTCTGCCGTGAATGTGTCGTAGCGCAGGAAAAACTCTACCACCATAAGTCTGGCGAGCACTAGAGCGGTGTCCTTCCCAGGGCATTGTTTATTATCAGGGGTTGGATCAACTGTTTGACGCTCATTGAACCAATAACAATACCTGAGCAGTTTTTCTCCTTCCTCGCCCATAAATCTTGTTCCTATAAACTCATCTGGATTCTCAAAAATCTTAGGATCTCGTGCAGCCAATGGTTGATATCCAAATAAAACTTCACCTTTCTTGACTTGAAAACTCGCATCATGACTGCTTATTACCATATCTTCTTTAGCTGTGGCATATTGATTCTCCGCTGGCGGCTCCATCCGAAGAACTTCGTACACCACCGATTTGGTAAGTGGCATTTTTTCAAAAGATGCAAGAGTTACAGCTCCGCCTTCTGATTTAACGACGCCTCTAATTTCCTCCGCAAGATCCTTGTGCAAATTTGCACCTCCTATATGTATCCATTTCATCAAAGCACGAAAGTGTACTCTGCAACCAGCATAAGCATTGGCGCCTGACATAAAAACAAGATTATGACAAGTTTCCTCTTTCGATAACCCGAGCTTCTTGGCTTCATCAAAAACTGGTGTTGACGAAGTGTAAATAGCATCATAAATCTTTTGATAGTCAGATTTCACAAGAAATGAGGGAAATGGAAAGGTATGGAGGAGAGTATCTTCCAACCAACTCAACCACTTGGGTAACCCAACAGTCGCTATTGGAAGAAATTGTACACCCAACCATCTGTTCATCATTGCCGGACCTTTGTTACGGAGCTTCGCAGGATCAATATCAAAGAAAACACGAAGAAGTAAATTTACAGCCATATCGTCACTATAAGTATTGAAACTGGCTTTACCTTTCGCGGCTACATCCGACTCAAGATTATCAAAAAGAGCACCAAAAAATGTTTGAGATACCGGAATGAGTTTATGATGTATGGATGCGAATAAATTGAGATAGAGACTTTTAAGTTTCCCATGCTTTTCATCGGAAGGATCCAAATAAGCACTAACTCTATACCCACCGGTAAAAGAAGTTGAGGGTGCATAATTACCAATAAGAGCGTCTTTCTTCCAAACTTTTGAATGATCGAAAAGAATCGGAAAACTAACTGCATCAGCTAGAACAATGACTTTAGGGTCTGGAACATTGATAAACTCCGCAAAAAGAAGGTTCATTCGAAAAACAGTTGAATTGTATTCTTCCATACGAGATTTTACGAACTCGGTATGACCTTCCAAGTAATTGTAGTGATAACGATCCGATATTGGACCGAGAACCGGGAGACCCAAGTCCCCGGGGATTTCTTTCAATGGTAGTTCCGAAGACCGATCATCAAAAAGCGCCATTGTTGTCACCTGTTACGCCGGAATTAGACTATATCGATGTATGGACCAGTGATGCACTAAAAGTAGTTGTGTAAATTTTACCTCTTGTTCTTAATCTTTTATAACCAGGGATGGAGGTAGATAAAATAAGGGGCCGAGTGCCCCACTTGTTTGTTGAAAATTATAAGTTAAAAGTAAAATTATTCATGGCGGCTTTTGAGAACAGAACAGTCCAAGGTAGCAGCTAACCTTCTCCTCATACTTTTCCTTTTATTTATTTGTGCACAATGAAATTTCATGCCAACGTGTGCGACTTAGAGATCAATCTCCTGGTTCATGAATTCTCGATGTACACGAAACAAGTAAATTATCTAGCTTTATCTCTCTGCGGTGTCATTTCAGACCAATTTTTTTTTATAAACATTTCAGACCAAAAACATAGAAAACACGTTAATTATTATTTTGGCTTAACACCGACAGTCGACTGTCGACAGATTCTTTTATGTGATTTGATAAGCTTAATTATGTGGCGATGTACTATAAAAAGATGTTGGGAATATTAAAGAATAAAGAGCTAATAGCGCAACACTGGTGATGGAGGGTGCCGATAAAAACCTTTATGTAGTGTGGTATTATCCTCTTATTAAAAAAGAAACCTATTATAGGGTTCCAAGGTTTGAGTTTTGAGGGCTTCTAAGGATTCTAGAAAGCATTAACAAGATCAGATTTCTAAGATTTAGTTTCTTTATCAATAAAAGCAGAAACAATAATATTAAGATTAGGATTTGAGATGAACTTAGGCTCACAAGCATTTGGTATCCAATTATCATTAAAGGCATAAATACATTCACCATTCCTAATAACATTCTAGTATCTAGTATATTCCTAGCATTCTGGTTTTTCTCTCTTGCAGGATGTTTTGCGGGGATTTCCGTCGGTCAAGCTATAATTTCCGGTTCTTCCATTGATGCAATTTTCAACGGTCAGAGATGATTTAATGTTAAAATCCGGTGCGACTTTGAAACTTAATGTTAAGATATCGTTAGGGATGACCATTTCCCCCACCCAAACCCATCCCCGTGGGTACCCGCCCCGTTTGGGTAAGTTTTACCCGCACAAATGGGGATGAGGTCGAGAATGGGTAATAGCCGAAACCTAAGCTATGGGGATGGAGCGGGGACGGGATTCAAGGTCCCACCCCGTAGCTTTCACATTATAAGGGTTTTGACTTATATGCAAGAATTTGTATTGAGTTTTTATACTTTTACCACTTAGTCGAGTTTTCTTTCATTTATTATATTCTTGATCGTTCTTGTATACTCATCACTTTCGCTTCTTTGTTATGATCAGACATATTCTCTAAAAGTTAAAATAGTGAAAATGATGCATATAATGAAATGATAAACGTGGACGAAGATATAATGAGAAAGGAAAGAGTAGAAAAACTAATAAGTTATTTAAAGATTTTTTTGTTCACTTTAAGATGAATATCTGAATTTAAAATTTTAGAATGCATTATTCTTATGTTATAATTTTTGTTTGAATCATATTTAAGTTTTGATTTAAAAAATATTTATGTACTCCCTCCGTCCCACTATTAAGCGATCTACTTTATACTTAGTGTTACGGGTAATCCATGGGATACCGCCCATATGGATATTTCTTATACCCGCCCCGCCCCGCCCCAACTCATGTGGGTAATGGGGCGGGTATGAGTATTTTTTTAACGAAATGGGCAGAGACTGGGATTGGCATACCCGTCCCAGAGTGATGCTACGTTGACCGCCATAAATCCCGTAGCTTTCACCGGGTGGAGATCGAATGGACGAGAGGGAGTGATTCTAGCATCTTGGTTGGTAATGGTGGATGTCCTAAAAGATGATAAAGGGGATCTAAACTATATTCAAAAATACCAAAATATCCTTCACCCCTTAAATACCTAAACCTAAACCAAAATCAGTTTCTCTTCTCTAACTCTCCATCTCCTCTCCATCTCCTCTCCATTTCCTCCATCACCCACATCACCTCTTTTCCGATTAATCGTCGATTCTCCATTCTTCGTCGATTAAAACATCTATAAAGATTATGGGACGGACAAACAAGAAGCCAAAATCAGTGAATCAATCACATGCAATACCAAATGAGGAATTAGATGAAGATGAAGAATTGAACAATCAAAGAGCTCAAACACCCGCAACGACTTCAATAAGGTAAGAATAAAAAAACCCATCTTCTTTCATTGGTTTTTTGGAAGAATAGATAGAATCGATCGATTTAGGTTTCTAAAAAAACAGTTTCAGAACTGTATACGGTTTGGAGTTCATAATTTCCAGACCGTACGCACTGCATACGATTTGAAAAATGCAAACTTTCACACTGTATGTTTAACTGCTTCTGCGTTTGGTTTGTTTTTCAAACCGTAGGTTAATCCGTAAGCGAAAAATTGAAAACCTAGATTCCAAATTGTAGGGTCATCTGAGTTTTCTTACGATTTGGTTTTAGCACCGTAGAAAGGTTCCCATATGTTGATTATTTCAAATCGTAGGTTTAACTGGGTTTGTGTACGGTTTGGTTTTCAAACTGTAGGCTGGACTGAGTTTGCATACGGTTTGGTTTTCAAACCGTAATGTTGGACTGTGTTTGCTTGCGGTTTGGTTTCCAAACCGTAGGTTAACTAATTTCCACACAGTATGTTGGTTTTCCAAACCGTAAGTTCCCCTGAGTTTTCAGTTTTCAGCTTTGTTTACTTCATTGTATGTATTAAACATAGTTGTTGACATTTTTAGGAATCGACAACCAAAGGCTAAGGATAAGGATAAGGGAAACAAGAAGAGAACGCAAGAAGTAACACCAAGTCATGAGCGGACTCTAACGCCTCGTAACAAGATTCCATTGGGTGCTCAACAAAGGAACAAAGGTATCGTCATTGGTGGACCAAGAGAAGAAGTGACTGAATGTGCACTTGCGGTTGCTCAACAAAGCAATCCTGAAATTGAAGAACAAGGTTATCTTCCACCTACAATGAAGGTGATCTTCCACCTACAAATGATGACGAAGGAAAAGGAAAGAAGAAGTATAAAGCTCCACCTTCAGAAAAAGAAGTGATCGAGGCTATGGTGTTAATACCGCCCAAGGCGGACGGAAGTGCTTGTGGTTTGCCTAGAGATGGGGGCGAAGTCTTATTTAGTTATGAAACTTCATGGGCTGCAAGAGTTTGTGCAGCAGAGGTAAAGATCTTTCCCTAACTTTTTCTGTTTCAATTTTATTACCATTATTTAATCTTTTTTTTTAACAATTTCATGTTTTGTCTAGGATCATACAAAAGCGTTTCCAAAACTGAAGCGTCAAACAACTCTTTATTGGCCATTGAATGAAGAATGTGATGCTGTTAAAGCCTTGGTAGAAGCTTCGAGTTTATGGTCTGCAATTGAGTATTCGCAAAAGGATTTCGATGTTGTCACTTTTTCGGGATTCAAAGAAAGGTTTTGGGCCGAAACCACCACCTTTCATCTCCCGTTCGGCGATATGACCATCACCCCGGACGATGTTAATTAAATTACTGGGCTCTCCGTGGAAGGTAAAGCTGTTTTTGAAATTTTGATGACTCAATGCTATTTGATAAGCTTGTGACTTGGCTAAAGAGTGTCTTGGGTGGGACAAGGAAATGGCGGAAGAGCAGTTTAAACTTGTCGCTGGAGCCAAACCTAGCGCCAAAAGGGTAAGAAAGAGGAATGAAACAAATGTAGCATTCAACATTGCAAGAAAGATTAAATTGAAGAATTTGAGGGAAATGTTTGAAGGATCTGGATTGATGGAAGAAGATAGCATTAGGCATACAACTATTGCTTATTTTTTTTATGGTCTTGGCACCATCATTTTCCTCGATCTTACGGGCAACCGGGTCAAAGCTTCTAATCTCCAATTGTTGAAAACACTTTCTCTAGATATGGATAACGAGGCACCGCATTACTCATGGGCCACCGCAACCCTTTCTTATTTTCTTGATAATCTTGGTAAAGCTGTGGGATGGAATTGCTTTCAAGTTGGAGGAAGTGTTTTGATTTTCCAAGAAATTTTCGCTGATTTTCAAATTTCATTTATAATTCGACTGTCCAAGTAGCATAACCAAGTATGTATCATTCACTTTTGTGAAGTCATGGGTTTATGACCATTTCCTACGTTGAGGCCAAGTGAGGATCAAAATGGCATAATTGTTTACCTACTAGAAGGAGATACCCTTACACTGGAGTTCAACATAAGCATAAAGATCCGTTCATTGCTAAGATTAGGTTCAAGTTGGACGCTATGACAGTGGAAAAGGTGGTGTTTGACCCATACCTAAGGCTCAATGATGATGGAGTTGACCAACACGAAATTTCAAGTGTGTCAACCTACAACGGACCGTTGTATCATCTTATAGGGTTTGTGATGTACAATCCTCGTAGAGTTCTACGTCAACTTGGGTATGTCCAGAAGATAGTTACTGAAGAATCTTTTGAAGTAGACAAAGAATACTCCACCATTTCAGATTGTTCAACACCCCCAGTGAAACTAAATTTCACCCTAACACCAATGGTCGCCAATTGGAAAAACTATACCGCACTCCACTACCAACTTAAATTGGATGAGTTAACACCAATTCCTGACACTAGCGAAGCCGAAGACGATTACTTGCCTTGGTTTCTTGATTGGGGTCATCTTTATATGCTTAATATAGATTCAGAAGCAATACAGTATCAAAACAATGAGGTTAGTCTAAAAACACATAATGAGCTAGTGAAGTTGGTGAAACATTGGAAGGATCGAGCCTTGATGATGGTATGTTATTACAATACTAAATTTAGAATTTATTTAAATGCAATTTTTTGAACTATATACAAGTTTGTGATATTCTTTTGATATGTACTAGGCTTCTAGATGTAAGGTCGTTGTCAAGGACATTACCGGTTGCATTAATGCTAACCAAAAGATGACGGTTCCACAACTGAAGAAACTGCGGAACCAAGTTAAATACATGCCCAACCCTGAAAAAGAAGCTCTCTTTGCGTATTCAAGTGCTTCAAGTGACGATGCTGAACCAAGTGGTACCAAGAGGAACATGTCTTCATCTGAGGAAGCTTCTTCTTCTACTCACGAAGAATTTCAAGAGGATGTTGAAACTCAAGCTCAACCAAAAGCTGGACATGGTGGTCGAGTTGGTCGAGGTGGTAAAGTTCGTGGCTAGGTTATGAATCATTTTTTTCTTGACGGTGGAGTTCTTTCTATTGTGTTAGGTTAACTAGTAGTGCTAAGTTATGGATAATTTATGAACTTATGAATTTCTTTCTTTTAGGTGGATTATGAACTTCTTTCTTTTAGGTTGGGTTATGAATTTGTCTTATTAAGACTATGAATTTCTCATATTAAGACTTAATTTAGTTTAAATGAATGACCTTTAGTTGATCAAGCTAATTTCTTTTTGGGATGAATTTTTTTGAATCCATAAGATAGATTTTTTTTTTTTGAAGATAAAAGTGTACCTACGGTTTAAGTTCCAAACCGTAAGACTCCCTGAGATTGCCTACGGTTTGAAAACCAAACCGTACTGAAACTCAGGGGACCTTACGGTTTGGAAACCATATCGTATGTTGAATCCAAAAGTTAGTTTTTTATTTTAGATCAAAGTGTGCATACGATTTGATTTCCAAACCGTAAGCTTCCTATGAGATTGCATACGGTTTGGAAATCAAACCGTAGGTTTACCAGAGACTATTTCGACACATCTACGGTTTGAAATCGAAACCGTAATTTTACCAGAATAAATTATTTACAGGCATACGGTTTGAAATTCAAACCGTATGGGTACCAGAATAAAACATGGACATCACTACGTTTTGGAATCCAAACCGTAGTTTCGGATACGGTTTGGTCGATGTACTTTTCCAAATCGTAGGGTATTTCCAAAAATGTCTTTTTTTTTTTAATTTATTTGAAAAAGAGTCATTGGAAGATTACTTTAGGTTGTTATTGAATAATATATCCGTTATGCATCTTCTTTTCAAGTTTACCTATAAATATCACTCATCCCAAATCAAAAACTCACCTTTTAAATCTATTTTCTTCGCAAAAAAACTTACAGATGGCTAAACTCAATTTCACTTTGGATGAAGACTTGTCTATTTGCAAAACTATATACTATGTTATCCGAAGAGAGGAGAAGAATGAAGGCAAGGTGGTTTGGTGAGTGTTAGTTATTGGGTAAAGATCTATGAAAACTTTTGTAACGAGACCTGTAATACTAATAACCGTGAGGGAGTGGATTTGGATGTTCGATTTGGATTCATACGCAAACAAGTTGAAGAATATATGGAATTACTTCGTATTTGTAATGAACTTCGACTTAGGGGTGAAATGGATGTTGAAGTTGTAGCTCAAGCTAAAAAGGAATGGAGAAAATAAAAATATTCAAATTTCAATTATGAAGCTCATTTCGCCATCCTTATGGACTTCTTGAATAGTCGTACGAGTAGAGGGTTCTAATGATTTACTTATGTAATATGGTTGTAATGTGGTTTAAAGAATGAAAAAACACAATTGAGTAATTCAAAATACAAATTTTATTCATAATGAAGCATACAAAAGCTTTTTCACCACCTTTCACTATATCTATTCATCCTCTTAGTCACTCACAACTATTTCACATGGGGCATCCCTCGACAATTGTAATGCCCTCCAAAATTCAAACCTTTCGAACCGATTACACCAACCCTTGGGTATTTCGCCATCACCACCGTCTCCCATCCTTAATGGAGGTAATGGGCAATCAACTCTCTCAATTGAAGGCCGATAAAATGGTTCATCGACACAAACCCCATGATGACTCTCCTTGGTGACATATCTTCGGTAAAAATACTTCTTGTTTGTGCGTATGTAGCATTATATCCATAAGAGACGGTATGAATAACGCAATGGAATGAGTTGGAGTGTAGATATCCACATATTGGCATTGACATCCAATATCACTTGTCAATTTAGTGTTTCCCATTAAACGTTGTTCAAATGCTTGGAACTTCTCATTTAACGCCGCCTCTGTTTCTTCTCTTCCACATCTCATCATTAGTTTATAGAAACCGGGGAAACAACGTAGTTCAAGCTAACACTTTTGCCTTACATAAGTAATTTGGTCATCACCCCAATCTTTTGCATCCTCAAAAGGTCCAAGTTGATCTACGAACACATGGTAACCACAATTTCCATCACCCTCAACATCGTCGGTGGACTTAACGTACTCATGGATAAAATATGGTAAAAAGTGCATATAATTTTTATATATTGTGTACGTATATCGGATATAATTACCTTCCTCATCTATAGGGGGTGATATCATCGGACCTACTTCCATATAAACCGTGCTTTTCTCAAGTCTTATTTGGTGATATCATCGGACCTACTTCCATATAAACCGTCGTTTTCTCATTTATATGGGGTGATATAATTAACACCAATTGCACTACCAAGTCTTATTTGGACTCCACTACCGTATCTTTGATTTGGACTCCACAAGCAACTTTTGTTGTTGAGCCTTCTTGGGATGGAACAACCGTCTTCTTGGGGCCTTTGACCTTCACTTCACTATCTCGACTTGGTCTGCCTTCTTCCATTTCATTTAATTTACGTTTTTTTGTAGCCTTACCTTTTCCTGCAATGACCTCCTTCTTATACAACGCATTCAAGCGCTCAAAACCCGAAAGATCTATTTGGATTGAAGACGGTAATTGTGGACCTTCTTGAACCATTCTCTTGGCCTCATCCCGCCATTCTTTCTTTGTTTGTTGATATGGAGGCCTACCCTTTCCCTTCCCCTTGGTTGGTTCAAGAATATCGTTTGACGTGTGGGGGCGGTTGAATTTCCGCAACTCATACAACCAAAGTTGTCTTTGAGCCGGATACAATGAAGCATACTTGTGAAATAGTTCTTTGTGCGCCTCGGTATCGCAAAACACTTCTCCAAAACCTTCATTTGGTAACAGATCATTGAATCTAAGTTGTCTCCAAAAAGGATCGATGTCTTGGATTGGGATAACCTTTGGTGAGTACTTAGATATAATATGCTTACATGGAAGTCCCTATGACCACATGTTGGGACAAATACATTCCCTTGGAATAAATTTGTTCAAAGCGTTCACTTCCTTCATAATCTTCTTAATCGCCCAATGCGATATACAATGATTAATTCCTCAGAGCAAAGGGTTATCCAAATAAAGAGTATCCTTTCTAGATCGATTAAATTCAAAATCCTCATTAACTCTATCGAGATCACGCTTAAAGTACCCTTCCATATCTTGAAAAATCACAACAAAACCAACATCGCACCCATTTAGCCTCCTCTTGAATCGGAAGTGAGATGACTTGCTTGTGGCTTGGTTGTCATAATGTTTATACTTTTTTACCCTCGCACTAACGAATTTTCCCTTGTGGGGATCAAATATTTCATTCTTCAAATACGCTATCACCTTTGGGTATCTTTCCCAATTGTCAAATAGAATACTCTCCCTTACAAAATACATTCCTTTCGTGGTCGACCATGTTAACTTGTCCCACTCTTGTTGAAAGCTATCCCATTTAACCGAGGCTACTTTGTCATCTTCAACAAATTTCTCTTTGGATTCTTGTTGTTTATCTAACGGGAGTTTCTTAATCATCTCCATCACGGTTTTCCTTGGTGGTTAAATCATGTTCTTCCAATTAGTTTGCACATTGTTCCATAAATAAAACGTGCAAAGATGATGATGTCCGTCGGGAAACACATGTTTTATCGCCCACATCAATGATTGCTTCTTATCCGTGATCAATACCTTAGGAGTATAGCCTTCTTGGTACAATAACTTTACCTTTCCTAATGCCCACAAATAACTCTCCTTCATCTCATCTCTCAATAAACAAAAACTAACACTAAATGGCGCCTTTGTAGACATTTGCCCCACAAAGTTCAACATTGGCATATTGTACTTAGTTGTTTTATAGGTGCAATCCATGAAAAGTATTTGATGGAAGCATCTCGCCAACCTTACGAATTCCTAATGAGCAATGAAAAGATGTATCACCTCATTTTTCTCATTTACATCATAGGCTACCGAGTAGTTCGCCTTTTCTGCCAAATACAATAGTTGTTGCATAAGTAGTCTATCTTGCCATTCCTCATTCCTAAATTTTTTATCTTTCATTATAGATGGTAGACAAGATAGATGTGTTATTTTCATTTAATACCTTCACACTAGCCAAAATATCAATAGGTCTTGTTCTTTTTTTAGTCAACACTTTTACTAGATTCTTTTCTTCGGGGTTGAGCCTTGTCGGATAAAGACGATTAAGAAAACTCTCCGGGATAGGATGGTTATGATAACCATTTAACTTCACTCATATACCACACTTCCTTTTCTTGGTTGAAATTAAATTGAAGTTTAAAAGGACACCCGGTCTTCTTTGTATGAATAACTTTCTTTTTCCTCGCGGTCTTTGGTTGATACTCATAACCTTTTCTTTGATGACTCTCATATTTCCCACTAGACTCGCAAACCATTTGAAAGTTGTATCTTTTAACTTGTTTATTTTTGACTATGATACACTTCTTCTTCAACCCTTGTTCTCGACCCCACTTCTTTGCATCCTTTAAATCTTTCCATTCAAAGTTGTTGGCATAATGAGCACTTGTATCCTCAGACAAGATATTCATAGCTGCAGGTTGATCTTCCATTGGTTCAGGTAGAAGATCGAGCTATAAATATGAAAAATATTGCAAAGGATTAGAAAAATATTCATATGAAAACATAAACATTCGGTTTGGTTTCCAAACCGTAAACATAGATACGATGGGGAAATCCAAACCATAAAGCTCCTTGTGATTGACTACGGTGGTCTTTCCAAGCCATATGATTCCCTGGGATAGCGAACGATTTGGGTTTCCAAACCGTGGATGCATGAATATCATTAAATGTTATTCATGCAACTACGGTGATGTTTCACACCGTAGGTTCTCCTACGGTTTGGAGTTCATATTTTCCAAACCATAAGTTCTAGGTTCAAAAACATCTACGGTTTGGAAGTATGAATTTTTCAAACCGTAAAGTCCCCCTACGGTTTGGAAATATGAATTTTCCAAACCGTATACATTGTCTACGGTTTAGTCGATAATTTTTCCAAACCGTATGTTACTTACGGTTCAGATTTGGGGGTTTTCAAAAAACAAAAAAATCCAACTTTCTACATACTTCATGCGATTAAAAGCAAAAAAATTGTTATTGGAGTTAAGTTAGAGGTATACCTCACTCTGTTGAGCATTTGGTTCTTGATATTCATCTTCTTTGGGTTCTTCGAATTCATAATAGTGTTCATATTCTTAATGTATATGTTGAGCTTGTGGTTAGGTTAGAAATTCTTGATTATCTATAGGAGTTGGAGGATTTTTGTTTGATTTGGTAGATGAGTATTCACCTACCTCGCTAATCTTATTAGAGTCACTCATTTGGATTGAGAAAACCTAAATTTCTAGGTTTTCTCAAACTTTTTCTGCTTCCTTCACTAATCTTGATATTTTGATTTTCAGAAACTAACTATAAATCAAATAATTCATAGAGGGCATTGTAGCCAATACATAAAATAGTTGGATAAGGGGATTTGTTGGTTACTATTTAGAAACCCATGTTTTGTCATTTTGTGAGCCCTCAAAACTTTTTCTTGGAGCCCCTATAATCGGTTTCTTAAAAAAAGTACCGTCTATTAACCATACTAATAATGTGACTATCTTTTGGTTCAAAAACCAAAGAAACCTCACTCATTTGTTTAGGAGATGGGTATATATATATATATATTAAACACATATATGAAAGGATAGAAATGTGAGTTACATAAAGATAGAGGATTATTACATCAATAGATTATGGAGTCTAATTTTGTACACACTATATGACATGACGAATATACACACCACATTTCAATTAATTACCTTTGGCTCAGAAGAGGTTAATAGCAGAGGAGTGTAGAACAGTCGATGTCGCCGCTCCAAATCTAAAGAATAAATTTTGTCAAACACGACAATTTTCACCTCCATATTGTAGGGAATTTAAAGACGACCGTGACGAGCCAAAAATCACACACTTCGGAGGTGTAATGAAGAACATATTGAAGAAACAAAATAGTAAGTTCATCGAGCGAGTTGAATCTCGGTTTTGGGGGGAATATCCGTAGGAAGATAGAAATGGGGCCGAAATATCACTGCGGCTCATGGCTTGGATGTCATAGCGGGCTAAGCGGCTCAGCTTGGAGGTACGACTTGGTTTGGCGCAAACAACCTAAGCATGACCGAGTTGGTGGAAACATCCTATGAAGGATTGGCTTAGCTCTTGGCTCTTTGCTCACCGGCTCGTCTTGGCGAACTGGATATGGGTTAGACGGCTTGGCTTGGCAAGTTGGCTAGAAGAAGGCGGCTCGCAGGTTGACTTGACCTTGTCGTCGCACTTGGCCGCCATATTTTTTAAAAAATAAAATAAAATTGGTTTTCGCTGGTAAGGGCGGGCGAACTTAGTTGCCGAACATGGCCGTCGACATCTTGCATGTTTTTAGGTTTATTTATTTAAATTCTAAAGTTTTTGGAAGATGAACTTGCAATATTTAATCTTTGTTGGTTATATGTATTGCAAAGTCTTATGAGATATATGTGTCCTTTGCTTTTTGTGAATCGAACTGTTGGCTTTTCCTGATTTTTTTTTTTGTTTGTTTGTTTGAAACTTTTTCGCCACAGTTTCCGTTCAAAA
The DNA here is from genome assembly GCA_023531295.1 of Papaver armeniacum. Taxonomy (NCBI): domain Eukaryota; kingdom Viridiplantae; phylum Streptophyta; class Magnoliopsida; order Ranunculales; family Papaveraceae; genus Papaver; species Papaver armeniacum. The sequence goes on along the minus strand of JAJJWW010003271.1, from coordinate 80,513 downwards.
TTTTCTGCAGCAGTTTCTTCTCTAACAACCCTGCAATAGTTTATATACGATTGTTGTCTTTTCTATTCGCGATAGTTTCTGAAATTGTCGGCTTTTCTCTAAGACTTTTCTATGACACTTTTTTGGATGTTTTCTTGGTGACGAGTTTTGACCTTTTTCAGGATTTTTTCCTTACACTTTTCCGTCATGTCACTGTTATATATGCAATTGATGCAGGTAGACGATACAAGCTTATAGAGCCGTAGGCGTCTATACAACTTGAATAAACTTTTAGGCACCAATTCCAACGAACATGGCGGCAGTGATTTTGACAAACTACGAACACGAATATGTTTCCGTTGCATTATCTAGGCAGCAATTTCTTCGAACTTTAGACTTGAACATGTTGCGGACCGACCATCCTGAAAATAGTTTCAACCAATGTAGTCAATCTCGGATTTCGGTTTGTATCGGTCGGGACCGAGACATGGGTTCAATTTTATCTCGGGGAGAAACTCGGTAAAAATCTCGGAGTATATTCCGGTCCCTTGTTAAAATAATTTATACTTATATAATGTGTGTTTATCTGACATTTTCAAGTTAAAAAATCACTAATAAAGAAGTGAGGTGTCAAATTACAGAGTGGAGGGACTAAGTCATGTACTAACTAACAACTTGATACACCGTAACAATGACCATCTATCTCTTCTCCAAAACGAAAAGTGTGTACAGATTTCCCCTTCTGTATTCTTCAAAAAAACAATTAACGCGACTACAACGACGAGTCCTTTCTTTTATAATGAATTTTGAAGAACTTTTCAACTTATCATATGTATTTCTTAAGTACCAATTTTTTTGTCATATATTTTCTCAAAATGGTTTTTAGATGGAACAAACTATAGATGGATAGATGGAGCTAAGAAACAAGTTGTTAAAGCTTATTCCAATTCTTTCTTATTCCAAGCAATCAATGGAAGACTTAGAAGTTTCTTTTAACCTTGTTGAGAGAGATTGTTGAGAGAGAGGAGATTGTTGAGAGAGAAACTACTTAACCTTGCAAACGGAATATCGGCCGGAATTTGAGCGAGGCAGACGAAATTTGGACGAGACAAGCGAGATTCTTGTTTAGACCTCGGATCGCCGAGATTATTTGTTTCGTTTTTTTTATACCGAAATCGTAAATACCGCCGAGATCTCGGCCGAGACGGCCGAGATCGACTACACCAGTTTCAATGATCCCGGCAATGATACAACGTCAGTGGTAACAGGTTCAGCAAGTTTCAATCTGGGGTGATTGTTGTTGACGTCCTCCAGACTTCTTTTTCACGAAAATGATTTTTAATTTTCTGCGATACTTTTCTCATTGGGAAAACACGGTTCTTTTTCACGTCTCCTTTTAGTCGGCGCCAATATTTGTACTAAAAAGTACTTTCAGACAAAGAACACGATTTATTTGATGACTAGAGCATAACTCGTGCCGTAACGGCACGGCTCGATGATAAATAATTTATATGTTCTGATTTTGATTCGTGCATTCGTCTGTAGTTATTCAATAATGTGATAATTGATTCCAGTATTTTCTTTTATCATCGTGTATTATGATCTAGTTTATTTTAATATTAAAACGATCAACCACGTTTTATATTTTGTAACGTTACACGTTTTGTGCATCACAAAATTTGCATAGTTTACTATTACTCACTAACACCCACCACCACCACAAAACCGCCTCATTTCTTTCTATACCACCACATAGTGAGGGATCCAACGGTTGACTGGCCCTGACTCTAGTCCCTCCTGAAATTCTAATAACTACATAAAAATCCTCATTTTGATTTATCCTATAAATAGTACTTATCCCAACATATATTTTAGGATTTAGTTCACCAAAATATTCATGTTTCTTAAAAAAAAAAATTTAGCTCCCTCAATGTCATTTCTGGCTTCGCCACTGCCACCACCATCACCGCCCACCCCTGTAGATTGTTCAGCATAATTCTAATTTCCAATTGAACAAACTTAGGTCTTCAATTAATTTAACCATTATATTTTTTTGGTGTTATATTCTCTTTACATGGGAACCAATTTTATTTTAACCCTGAAAACCATGATTTATACCATCCGGTATCAAAAAGATCACAATTACCATTTGGATGATTCAACAATCATGATCATTTTTCGATATCATCCATGCCATATTATCGAACAGGTGAAAAAAAAACTAATTACATCCTTCATAATACAATGTTACCCTTGTTGTAAAGAAACAAACTAATATTGTCCAGTATTACTCAACGACACCCAAATCCACTACTTTATCCACCACCACTAGGGATGTAAGCAGGTTTTTGAGAAAGGGGTGTAAAAATTCTTGGCAAGTTGGATAAGGATGCAAAATGAACTTAGTAGACCATTTTATGATAAAAGACCAAAAATAACTACAATTAGGCTTGGATCCGTCCCTGACCAATACTAATGTTTATGCGTCCACCACTTTCTAAGAATCGCCACCACTCCCCCCACCCCTACTTCTTCTACGACGCTATTAATGTCTGCAAATATTATTTTTTGTCAATATTATTTTATTAAAGGTAATATATATTTATTAAATTAATTAAGGGAACATTTATAATTAAAATAATTAATATAGGTCGTTTATTATGAGCAATCAATAAAAGTATAAAACACTTATAATGTTTAAGTTTAACTCCCTAAAAATAAATCCCCAAAATATTTGCTTTTCTTATAAAATGAAGAATAACCTTTTAGTTTTTTCTCCGTATAAATTATAGAGCCTTAATTCCCAATTATTTATGAACATTAAATCCCCAAACACTATCGCATTTATTCCTCTCTATTTTACACCAAGAATGCTCCACATCCGTAGATTTATCTTTTGAAGAGTAAATCTGGACCGCCACTTACATAGGCTAACTTATCCAAACTGTGTTATGTATTCTTGATGATGATGATGTAAAATAGGGTTAATAATACGAAACAAGCATAAATATGAGAGATACGAATATAACGTGGTTCGACGAGTTTTGCCTAAATCCACGGCTGAATCCGTAGGGGAAAATATTGTATTTATATATATATATATATATATATTGTGATCCCTTTTAGGGTTTGTTGGTGTATTTCTCTATGTATTTTCGTGTATATCAATGTGCCTCCTTTAGGGATGAGATCCATTTATATTTATACAGTTGAATGTATGAGATAAACCCGAAATTCGAGATAATCTTCATATGCAAAAAATTTGGCAAGCAAGACATCTGGAATGTTTCAGAACTTTCTCCGCAACGACTTGGTCAACAAGCAATCCAGAAACTTCTAAAACCTTCTTGGCGGATTCTGGCACTAGATCGGTGGAAACGAGCCAAAATGTCATGAACCAGCGGATTTGACTGATGGGCCTTGACTTTGACCGACAGGTTGACTTTGTGGGCATACATTGACTTATTGTTAATGGATGCATGTTGACTGTGGTTGTCTAGCTTTGAATGGTAGGACTTGCTAGCAGACTGACTTGACTGGTTGACAGGCAAAATTATTGGTAGCATGGATGTAAAACAGAATTGTTAACTGGATGGCAGCATGGCTGGCAACACGAGTGGCAAACTGGATAATAGTCTGGCTTGCAGCATGGCCAAAATATTGACCGGGAGCAAAAATGAACCAAAGTTTAAGATTGGAGTCCACATACCGAGCTATGTGAGTCGAGTCAGACTAACTGGATCGGTGAAATAGACTAGACAAAATGGACTGGATCGGGAAAACCGGGTCTTGACCACTTGATGTTGATTTTAGTCGTTGACTGATGGTTGACTTTGACCATTGACCGATTGTTGACTATGACAATTGACCGGTAGTTGACTTCATGGCGGATTGAACAGGCTATGTCGGTTGGATGGACGGCAAACTTGGAAGACAGATGAGTAGCGGTCCAAACAACATTCTAGCCAATATGTGGCATTATCATGGTGTTGATGGTGGTTTTTAGCTTAGGGTTGAAATCGTAAAACCTTACATCTGATATGACGTCACTCTGTAGAAAACGGTCTTAGTGAGTGCTAACCTCTCCACCTAGCATATTTATTGAGCCGTTCAATATACTTACATGAAATTTATCCAGTCGACGAATTTAGCAACCATTCACTTAATATAAGTTCCTTTGAATGCCTCTATGCTATGTTCTCCTACTTTGAACCCTTAATGTTGATATGGCATGACGATTTGTGTTCGCTCGCGTGAGTAGCACGAATTTCAAATATCAAGGATAAGGTCTTTGCATAAGGTATTCAATCGAGAAAAGCATGATGCTCTCGACAATGAACTTAAAAGAACTCGCGTGTCAACACATAGAGTTCAATCAATTGCCCCGACTAACTTGCGAAGTTAGGTTTTGCGCCTCGCGTGAATATCGAACCTTGCTTGTCGAAATTAAGCCTAGGAGAACTAGGTAATCAATCCGCCATGGATTAGCAAAGTGCAAAACTTGCCCCGAGAATCGAGAAATGAGGAGCCGCAGCGTAAAGGGAGCGTGGCCATGCTTTAGGCCAACTGGCGCCACTTGCCATTGGCCACACCCCTTCCTAAACCGGCCCTATTTCTCTCGACTAATCGTGTCGCCTCAAATTAGCCACGCGCACATAAGTTGTGGCTGGGACCATACTCGGCCCCCACTTCCCATCGACCAATCATGTCGCTCTAAAGCGCCACACTCTCACCAGAAGTGTAGACGCGCTTTATGTTTGGCCAGCCCCTTTCCTCGGCCAATCAAGTCGCTCCAAACTTGCCACCATACATTAAAGGCCAAACACACCCTGCCGCGCCACCATACTAACTGGCAAGCCAAACGCGCCTTATCACAACAACATATTGATCGACATGCCAACATGCCACTCTGCCGCGGTAGCATGCCACTTTAGCCTTGGTCACGCCGCAAAAACCTAATTCTTACCACGGCGCCAAAACCTAGCCTTGGCCACGCCAAACCCTAATTCTTACCACTACGCAAAATCTAGCCTTGGCCAAGCCCTAATTCTTACCATGACGCCAAAACCTAGCCTTGGCTCTGTTGCTAAGCCCTAATTCTTACCACGGCGCCAAAACCTACCCTCGGCCACGTCGCGAGCCCCAATTCTTACCACGGCGCCAAATCCTAGCCTTGGCCATGCCGCCAAGCCTAATTCTTACCACGACGTCAAATCCTAGCCTTAGCCACACCGTAAGCCCTAATTCTTACCACGGCGTGGCCATGCCTGGCCTTGGTGCCTGCATGCCTCCATGCCATGGCTCCACCAGCATGCCAATGACGCCACTGCCAACAAGATGCTACTAGCATGCCGCTATGCCTCATGAGATGCAATCTGGCTCCACCGGTGGCGTTGTATGCCAATGACGCCACTTCGCTGCCGTATGCCATGGCTCCACAAGATGCCAATGGCCATAATCGGCCATGGCCACTCTTCCTCATGAGATGCAATCTCATCCATCCAAGTTCGCCATTTGGCGACGGACTTGCGGAAAGTCCCGTGCAACCGCTACGCCGGGCGCCACTATGCTAATGGCGCCACTTTGTTACACAACAAAGATGTGGCCATAATCAGCGACTACCCTTCCTCACGAGATGTAATCTCATACATTCAAGTTCGCGACCAAACGACGGACTTGTGGCAAGTTTTAGGCGGCCTGACCAAGGCAAGCCTAATAGCATCACATCTTTATTTTCCCATGGCAAAGTCTCTTGACTTTGACTTGCCACACATAGCAACCTCGATACACGTTTTCCACGAAACACTCGAGACATCAAACATGTCACAAACTCTGGGATACTCATCGGGGTATTTGTCGGCGGTTTACAGCGTCACTGACGCGTGCAATGCGCCTTACGGTGAAAGTGTCATGAAGTAGGACAATTAGTGGTGGTGAAAAGTAAATGTGTAAACAATTCATTTCCTTCATCATGGAAGCGTAATGACCGCGGTTACACGAATTCACTTCCTAATCATGGAAGCATAACGTCGACGGTTACGTTACTCTATTCTTCCACCACTCAATCGCTTCCACTTCCTACGAGACCGAGTAACGTTTCAATATGACTTGTATAAATAGGTTTCACCTATTTTCACCAAAGAACAAGTTTTGGTGGCAACAATACAGTATCTAGAAATCACCCGGTAGCTTTCCATTACGCTAACTTGATTCTACTTCTCGATACAAGTCATAAAACAAACCACACCTTCATAATCACCCATTCTAGTCTCAACACTCTATTGCTTCCTCCCTAAGACCAACCCTTCTCCTTCACTTTGTGACCGAAGAAAGCCCGGAATGGCCATTTCTTGGTTTAGGCCGGATTGTGCAGTTGATCTCTCGAATCAAAAGTACTCCCGTGCAGTGCATTGTTTAAGGTTTAGATTCATTTCTCACCCACACACCCGAAATTACCAAAATCAGCAGAAACAGTTTTCACCCACAAACACATGGCAAACAATATATTTTGGTGTGTGGACATTTTCCATATATATAAAGGTGTAAAACGTGCCGACCCGGCACAACCCAGCCCACGAAGTCACGTGCTTAGCGCGCCGCGTGCTGTACTGGGTTGTGCCAGAGATTCAGACGTGATGTGTTGTGTCGTGCCAGAAAAATAAACGCGTAGTGTCGTGCTGTGATGTGCTAGCACACTTATTTTATGTTATCCAAAGTAAGTATTTTTTAGATCTTTTAGTTAGTATATGTATTATTATAGAAATAAATTAGCATAACGAAAATAAAATGTCAAAAACTGGCTAAAACAATGATTCTTTTGTGAAATATGTATCAAATGTGATGTATTGTGTAGTATTTTATGCATGATATGACGCGTGTTTTTTTCGTGTGCCGTGATGTGTTGTGTCGCGTGCTTACACGTGCGGTTGTTGTGCCGTGCGGATGTTCTATTTCTGGCACAACATAGCACATTAAGCTAACGTGTTGTGCCCGTGATGTCTCAAATTTTAACATGTTGTGCCATAAACATGCGGCCCATAATTTACACCCATATTTATACATGCGGCTCTTTATGTCAAATTTTATTTCCTTTCATTAGCAAATTTCTTCTCCAGTCGGTAGTTGAAGATTTAAAGATTAGACACAAATTTGCTTTGGAAACGAAGCGACTTCAAATCTCAAACAAGGCGGACCTATGAAAGGGTTAACCACGCTTTAGTCTTGGGTATCCCTTTAACCCCCACAAGTCTAAAAATTTAACAATTTAACAACATATTAAGTTTGATCAAAGTTGTTCGCTGGATCAAATTTTTATATCCTTAGGTCTCAGTAAAATTTAGCAATTCCTCTTAATCTCAAGGTTTTTTATAAACTTTATACCACCGAAAAGCATTTTAAAACCTCTGCGATTACCATGATCCCATTTTTTTATGGCAAAAATAATCAATTACAATTAGTTTTAGAAATATCTCACTCTAGTGGATGAAATAGCCTCGGATCCAAGGGTTGACAAAACAAAAAACCAAGTAGCCCCCTAATTCCGGGATCTAGGATTTAAGCCCTTAGTTTTCTTAGGTTTTTAGGTTTAGTCCTCTTGTTTTTAGGATTTAGCCCCCTGATTTTTATAGTTTAGTCCACCTAGTTTATCAAAAAAATTTTTAGCCCCCCTTAAACTTAAAAGCTGGCTCCGCCGCCACTGATGATGCTAATGGTGTGTTTGGTTGCAGAGTTACAAATCCAAGATTCATGCAAATTCATCGTGTGTTTGGTAGCTCGGTTAAAATTCCTAAGATTCTCAGAACTCCCTTGTTTTAAAGCTCATCTACCGTTTGACATTACCCTCGTAATCTTAAAATTGTACTTATGGGATTATAGGGTTAAAAAATAGTGGGTGCATAAATCCATTGATAAGAGCATCTCCAATGGAGAATTTGCTGGAAAATTGGTTTCCGTAGGAAACGGGATTTGGGCAACTCTACTTAGTGACAGAAAAGTAAATTAAAATGCCATCATGTACCATTTAAAAGCAATATGAGCACCATTACTGTATATATTTCTCATTACCTAAACAAAACAGTATATTCGTATGTTTGTATATTTGGAAATTTTGGATAAAATTTGGAATGATAATTTGTATATTCAGAGAAATATCTTCAAATTTCATATAAAAATAAGGAGGATATTCTTTTGATTTTTGTTTTTCTCCAACTCTAACTTTGACCGATTTTCCTGGCGTTTTAGGATTAACATTAACATTTTTAATTACGTAAAAGAAGGTAGTTTTGTTTTAACTAGGAATTAGGAAACAGTTTAAGGAAAACTTAGACATTGACTGCGCATGCAGTCCATGCCAAGAACTCCATAAGTGCCTAAAAAAGTGGTTTAAGAAAGGTCATAACAGCATCAGGAACTTAAATAAGTGCCACGTTTTTTCTTCACTCTATAAGTGACCTGAATCGGGTGATCAAATTTAGATAAAACATTTTATCAGCTGATCAATCTACTTGCATATATACTGAGGATAAAAAAAAAATCTGCAAAATGTCTGCATCATATAATTTGCCAAGAATTAGTCAAACATGTAGTAAAATGGCTGCATCATCTTTTCAAGAAAAAAATAGCCATAGATTTTCTCCTTTAAATCACTGGTAATTATAGTATTATCTATACTAAATCTAATTATTTCTCAATTTAACTTGGATAAAATTTTCTTACTAAGTGAAACAAAATACCACGATTTTGGAATTCTCTCTTCTTCTTCTTCTTCATTGTAAGTATCTTCTGCATTAGTTGGGTATCTTCTGCATTAGTCGAGTATCTTTTGCATTATTTAAGAACAAATCGTGTGCTTGATTCCATTTTTCATCAGCACAAATTCTTTTCACTAGGTGCATTCATTAATTCAGCAAAAATCACAATGAGGATTCAGAGAAAATCATTGCCAACTAGTATTTTATGCATTTCTTTTCTTATCGTGATTTATGGATTGGTGGCTGTTGCACCTGAACCTGAACCTGAACCGAATCCTTCTAATGGAGGAAAAGTATCCAAAACTATTACTGTTGGTAAATCAGGGCATGTTGATTTCTCAAGTATTCAATCTGCCATAAACTCCATACCAGTTAACAATAGAGCATGGGTACGTGTTCAAATCAAGAATGGCGTTTACGGGTACGTAAATTTTCTTTTCTTGTTTCAGAAACTTAATCTTGGGTTATAATTTGGTTTTGTTTAACTTAGTTTTAATGTTTGCAGAGAGAAAGTGCAAATTCCTATAGAGAAACCCTTCATAGTGTTGGAAGGTGAAAGTATGAAAGACACAATTATCGCATATGGAGACTACGGTTTGCACAAGAACGCGACGTTTAGTGTTTTTGCTGATAATGTTGTTGCTCGACGTATAAGCTTCTATGTGCGTTCCTGTGTAGTTTGTGTTGAAATTTATTCGTTGCATTTTTTTTCTTCTGATAAACTATTCGTTGCTGATATGTGGATTTTCTAACGTTTCTGGATCAGAATACATACAATCATCCATTAAACAATGGTGTAAATAAGAATCCAATACATGAGGCAGCTGCGGCCATGGTAATGGAAATCGGATTTCCTTCTATGAATGTGGTTTCTATGGATTACAAGATACACTATGGGATGTGCAAGGACTTCATTACTATAAATCTTGCTTCATCGAAGGATCTGCTGACTTCATATTCGGATTGGCTCAGTCAATGTTTGAGGTTAGAACTAATTCAATTACTAAGCATTTCTGTTTAGATTATCTGTTAACAATAATTATTGGGGGTAAAATTTGTTAGCGTACGTGATAGAAATGATAGTATCTTTGAGTTTAATGTTATTTTTTTTGTGCCGTCAAAATGAAAATAAAATTCTAGCGATTTAATTCTCATTAAGCAGTATGTTCTCACAAACAAACTAGCAGATTCGATCACTCTATTATCATCTATCGGTTTGAATTTTAGCATAACATTACATATTCTGAATGCCTTAATTTTATTAGGATTATAATGTACAATGAGAAAAATATCGTTAAAATTTTTTGTTTTCAGTTGGTTATCATTCATACGCCAAAATAAGAAATACAGCATCGGAAAAGAGGTTCTAAACTAAATCATTTTGTGCAGAAATGTGTAATATCAGTGATTGATGATGGGTACATAACAGCACAAGGAAGAGACAGCTTCAAGATAGAAGTGCATTTGTGTTTAAAGAATGCAGCGTGATCGGTAAGGGTAAAACTTATCTTGGAAGACCATGGAGATGCCATTCAACTGTTCTCTTCTACAATTCTAGTTTCTAACGCTGTTGAGCCTCAAGGATGGGATATTTGGAATTGCCACGGTCACGAGTAAGTTATAAATAGTTTAAACAAACATCATATCTATGCTTTGAACATTTTTTTATGGTTTAAAATCTGTCAAAATTATATTAGTTGATGAAAATGTATATGTTTCAGGAGGGACATAACGTATGTCGAGCATGGATGTTATGGACCAGGAGCAAACACGTCGAAACGTGTTAATTGGATGAAAAAACTAAGCAACGTGATGGTGTCCAGAATGATGAGTTTGAGTTTCATTAATAAAAAAGAGGTTGGATTGAAAAACAACCTTGAAGAATTTCTTGTCTTTCTGTTGTCACGAAAATTTGTACGGGATTAATACGCAAGTCATTTATATTATGCGTAGTGATAATTCCTCGGTAGGCATGTAGCATTACTCGTAACCATATCAGAATGGATTTTAAATACAAACAGAACATTACAGGAGCTATAGCTCCAAGAGCTAATTAATTTTTGAGTCAATTATGAATGGATTATTTGTATTTACTATTTTAAAAAGTTGTTATTTACTATTTTATGGTAAATTTGGCTGTGGACATTCTTGATCACCCCATGTCCAGCTAAATCATTTACCTGCCTCTCTAGGATAGTTAAGTTGATTTTACAAGATCTCTTAAAGTTTTAATTAAGTGTAGAAATTTATTTCAACATTAAGCTGATAAGAAGTTAAGAACTCATACATACACGGTTCATATGACAGAGGATGACAGGGCCATATGAATCGTCGATTTATAAAAATAGATGGATGAGATCTTCCATATTCACATAAGTAACTCGGGTTATTCTGTCTTTCCTCTCTTCTTTTTCTCTCTTGATCTTTCCTCCCTTGTACTCCTCCGTCCCCAATTAGATGAGCTACTGTGGTTTTAGTTTTGTCAGCAAATAGATAGGCTATTTCACTAACCGGGGATATTTAAAACTAACTTTTAATTGATTATTTTTTGTAAAATATGCTATAATTTGATAGTTATTTATATTCGTTGCGTAGGTGTTTTAAAATGCTATTCACCGGTATAAAGTTTATAAAAACCGTGGTATAGTTTAAGAGATAAATTGTTTCTAAAATTACTATAACACCTAGAAAGTAATAATGTGAAATGCTTAAATATAGTGGAGATTGTCCTCCGCTTAAAAATTTTTGAACCCAATAGGCTTTGAACATTACGATAAAGAAATTTTTCAACAGAGATATTTCTATGATTTTGAATTAAGCACTGAACATCAACATGAATAGAAATATTTTCAATTTTCTGGCAAAATTTCTAGATGGTGATGGTGCTGATCAAGGTTTTACTATTTTTGATTTTCTGCAAAGTTTTAAAAAATTAGGGATCTTGATTAGAATGAAGAATTGGGAGAGAACATTTAAAGGATAACTTTTGAAACTCACTTCACTAATAATTCATCCGAATTTTGAAGAACCTAATAGACGAAATCTTGATGATTAAAAAAAAAAAAAAATTAAAAGTTTCTTATTCCACCGAATTTCTAAATCTTGAGAAGATCACGATTTTTAAATCTAATCGGTGATTTTTAAATCTAATCGATCCAGGATGCTATATCTCTGGCAATCAAAGGAAAAAAAGAGGAGATATGGTAAATATTTTTTTAACTAGACATGGAGCCTAGGAGTAATCGGTTCATATATACATCTCACCCATCTAAATCAACGTCATATGACCCTGTGATTCTGTCACCTAAGCCCTGTCAACCGATCCCACCTCTTTTAGAAAATAGGAGAACAAAGTTTAATGTTACACACATTTATCCTTAACATTGTCAGTTGTATCAATTATCAGGAACTCTTGAGGAATTCAGGTACTTTTCCCCTTGGCTTTTGCTTCAATTATCACATCAAGCCTAGAGGAATCTTGTCTACTAAAAGGACGTCTTAAATACAGTTCTGGGCACAGCCACCAGCCTATTAAAAAAAAAAAAAAAAAGATCCCCAAACAGAAATCTCAATCCCTTCAGAATTTATTCTAATCAATTTCAAGAAGAGAAATCTGCACGCCGGCTGATTTCCAACCTCTGACTTTGGTTCCACAATGGCTTGATGCAATTGCATGAAATGCTGTTCGTCCATCAACAAACCATTGAGCCTAACTTTCATCTTCAATCAGGCCCCTTGGTGAAGCAAAAGAACCAAAACAATGAGGATGGCACCAACCTTCGGAAGGCCCCAGTCTCTAATTTGATTCAGCACTAGCATTGCTTTTGGCTCTTAACTTTATGCTCCCACTACCGCAAGATACCTGTTTATTGAGATTACCAAGTGTTGGTCAATCTGCTGCATGTCTATCTTTTTCAAAGTAAAATATCTTCAGTGACTCTAGAAGTTCAGTGTTTTTACATACTATCTAAGGTCAATAATTGGCTTAGGTATGGAAGGAAGTCTAAGCTAGATACTTCGCAAACATGATGACTGAACTGGTAACCTTTTTGGGTACCGAAGTTAAAATAATAATAATGACTCGTGACATGGGGGCAATATATGTAGAACCATTCCCTTTTGGAGATCCCTAGCTGCACACAAAGATTTTAATCCTGGTTCCTTTGGCCTCTCTATTTCCTGCGAAGCACGTACAATCTAAGAATCTACCAAACAAAAGCGAGGTACAAGGAAATAATGTTTTCATTTAAAAAACAGCAAAATTACCTTAGGGTAGCCACCAGGTTCATGTGTCAATGCCTAATAAATGCCCAAGACCATGAGGCATAAAAACAGCACCTATTCTTTCAGTCATCATTTCATGAACATCACTACAACCCAAACCCACAAACAAATTTGCAATTAGGAATTTCGCTATTGCGTGATGGCATTAAAATAGTATGAATTAAAAGTAGAGAAAGTCCCAATAAGGACACCACCATCCTTTAGTGACCCGAGAATAGTTTTCTTTGCTAGTCTGCAATAAATAAAGCGACATAAGCGAACTCAGAGATGCACAATAATATGGCCAACAAAGCATGATAAAGATAAATTATTGCTTATACTACAAGATGGGTCTCTCATACAGTCATACTTCAAAAATGTTGGCATATCCTCAAATTTCGGGTTATGAATTTTTGAATATCAAAAAATTAATCTTCAATAGCTAGCGGTAATGAGGTAAAATAAATACAGGATGGAACTTTTGACGTTGATTGTCATTCTTACGGCTGTTGTTCTTAAACTCTGACGGACAATATATTGATCTGTGTCTAGAAACTTCATAGTTTCAGCTAAGGATGATCAAATCAGATGCTTACTTGTGCATGTCCACCCAGTTTACTCCAGGCTCCATTGTGTATATGACATCATTACGAGCCTTAAGAACAGACTGCAAGACATAATAGTTTTATTTTCATACATACGAAATAGGAAAGAAAGAGCAACCCCTGAAAAATATAACAAGATATGAATAAATTGAGACTTCATTGGCTTTTCTTCACAAAAATTTAAAATCTCAAAGAGATCCATTCAAACTACTCTAAAAAAGAAAGGCTTACATTGTGAATCAGCTTTTGATCACTGGTAAATTCTCCATTGACCTATAATTACAAACAAGTAGATTTTCTGCATCAGAAGATTAGAAGTCAAGAACAACGCAATAATGGGGAAAAACATGAAGGTGGTGAAAAGCATATACATGTCAGTAATAAAGTACAAAATCTTTCTACTTGACAGGATAAATAAATTGGATTTGAAACATGAAATTCGTATTTGTATAACAATGAGGTGTAAAAGACATTGGGAAGAAGAATCTCACTATTAAGCAAAAATTTCAAATTTTTTGGAACAGTGATACTTTCAGGGAAAGAAACATATTAACTCGGAACCATAAAAATTGTATTCGGCTCCCATATCTAACAATGACATATCTCCGTCTTCAAAGGTCTAAAGAAATTGAATACGATATATTATCTCCATTAACTTCAAATATAAACTCAAAGATTCCACTTTGAGAAAACAAACAAGTAGTGGAAACTGGAAAGTCGAAATGATATTCATGTGCAAAAATGGTTTCCCCGTTTCTCAATACATTCTTAATTTTATCCCTACTGTGTATGAGCCAAAAAAAACATGTCAATGCCTATATTAAGTAATGAAGAAGTCGTAACACAACTCCGCCTGTGTAGTTTTTTGGCACAGCCTGTCCCAAGCCAGGATAAAGGAGGAGGGTTCGTGTTTGGCGTAGCAAGCCAACGGTAAAAAACACGGCCATTCCCTATGAAAATAGGGTCGTCATGGGCGTGGCCAGCCAGCGATAGACCAAAAGAGGGCGAGAGCAGTACCAAGTTGGGTGACCGCTTGGGAAGTCCATCTTTCTAGCCTACCCCGACTTGTTTGGGAAGTCCTCCTGTTCCCTTTCTAGCCTACCCCAACTTGTTTGGGACTAAAGGCTTAGAAGACAAAGAAAGTAATAAAATTAAAAAGCCTTAGTACTACTTAAGAATTTAAAAGGATGAGTTTGAACATACCCAGTCATTTGGAGCAGCTGCATGCCCATAATGGAGAACAGAACTGCACACCAACATATTATTTTCAGTTAATATCAGTTACATATCAACCGACCAGAGGAGTAATCAGCCCATCATAGCTTCACTAATTACATAATACCCATAAATTCCTATTTATTTATTCGCATAACATACTGATACGTAATTCTACTTCTTCCATGCGCAAAGATTCATAAATGTATGTATACAAAATAAATAAGCGAACCAATGCGCAGAGATTCACTTAAATATCTTCACAATGCTAATTTTCGAAAATTCAAAAAAGAGAAACTTCCATGCTAAAGTCCCAGTGTATCCGTGTCCCATATAATACTACAATGATGCAGTTCACATCAACATAATGGAAGCAAACGAAATGCATTTGCAAAACCCAGCAAGCACGTCAATGGAAAGTACTACTGCCAAACTTTGTAAAACAAGAAATGTCTAATAAGGCCTTCAAGGTACTTTAGATGGCATGGGTCAGAACTTACCATTGACTCATGCCAGCTTTGTGACCCGAGTTAGTGCAGGCTGAATGATGGCTAGACGATCTTTACCATTGACTATCAAACAATAAGGAAATTCTACAATCAGAACTTTATTCAAGAAAGACTTTACTAAATAGGTAGACTGCTCTACCCTATACAAAAGCCTTAACATGGTGCACTTAATAGTAAGTTCTGGCAATAATCAATACGACGGTGTTCAGATACAGTGTCGAGGCAATGAAGGGAGACATAAATACCATGCAAAGAACATGTAGACAAGGTTTTAAAAAGCGAAAGCGTGGGGCGAAGCGCTCTCATACTAAAGCGTAAAGCGCTGTGAAAGCGTAAAGCGAAAGCGAGCTTTTTAAAATACACAATAATATGTATATATAAGATGTTGTCAACCTAATAAAAGAAAACTACGAAGTTCAGACATAATATAAGGAACAATTAAACTAACTAAGCATATGGCATACTGATACTTCACATTCTACCCAAGAGCTTTTAAATATACTATCCACAAACGTATGCCTCATTCATATCATCATGTAGACAGTCATCGTCATTCATGATCATCATGCCCCATAAATTAGTCTATTAGTATTTAGTTATAAAACGTGAAACAGGCCGTACTGGGATTCACCAGACAGCTTTTTATTTTCTAATATAAACCAATTCGTAAAGCGGCACCTAAGACCTGAAGCGCAAAAAAGCGCCCAAAAGCGCCTTTTTAAACCATGCATGTAGACATCGAAACATTGAGTATGCCATAACAAAGTTAGCATGGAATATTTAATGGAGAATATTGAAGAATATAACATACCGAGTCTGCTGGAGATTAAATGTCCATCTTTCTATTGATTATATGTAACCAATCAGTAACTTATTGCACACAACATTTATGGTAAGTACCACTAACCTGTCAATTTGAAGAATCATCAGTGAACAATAGAACAATGTATAATATGTATGTATATTATACAAGCAATAAACAACGCCAAAACGATGTTCTTCAAGTGATATAGCCATACCAATGTAAATGAATGCTGTTAGTTTTTACTCTTCTCAGCAACATATCTCAAAGTGAAATCGCTGCCAGCCCTTTGGAGTATATCAAATACCTATACTCTACGATTGATAAAGAACGCCGAAAATGACATTTTTCAAGTGGTATTGCCACCCATGTCAGTGAATGCTGTTAGTATACTCTTCAAACCCATATTTCTCAAAGAAAAATTGCTAACGGCCCCTTTGAAGGTATGGAGAAGCTGCTCAGTGATGCAAAATGACACTTGACAATTTCGAATCTGCAATACAAGAAGGCCGCCTGAGAATTTTGGTTGCAATTGTAAACTGCATGATACTTTTAAATACAATTCTATGTCAGTTTCAAAACTAAAAAAAGACATGATAATTACTCCATAGTTAACAGTGTTTTCTTAGCTACATTTGAAAAGTAATCACAGCCCATTTGAGTCAATCCTCAAGCAATCAAAGCAACAACAATAGAACAATCAATTTCATAAGTAGTCAGACAAAACTACCAAAGCATTTTATCAAACTAAGAGCAAATTTAACCTAAATCAAGCAGAACCCACAACAGAAAATGGAATTTTAAGTGACACCCAAACTAAGAAATCTAACTCATAACCAAATTAACAAAGCAGAATTAAAAAAAAAAAAGTTGATGGTTACCAGCTACCACAAATTTTTCTAATGGAGCTTCAAGCTCCAAAAGAACAGGTTCTGCGTAAAAATCTCTTTAAAGTCTGATTAGCGCTGGATTAAGCTTTAGACGGCGAGGTGGATTGTGCTGGTCACCTTCAGATTACCAAAAAATTTGAAATACACATTTCTGATGAGATGATTGAAGAATAACTTTTTTTAATTCTGATGAGAATAATATGAGATTGAAGAACAAATTTTCTGGAACAAAAGGTTTTTTTTTTTTTTTTTTTAAACTCAGAATCCAAAAGTACAAGACCAGCAGGCCCATTCTAAAAGAAAGACAAGGAAAAATACAAAGATAAAAACTTAAGCAAATCTATCACGATTTATAAAGGCTGATACCAACATTACTAAGGGCTGATACCATCTCAAGATCTTAAGCGATCCCGGCCGTTGGATCGGCTAAATGGTATCAGCCCCAGTAATACTGGTATCAGCCTTTATAAATCATGAAATCTATAATAAGGTTTGTAGGTGATTTTCCATCTGAGTAAGGCATTGTGGCTTATCCCTATACTTCACTTTCTGACCCTTTAAAAGATGTACACCTTTTTTTTGCAAAATGGTCCGCAGAGAAATTAACTTCTCTATAAACATGTCTGTAGCAGATGGAATGCAGACCAGCCACAACTTTTTGCCATCTTTCTACCAGAAACCAGGGTACCTGTTGAGAATTCAAGGAGGTAATGCAGGCTTTAGAATCAGATTGCAAAATTACTTTAGAGAAATTATTTTCCACTGCCCATTCCATAGCTGTAATGGTTGCAATGAAGTTTGTAACTATTCCTAGTCCACTAGTTTCAGCAAAAACAAACCCTCCTGAGGAATTTCTCACAATAAAACCATAACCTGCAAGGCCAGGGTTACCTCTAGATGCACCATCACAACAGAGAAGTATTTCAGCATTGGCAGGCAAATAGAAGAATAGTTCCAGTATTCTCAATCTCGTAACTTTATTGTATTGGACTTGGAGAAGCCGTAATATATGAATTTCATAATCAGTGCCCCACATAACACCCTTTAGTCTTCCTTTGCAATCATTAACAATCTTCAGAATCTTGTTTTTAACCTTTGTGGCATTAGGTTTATCTTCATCATAGTAAATACTGTTTCTCAGAAACCAAATTTCCACCATTAGAGAATAAGAACAGATGCCCCATAGTTCTTTTATCATAGGACTACAGTGTTTGCTCAATCTGAGAACATCTTCAAAAGAAACTGGATGAAGGAAGTGAAAGATATCTCCAAGCCGTGACCATAATAGTTTACTAAACTTTCAGTTCCAAAGTATATGGTTCAGAGAATCAATTTCATTATGGCAAATATAGCATCTTGAAACCATGTTAAAACCTTTTTTTATAAGTTTCTCATCAGTAGCACTGCAGAGTTTTACCTTTTTTCATAAGTTTCTCTGGTAATTTTCCAAATGTTAGCTGCAGTTGAAGGTAAAACTGCAGAGTTCCAGATTTTTTTGTACCAGTGAAGTTTAGGCATATGAGAGCTAATCTTTGTAATTGCATCAAATACAGTAAACTTACTAGAAATACTATTGCTCCAAACAAGCATATCTGCACCCTCTCTTATGACTGGGAGTTGATCAATTTGAATGAACTGGAGAAAATCTTCAGGAATACACCATTGCCCATTCACAATTAAATTACTAACCAATTGGTGGGAATTTTGATTTATTACATTAAGATTAGGAAACAAGCTACTAATGGGTTCTTCATAAATCCATCTATCACGCCAAAGAGAAATTCTATTGCCATCCCCAACAGACCATCTTGTAAGTTCATTGAACTCTTGAATAACCCATCTTATGCCGGGCCAAACAGATGATCTCTTGTAAGATGATATCCAGTTCCCATCTTTATCAGTATATTTAGCAAGAAAGAACCTAGCCCACTCATCATGATAATGAAGCACTTTCCATAAAAATTTCATTAGCAGAGCTTTGTTCAAATCTTCTAATTTTCTTATACCAAGGCCTCCTTCTTTTGTAGAAGTACAAACATTATCCCATTTAAGAGTAATGCACTTATTTTCCTAAGCATTTCCTGACCATAAGTAATTCCTAATAATTCTTTCACAAGCATGCACTACTTTTTTGGGCCATTTATAAATGGACATATTGTAGATAGGTATACTAGAAAGCACAGACTTAATAAGAGTAAGTCTAGCTTGAAAGCTCAATAATCTGCCACTCCAAGAGGCTAGTCTCTGTTTCATATAATCTACAAGATACCAAATATGATCTTACCTTTTACTAGCATAAAACCAAGGTATTTGTCAGGGAACTGAGATATATCCATATTGAAGAAATATGCAACTTGTCTTCTCCTTACACTAGAAGTCCCATCAACAAAGCATTTACTTTTTAAAGTATTAATAGTTTGACCTGAAGAATTTTGGTATTCCATTAACAAGCTTTTAAGATGAATAATGCTCCTCATACCACCATTGCAGAAGAGAAAAATGGCATCAGCAAATAATAAATGAGTGGGATAAATGCCATTCTTGATAACCATTGGTTGGATTTTCTTGTCTTGAACCAATTTATGGATGTTCCTACTCAAAATATCTTCAGCAATTATGAATAATATTGGGGAAAGGGGATCTCCCTGCTTTAGCCCTCTTCCAACACCAAAATAACCAACAGGCCCACCATTTAGCATTATAGAAATTTTAGAAGTTTTAAGCAGAATCATTATCCAATTACAGAATTTTGAACAAAACCCAAATTTAACTAGAGCTTTGTATAGGAATTCCCAACTCAATGTATCATAGGCTTGTGATATATCTAGCTTTAGACCCAAATTTCCACCTCTTCTCTTAACTTAAAGTTCATTTACTAATTCAGAAGCTAGCAAGACTTGTTCATGAATACTTCTATTTTTGATGAAAGCATCTTGTTGTGGTGACACTAATTTGGGCAGATACTTACTGAGCTTCATAGTAACAATCTTTGTAATAATTTTAAAACAAAAATTACTAAGACCAATTGGTCTAAATTATTTGGCAGTTTTAGCACCTTGGACTTTTGGAATCAACACAAGGAAGTTAAAGTTCATACCACTTGGGATTGTATTGTAAGTCTAGCTTGAAAGCTCAATAATCTGCCACTCCAAGAGGCTAGTCTCTGTTTCATATAATCTACAAGATACCAAATATGATCTTACCTTTTACTAGCATAAAACCAAGGTATTTGTCAGGGAACTGAGATATATCCATATTGAAGAAATATGCAACTTGTCTTCTCCTTACATTAGAAGTACCATCAACAAAGCATTTACTTTTTAAAGTATTAATAGTTTGACCTGAAGAATTTTGGTATTCCATTAACAAGCTTTTAAGATGAATAATGCTCCTCATACCACCATTGCAGAAGAGAAAAATGGCATCAGCAAATAATAAATGAGTGGGATAAATGCCATTCTTGATAACCATTGGTTGGATTTTCTTGTCTTGAACCAATTTATGGATGTTCCTACTCAGAATATCTTCAGCAATTATGAATAATATTGGGGAAAGGGGATCTCCCTGCTTTAGCCCTCTTCCAACACCAAAATAACCAACAGGCCCACCATTTAGCATTATAGAAATTTTAGAAGTTTTAAGCAGAATCATTATCCAATTACAGAATTTTGAAGAAAACACAAATTTAACTAGAGCTCTGTATAGGAATTCCCAACTCAATGTATCATAGGCTTGTGATATATCTAGCTTTAGACCCAAATTTCCACCTCTTCTCTTAACTTAAAGTTCATTTACTAATTCAGAAGCTAGCAAGACTTGTTCATGAATACTTCTATTTTTGATGAAAGCATCTTGTTGTGGTGACACTAATTTGGGCAGATACTTACTGAGCTTCATAGTAACAATCTTTGTAATAATTTTAAAACAAAAATTACTAAGACCAATTGGTCTAAATTATTTGGCAGTTTTAGCACCTTGGAATTTTGGAATCAACACAAGGAAGTTAGAGTTCATACCACTTGGGATTGTATTATTCTTCCAACAAAATTGTAGGGCAGCCACCAAATCACTTTTAGTAATCTCTCAAGAAAATCTGTAAAAGTATCCAGTGAAACCATCTGGTCTTGGTGCTCCATCCTGGTTAAGATCAAAGATTGCATTTTTGATATCATCTTATGAAGGACAGTCTTCTAAGAAGGAGTTATCTTCTGCATTAATCACATTAGGAACAGCTTCAAGAAAAGAGTCATTTATGAGAGCATCCTGATGAGCAAATTTATGACTAAAATAGTCAATTAGCACATTTGAGATACCTTGTTGGTCAGCTATAATATGGCTAGAAGAATACTCAAGTTCAGTTATAGCATTATGAACTTGTCTTAATTTGATGCTAGTATGAAAAAATTGAGTATTTATATCTCCATCCTTAATCCAGTTCATTCTTGCTTTATCCCTTAGAAAGAGAATTATAGTTATTAGCAGCCATCTCATATTCCCCTCTAGCAGTCACCAAATTATTTACAAGATCAACATTAGATGGATTATTATCAGATTTAAGGGTTTCCTCCATGACTTTGTCTTCTGCTTTTTTAAGATTGAGTCTCACATCACCAAAGACCTCCCAATTCCACACTTTAAGTAACTTTTTAAGTCTCTTAAGCTTCTTCATGAAAATATAAATGGGGTTACCAATAATTTCTTCATTCCAAGAGTCATCCACCACTTGAATAAAGTTTGGATAAGTACACCACATTTTTTGAAATCTAAAAGGTGGATTTGGAGCTTTGGGCAGAACAATATCAGACTCAATGATAGGACCATGATCAGATATACCCCTAGCCCCCACCTGGTAATGTCAGTCACTGAATTTATCCAGCCATTTCAAGTTATATAAGGCTCTATCTAAATTACATAAAATTCTCTTTCTCCCAACTCTGCCATTACACCAAGAAAAATCTAAACCAGATTTTGGAGCTTGAAGAAGGCCACAATAATCAACACAATCTTGAAAATCTTTAACAGCAGAGAAAATAGGATTTCTACCACCTTTCTTTTCCTCCATAGAAAGAACAGTGTTAAAATCACCCAAAATTAACCAAGGTTTATCCATAAGACTGGTATCACAGAGTTTTTGCCATAATTCTCTTCTATTAGTAGCATATGAGTTAGCATGAATCCCAGTAACCAGAACACCACCAACTTCTACTGTGATGCATTGGCTGCTAATATCAATAACTACAGGAGCAGTGAGTGAACAATTCCAAAATAACTAGATGTTTCCTTTTTTTATTATCTGAAGAATTATGGATAATTTGATGATGCATTCCAGGCAGCTTAAAATTGAATTCTGGAATTTTTATTTTTGGTTCCACAACCCAAACCAGAGAAGGATTGTTAGCTTTAACTAAACTAAAAAGTTTATCTTTGGCCTTTTGTCTTTTAAGGCCTCTGATATTCCAGAAGATAGTCTTCATTTAAATGGTGGGGGTTGAGGAGATAAACTCCCCTTATCAATCACATGTTTAAGTATTTCTTTACTAGCTTTTCTAGTAACTACAGCAGGTTTAACTGGAGGTTTCTTCTTTGCTCCATATTTACTATTTCCAGCATCCACTGAGGGGGTAATTCTCTTCAATATTGTAATAGGTTGAGATCCAGAAACAAAATTTAAAAGAGTATTGGTACTAACCTCTTTAATTTCACCATCTTCAGAGCAAGAAGTATCTCCATCATTGTCTTGAAGAATTTCAAAATGATTTACTGAAGTAGTTATACCAGAAGTATTTTGAATAATAAAAGGAGTTTCCACTGCAGGATTGATGTTAAAAACTTCATTTGAAGGAATATCATTACTCATAGGAATATCATTACTGATAGGAATATCATTAGATGAAGTATCATTTATGTTCTGACTTTTATTACGAACTGCAACATCTTCTAAATTCTGTGATGGAGTGGTTGCAGGTTGATTCTACAACACAGATTGAGTTGCTGGTGGTGATGGATGATGATTCTGCTGTGTCTCAAACTTTTCCCCAGGCTCAGTGGTTTTTCCAGTACTTTCTAAATTTGAGCTCTGCTTATTTCTACATTCAGAGTGAAGATGACCCACAATTTTACATTTATGACAGTATTTAGGCAAATTTGTGAGAGTCACGCCTTGAGGGAATGCTCCATACTTTGTGATTATCAATAGCTTGTTAGGAATCGTTTTTTCCAAATCAATTTCAATTAACACTTTTGCATAATACCCACTTTGGAATTGTAAAGTAGCTGCATCAACTTTAATTGGAGTACCAAGAGCTCTACTAATGGTAAATAAAGTCTTTTCATCCCAGTATTCAAGACTCAAACCAGGGAATTGCACCCATATCATCTCTTTAGAAGTACGCTGGTTTTCAGGTCTAAAATTAGGAATCCAGTTCCTTACCTTAAGAATTTGATCATGAACCTCTCAGTGACCTGATTTGATATAGTTCTTATCTTCAATATTATTTAACTTGATTGTAAAAAAACATCTACCTAGAGGAATCAAATGTACTTTATCCACTAATTTGCATTGATTACGAAGTAAAATTGTTGCTTCTGAAAATTTGACACGAACAAAATCTAAACGACCAATTAAGGAAAATTTCCAAGCATCGTATCTTGCTTCATCATTCTCATTAATCAAGTTAACCGAAGGATGAATATCAGGAGTTTTTGAGAGATCAACTATCGAAGACCCCATCTCAACCCTAAGTTCTCCTTTGAGAAAGAAAAAACCGAACAAAAGGTATGGAATAAAATTGGGGGTTTCGTGTTTGCAGATGAAAATACGCCTGGAGGTGTAACAGTAGTTCGTAGCATTAAAAGGGTGGTTGGAATCTTTGGAGGCATACCACAAGTTGAAGTCGAGCAAAAAGAAAAAAGTACTTTTTTTCCTTCTGCAAGTTATTTTAAAAAACAGAAATTCTAAACGAACCGTGGAGAAAACCACAAAAAAAAAAATTGCCCCTCACAGCCCACTTCCCTGCACGTCTCCCGAGGGGCGGGGTCCATTGGGACCCACAAAAAAATATGTGAGAGGCGGTTTTAACAGAGTTTTTTTTCTCGGTCTGTTAAGAACGACCGTTTTAAAAATTGCGTGCTCAATTTAATTTTTGGAAATTTTACCTTTAAAAATCGAAAAGTCTCATTGTCAAAGTTTTTACTTCTCCAATGTCTGGCTCATTTTTTTTTTTGGTATAAATCTAGAGTTTAATAAGATGAACATATCATCAAAATAGGGTAAATTCATTATCATTTGGACTTTAAAAAAAAATTGATTCAATCTTATATGGATAATGTACATATAATATAAGGCTTAATCCTATGGTGTGCTAATCTAGCAGCTAGATTAGCAGTCCACGTCAGCTAGGACAACCTCCTAAGTCCTATGATAATGCTAATCTAGCAGTTAGATTTGCAGTCTCAGCGTTGTTTGGTTCAGCGCAACCAATCTCAGCCGTCAGATCAAAAAATAAATCTAGGATCGCTGAACCATTCAACGAAAAGGTGATTTTTGTGGCGCTGAACCGTTCAGCGCAACTATCTCGCTGTTAGTTCAAGTGTGAGCAAATGCTAGGAGAGAGAACTAGTGTTAACAAATAGACAACACTTATTTTTTGAACTGAAACACTTTTCTGCTAATCTAGCAGATCAATCTAGCCCATAGGACTTAGCCTAAGATTGTCCACAGTATCCTGAATGCAGTCACAAAGAAGCATTGGAAAGAAAAACATGACTCGAGCTGTTTTGATTAATGGGTCTCCTACTGGTTTCTTCAAGCATACTGGAGAATTGAGACAAGGAGACCCAATGTCACCTTATTTGTTTTTATTTTGCATGAAAGCCCTTTCGAGGACCATCATGAATGCTGAACTTTTGGGGGAAAATAAAAGGTATTAAAATATCAACCAATGCACCTATTGTTAGCCATTTATGCTTTGTTGATGAATGTCTAATTTCTTATGATGCTTGCTCAAATCTCCAAAAAACCCAAAAAGTCAAATGGTCCCACGACCGTCCGGGCTTCTCACGGTAAATATTAAAATATTGGTCACACAAGCAAAGTCCTACTTGCTCATTCAAGCAAACTTGAGAATTTCAGTCAAGATCAATCTCTTTTGAAAATCCAAAATATTGCTCGAACGTGCGTCAGAAAATATCAAAATTCTCAGGATTGAGCCACGAGAAACACGGTAACACGGGCATGCCACCTTGTTCGACCAAGGTCGGCCCTTTGGCTTGCAAAAGCCGGTTTTCACCGTTTTTGATATTTTGACCTAATTAATCTTCTACAGTTCATATTGGGTTAAAACTCTTTCTAAACAACTTGGAATTTGATCGATTGACCATCAGACATCAGCTGGTCTCACGACCACCAAGGGTCGGTTCCATACCCCCTTGGTCAGTCCTCTTCTCTCCATAATTAGGTTTTACCGCCTAATGCTTAGACGAGCATTATTTTAATAATGATTAAACGAGCATTTAATCATTCTTTCACCAACTGGTCTACAAAGGACTTTAGTGCATGCTCATTCGGGCACCTGGGTGCTACATGGTCGTCCCACCATCTCATGTAGTCGGTCCCTCTATTTGGTTGATTTTCAGTAAATCATTCATTGATCAACAATCAATCAAAATTTAAGGTTTCGAAACAAATGCTTTGCAAAGCATAATTCTGAACAGGTTCAAACACCAATAATTTTATGTTGATCCAACAATCGACATTTTAATTAATTATACAATATTTGGTCCGGATACTAATATTTTTTTATTAATATCTTATTTGGTCCCGCTACCAATAATTCATTAATCGAGCAATATTTGCTCAGACTAGCAATATTGATTCAAATATCAATATTTAATTGCTCGATCGAGCAATATTTTTTATATTGGTTCAACTATCATATATTCGAGTAACAATATTCCTCATGTTAATTCAACTATCAACATTTGAGAATTCCACACTATCAAGATATTAATATTTCATTGGTTCATCAACCAATATTTGGTTCGTCAGTCGACCATTATAATCTTTCTTCGTCATTCGGCAACTCATGACGTGGACGAGTGCTCAACAACATTCCCTATCAACAAGTCCACGATCAAGCAATCTCATTGGATGCTCATCGATTCAAATTATCAAAACATCATTATTACCTCAACTGGCAAAATGATATATCACAATTCATCAAGACTCAACGTCTTTCCATTATTCTGTCTCAGTGGACACCTTATGCTCAATCTATGAGTCCCATAGCATACCACATTCATTCATTATGCTCGACTCATCAAAGCTAAGACTCATGTCTAGTCAAGTCAACAATTAACCAATTAAATACACGTCTGCCTTGCAGACTATACGTTCATGAGTCATCAATCATGTCACATGGGGGGATATTCACTAGGGTTTTGGTCTGGCGGCCTACGACACGTGTCTACATCCGCGATAAGAAATGTGAGTAAGTCATGCAATCATTTGAAGGAGTTAGCAAAGTAGTGAATGGACAATCAACCAAGTCTTTGCACGACGTGGAACTGGTTTAACCACGATTTCCTACTTTTCCACTCTAGCAACTGTCACACATAGTAGGATCAATGTGTCTTCTACTCTTTCAATATAAATAATTTCCCCAATCCACAATTGAACAATGAGAACTTATCTCAAAACTCAGTGAACTCATCATAATTCATTGACGTTTAACCAAAACTTGCAGAAGTCTACAACATATCCACAATCCTTCGATCATCATTGATTTCACACACTTGTCATCTTCCCTCCTACAGATCGACCCTCATCCCTCTTTGTAATCGAATTGACTCTGGAACGGCCGTTGTCTTGGTTTAGGCCGGAGTATTACATATTGATCTCTTGAACTCTAACCACTCCCGTATAGTGCATCTGTTTGCTAAAGATTTAAGAATTTGCTCGGTCGAGAAGTCTCCGCCCATACACTCGAGTCTTCACTTTCCTAAGAACTAGCAAATCGTTTTCACCCATCAACATATTGGTGACCATAGTGGGAGATTAATCTCTCAGTTCCAATCCCAATTCGTCAAAAATGGTTGATCTTAGGTCAGGCTCAGTTACAAATCCTAACCCAAATAATGCTAGAACTACAATGGTGGTACCCCAGTCACTCTTTTCGTTTCCAACAGCGTCGCTACTGATACCACCCCTCAAACCAACAATACCGGTGTCCATGCTGAAACCAACACCGGTACATGCAAGAATATTCTCTTTGTCCGAGCTCTTGAAGAAGTCAGAGAGGATCCATCTACCATAGCCGATCTCATGAAGGTTCAGGAAGTTCTTGATGTGGTTCTGAAGTTGTTTGTAAAGTGGTAGTAAAAGTTCGTTCAACTCGGACTTGTAAAGACTCGATTTAAGAAAATACTAAAAACAAAGAAAATATATTCACAAGTTTGTCACAAAAATCGAGAGATTACTGAGACTCAGGATTCCACCATAACTCATTCATGCGATTCGTATATTTATTCCAAACAATTATAGCTCAAATAATATTGACTCTAGTTCTTTGCCAAGGTAGATTCTTAAAAGATTGATCAGAAATCACTAGCATGACGCATCAAAAGCACTTAGACCAAGCATACATCATCATACGACATCACAATCAATTAAGAAAAATCATAAAACGATTGATAATAGTGCAAGTAGTCATGAAAGAATTAAATATAATTACCACACGCATGAAATATGGCTTCCTCCAGTCCTCCCAGTGTTGGGTTTTAGCTCCTCATATCAAAAACCCGCTCAAAATAATAACGCATGGTCAATAGGTGTTTTATTGAAGAAAATCGAGTTTGTAATGTATACAATTGTTACTAAACTCACTGTTACAAAGAACCCTAACAGAGTTGTTGCAAACTCAAATAGTTGTTGGAAAAATGTTGGAAAAATGTTACAAAGCTTTTGAATTTGAAACTATAGGTCACGGAATTAATGACTGACTTTGCTCGTCTTATGTGCTTCAACTTCTTCTTCCTCGCCTGCAACTAGGGATGTTCCCTGGATTGTTCCTTGTGCTCCCAAACTGCTCCAAACGTCCCCCCCAAAGACTCGACCTCTCACTTTGAACTCCTGCAAGCCTTTTTATAGCCAACAGGGTTAACAAATCTCGCAAATATCTTCTTTCTTTCTTTTCTTCCAAGTCACGGGAATATCTCCCTCCAATCTTCTTTACGCGTCAACTAGATTTCCAAAACTTCCCAAACTCTTTCCTAAGATAGAATTCAACCTTACAAATAATATAACTTCCCAAGTTTACCACGTAACTTCCAAAAGTAATCAAACAAGATCCCGAAACTTTCTTCACTGCTTTTCTTCAAACGGATGATACAACCTGCATTAATCGAATCGATCACCTATACCATTTCGTATAGCCCAAACAGGCCCATTCCAAAATAAATCCGCGATTGAATCTCTTTTATCACGCCTTAAATCGAACAAAACCGAGAAAAGTTCACTCTCCCTTTTAACCTGAACTTGATTATCCAGCCAAATCTAACCGAATAAATCCACTGCACCAACCCTGTTTAGTCAATCCGAGTCCATCCTAGCAAACTCGGTGATTGAGTCTCTCTAAAACTCTTCAAAAATTCCAGCCCAATTCTTCGTTTCGCAAAGAAACCAGGTTTTCCCGCCTTTTTATAAATTTGAATTTGGAAAGATGACCTCCCCCTATCCCGACGGTCTGCCAATAGTAGTTGCCTGGAAATGAGTTGCCCTTATCGCTGAGGTGCCCCTTATCCAAAATAGGGATTCCTTTAGTAGTTTTCTCCAAAAGCGCAAAACCACTTTTCGAGCCAATTTCGCCGCAAAATCTTAGTTCTCCAAAAACACCTACAAAAACATAAAATGCCAAAATAAATACAAAAATGGGTACTAACAATATATACAATTGAGAATATATCAGACACAAAAATGTGTCTATCAAATACCCCCAAACTTATTATTTGCTAGTCCTCGAGCAAATCAAATCTACAAAATAAAATCCTAACTCACTGTCGCAGGCATCGTCGATTGCATTTAGCGCATGAAATAAACCTTTAAACCTCTAGGTGGCCCTAGTGGCCAAGTTATAGTCTCGGAGGGTTTACCGTAGATATACCCACAAAACCTTTACACTCCACTCTAACTATTTACGCAGAACCTTGGAAGGCACTAAAAAGTCTCCTTGGTTGGCATACTTATTGACTACAGGAGGAAGTACCCTGATGCGAAATTCCAATTGTTGTACACGAGTTTGCACTCAAGCATACTAAAAATTCATATATAAGTCACAAAGCTCTACTCGTATAGTTTCGAACATCATAACCGAGTCAACCAATCACATGGATAGATTAAGAAATGGATATAGAAAAACATAGATGGTTTTGATGTTGACTAAGGTGAACAAGTGTTTCTCATATCTCGTTTGAAGGCCACCGCCAAAACGAACCTATCCTAATGGACCGAGATACTAGTCTGACTAATATCAACATACTGGCATATACAAGGGAACCAGTGGTCGATAATCCTAACTCTAGGTCAACACAACTGGCATATACAAGGGTACCAGTGGTCGACTTTATTAAATTTATTCCGGTTGGTCTAATGGTCTGGTCTCAAATTATTATTTTTTTTTTTTTTTTGTATTTTTTTTTTGTATCTCAATCACTCTATTTCACCCTAGCAGTGGTAACAACTTGAATCGTGAGCCCCACCTAATCACTTAGACAAACATATTTTAAAGAAAACAAAATAAAAATAGAAGTGAAAAGGATTCAACGAGATATGGCGAAACTACCATGTTTTTTTTCTTTAATTCTAACACCTGAGCTCTGTGCTTTTATGAATAGATTCTTTAGATGTTTCCTGTAGTAGCAGGTTTTCCCACACTACACCCCTTACTCGATTTTGCTTAATTAGTTCATTGAAAGTTGTATAATTGAGAATGTTTATTGATTAATTTCATGAATTGTCTACCCAGGAAAAGTAGAATTACACTTAGCAAGTAAAACACTCTTAAACTTTCTCTCTCCTAATGACTTGCCCAACCATTCCAAAAAGACCCCCTCACGTACTCACTCAACCCCTTTATATAGGGTGATACATAGTGGATGACAGCTAAGCTACCCTTTATTTTCGGGAATGTCCCGCGAAGTGTCGCAGATGCACAAACATTCGCTTATCGCGACACTTCTTAACCCTCGCCAGATCTCACGTCTTCTTTACGTTTTACCTGTCGTTATTCATTGCGTCGTTTATTTTAGCTTCCTGCGACTCCCTCGCGACATCGTCATTTATTAATCCCGCGAACCCTGTCTGTTGCGATATTATGATCCTACATCTTGCCTCTTTTTCCTTGAATATTGCTTGAAGAGCGATCTTTAAGGAAAAATCCGTTGTTGTAGTAACCTTTGGTCTTTGCTGATGAGGGAACGAGCGGAAGAATACTGTACTTGAAAAGTACGTACTTGCCTCTATTCTTTTGCGAAGTTCCAAAGCTTCTATACACGAAGTATCGTCTCCTATCTCTCCTCATATTTCCTCTGCGAAGGGAGGGGTATCACGAAAGTGATTCTTTTGATTTACCGCGACTGCTTATTTTTTTTTGTTTCAGTTTTGTACTTTTACACAGATTTTGATTATTAATGTCTTTTCTTGACACGTCTCTTTCAACCGCTTATTCTTGACCGTTCATGTCTCTT
Organism: Papaver armeniacum; assembly: GCA_023531295.1. Taxonomy (NCBI): domain Eukaryota; kingdom Viridiplantae; phylum Streptophyta; class Magnoliopsida; order Ranunculales; family Papaveraceae; genus Papaver; species Papaver armeniacum. The sequence continues at coordinate 49,760 of JAJJWW010003271.1, read as the reverse complement.
CGCGCATTAAATGACCTCGTTTTTCTCGAGGATCTTTTTCCCTATATATAGTTTTCTTTTTCTCTTCTTTTCATTCTTTAGTTTCTCTCTGCAATTTTTCTTTGACTCTCTTCTTCCGCAATTTGCGCTCCTGCTACTGCAAATCTTTTCTTCGTCCTTTCTAGCGCTGATCTTAATCCCCAATCTTCCATCCATTCCCATACTGATAAATGGCTTTCATCAATCGTGCATACAAAGCTTCTTTTGAAGAGGTTCAACAGAAGTTACTCGAGAAGGGTTTTACTCTATCAACCATTCCTGATCAAGAATCTTCATCCATTCTTTCTGCAAAATTATTTTCTGATCATCAATGCGATGATCAAAGGATTATAGTCTCGCTAGGTCAGCTTCTCGCGGGACTTCCCATTCCCTTATACGATCCAGAGTTGCCTCTATTTTATGAAATCTTGGCCCATGAAAAATTCTCTCGGGCTGTTTATCAATTGAGTGGCGATTGCATTCGCCTAATGCTTGAATTCGCGAATCGTGGTGCTGGCAAAGGATCTTTATACCCTCATCATGTTAGACACCCCGATTTCAAAGACTTGGAAATAGCTGCTGAGAAGTACACTGTAGAGAACTTTTTTGAAAACTATTCGGTGATAAAGATGGTTAATGCGAAGTCTCGCTGGGGCATTCGCCTGAAAAAGAAGGATAATGTCCCTGAGGATAAATTGCTCATGCAGGATATTGATTGGCACCCGGGCAATAATACTACTCCTCGCCACTCCAAAGATGAGAAATGGTGGGTTGTACCCTTGTTTTTAAATGGTCCTTATATCGCGGGCCCGCACGTTCTTCCTGCGAATCTCGCAGGGTATCATCCTTGGGAATTCAAATGGCCTGATAAAGAAAATGAGGTATGTTTCCCATTTTAAATCTTGCCTTTGCAACTTTCTTTTTACATATGTTGAGTTTGTATAATTTTTCAGATCGCCAAATTGAGAAGAAAGTACAAGGATAATCCATTGGAGAGTACTCTGACCATACTTCGATCGCTTACGAGTGAAGTAAGAAACACTTCCTTTGTTATTTGAAATAATATTGTTGCCTCTGTTTCTTATCTTTAACCATATGCGAAGGTTGAAGTTGAAGAAGCTTTAGCCGCGAAGACTAAAGGTAAAGGCAAAACTATCATTCGCAAGGGTAAATCTTCTGCTCCATTAACTAAGAAGCGAAAGGTTCAATCTTCTTCTCGTCTTAACTCAAGCTCTGAATCTTCTGATGAGGATAACCATGATTCGAATCTCTCTCTCGCTAAGGAGATTCCGGTGGCCGGCTCTCCTATGGATCGATTATCTAGCATCTTCTCAGACTCTTTCCAAGGAATGGGAGATGCTCCCCTAGCTTCCCTTTGCGGTACTCTCGCAAATGTGTGTAACGCTACTTTATTAGAAGGCAATGATTCTTTCAATGGAGCCTCTAGAATCGTGTCTCCTGACTTCTTGAACGCCCTTGGGTCTTTGGTATGTATGCAATCACATTTCCCTGTTAATTTTAAACTTTTAAATATATATGTACTGACAGTTTTTCTGTTTTCTTTCATAGGTTGGAAGGACTTCTTTTGTAGTTGCCTCAGATCTCGAGAGAAGACGCAACAATCTTGAAAAGAAGAGCTCGCTTGATTGAGCAAGAAGATTCGAGAATTAGAGACTCAAGTCTGCGTCATCTCGCGATAAAGACGAGAGAATTCAAAAATTAAATACCGAGCTTGACTCCCAAAGGGATAGGGTGTCCTCTCTTCAAAACGCTAATCAAAGCAACTTTATGGTATAAGATTTCACTTCCTTTTATTATTTCTATCTTATCGGTCGCATACTACTACCTAATTTATTACCTTCGCAGATGTATATAATCTCTCCGATGAGGCTATTCTTCTCCATACGTTTCAACCCATGGATAATGACCTCCTCTCGCACACCTCAATCAATCTCTAAGTAGTTCCTCGATAAAACTAACCTCCTTTCATTAAAGGATCTTCAGTCCAAACATCGCCTTTTAAAGATCGAACACGATCTAATTTAAATTTAACTAACCGCTTTAAACGAATGTACCTTGATTCCGAGAAGAAAATCAAGATTTTAAGGAAGAAAATTAGTGACCTCATAGATGAGAACGATCGCATTACTAACAGAGGTGCACAGGCATTAGCAGAATTCCACAAATCTCTTCTTGGTGTGCAAATTGAACGAGATGAACTCCTTCATCAAAATACTATGCTTAAGCAGCAAGAAGAACAAGTTCGTTCTCTTCTTGTTATCGATAGTGATGATGAATTCGCACTGGCTGCGAAAGTTTTAGATAATGCCAGGAATAACCTAGGTGTTGATGTTAGTCTTCATGCCGAGCATACTTCCTTGATTAAAGATATGATATCTGATAGAGAAGGTTACTTATTATACCTTACTGCTTCTTATTTCTGTGGTATTGCTTGTAAATTATTAACTTGTTGTTTCTTATTTGCGAGAATCGAGAAGAGGCTTCAAGTTAGAATTAGAGAACTTGAATCTGAAGAACAGAACTTCGCCAGAATTTTCCAAATGAGAATTGAAGAACTCGAAACGAAAAACAACAACTCGCCAAGAGTCTCTCCCTTCGTAATAACAAGTATTCCAAGTTGAAGAAACAATTTGAAACAACAAAGGAGAACTTTAACAATGATGCTTGTTCGTTTTCGCAATGGAGCCATGGAGTATGTTTGTAAGCACCCGAACATCCCTCTCGCATACATATCCCCGGCTTCTTAAAAAGGTTCCCGAGAATCTACCTGTCTCTCGATGTTTCGATAGTGAAGCCGGCGAAGAAGAAAATTCGGCGATGAGAATAATAAAACTCAAGAATCGGATGAAGAAGAAGAATCACCAAAGATATAACTCTTTTTGTTTTCTTTTCTTTGCGTGTAATATCTCGTACATTGTTGTATCTTTGTTATAGTGAATTTCTTGGATTTTTTCCCCATGAATTCAATCTTCACTCCCTTTTTTGGTAGTTCTTCCTTGTAATATAATTGGCTAACATTATTGATGTATAACTCTTTCGTCAGAAGATGAATAACAATGTTCCATCTGTAGGACCATAATATCGCAATGTACAGAACTCGCGGGGTTAATAAACAACGATGTCGCGAGGCAGTCGCAGAGAGCTAAAATAAACGACGCAAAGAATAACGACAGGCGAGACATAAAGAAGACGTGAGATCTGCGAGGGTTAAGAAGTGTCGCGAGATTGAATAGTTGTACACTGGCGACACTTCGCGAGACATTCCCGAAAATAAAGGATAGCTTAGCTGTCATCCACTATGTATTACCCTATATAAAGGGTCGAGTGAGTCCGTTGTGAGGGGCGTTTTTTTAGAATTGTTAGGCAAGTCATTAGGAGAGAGAAAGTTTAAGAGCGTTTTACTTGCTAAGTGTAATTCTACTTTTCCTGTGTAGAACTCATGAAATTAATCAATAAACATTCTTAATTATGCAACTTTCAACAGACTAATTAACCAAAATATAGTGAGGGGTGTAGTGTGGGAAATCCTGCTACTACATATGCGCTAGAAACAGGGACCTAATCTTGTTGGTTCAAGAAAGAAAATCGCAATTAAAGTCATTTAGATCAAGAAAATGAGAAAGGAAACTCTTAGATCGGATGAAGCAGGGAAAAAGATATGGCATGTGGTGCAGACACAGGAGTAATGATTAGTGAATTTCATGAAAATATCAGAGGAAGAATACACAAACGGGATTTTGAAGGAAAGAAGGTTACAGACAGAGAAATGATATCACCTTTGAAAGATTGGGAAAAACAAGAGATAACATTCACGGCGGAAGAGATATCCAAAGAAAATTTGGATCACCCATCTCCATTAGTGATCGCAATTAACGCGTATAAGGAGAAAGAAGAATCGGAGAACACAGTAAAACATGGGTGGTAAATGGAGTTTTGATTGATACGGGGAGTCTCGGTGAACATAATGTTCTATCACACTTACAAAAAGATGGGATATGAATACGAGGATATGGCTTTCAAGGCATACAATATTCAAGGCTTTGGTAAATCCATAACCAAAGTTAGAGGGGAGATAAAAATACGTATTCCATTAGGAAGAATCGAAACTCGAGGTGACATTGAGTATAGTAGATATGGAATCACCGTATAACTTGTTACTAGGAAGACCATGGGTACATGCAATAAAAGCTGTGGCGTCAACGCTTCATCAATGTATCAAGTTTCCAACACCAACTGGGATAGGTGAGATCAAAGGGGATGCTGCTAAAGGAAGAATATATTATCAAAATGAAGTAAAATGCTGCGAGGAACAAATAAGCAAACAAAAGAATATGTCTAAGCATCGCAAAAGGATGGCGAGGGAAGCTAGGAAAGAAGAAGAGTTCAGAGTTTACATGATCAAAGCGAAGGAAGGAAAAGGCATACCTAGCGAGATCTCGGGAAAAGAAAATGATCCCGCGACGGAACTGAAAGGACCAACCCCTATGGGAGAACCGAAGGCCGCTTACGTCGCGGCAGAGCAAACTAAAGAAGTGAATGTTGGAACTAAGGAAGAACCTAAGATGCTAAGGATTGGAACTAACATGGGAGCGGATGAAGAAGAAAGAAGAACTTGGTCATTCTGCGAGATTATAAAGATATATTCGCATGGGATATGGATGAAATGCCCGGTATAGATCCATCGGTAGCTTGTCACAAGTTGGAAATTGATAAAAATGTGAAGCCATTCAAACAAAGAATCGAAAGATAGCAACAAAGATATCACCCTCGGATAAAGAAGAGTTGCGTTAAGATGTTGGACGCAGGAATCATTAGACAAGCAAAATATCCCGAATGGATAGCGAATATGGTTATAGTTCCAAAGAAGAACAAAGGAATAAGGATTTGCATTGATTTCATCTGATTTAAATAAAGCCTCGCCCAAAAGACGCTTTTCCATTGCCGATATTCCCAGTTGGGTCGAATCAGCGGCAGGGAATGAAAGGGTATCCTCGCTGGATGGATACAAAGGTTACAACCAAATCCCACTCGCCGAAGAAGATCAAGAGCATACTGCTTTCTTCGCTCCAAGAGGATTATACTGCTATACTAAAATGCCATTCGGTTTGCGAAATGCTGGAGCGACGTATCAAAGGATGGTAGAAGAGGTATTCGCAGAGTGGATACATAAAACACTGGAAGTCTATGTAGATGACATGCTAGTAAAAAGTAAGAAGGCGAAAGATCACGTGCGAGACCTGAAAGAAATTTTTGAGCAAATGAGGCGCTTCAATATCAAAGTCAACCCAGAAAAATGTACCTTTGGAGTTGCGTCAGGGAAGTTCTTGGGTTACATTGTGTCAAAGGAAGGAATACACGTTGACCCGGAGAAAATAAAAGCAGTTCGCGACATGCCGACGCCGGCGACAGTAAAAGATGTTCAAAAGCTAAATGGATTGTTAGCATCACTAGGAAGGTTCATCTCGCGATCGTCTGATAAATGTAAACATTTTTTCAGTGTTCTAAAAAAGGGATCGAAATTTGAATGGACGGACGAGTGTGAAAAGGCTTTACAAGGAATTAAGGAGCATTTAATGGATGTATCCATTATGCGAGAAGGCAAACTCAGGGAAGAGTTATTAATATATCTGCGACTACTTCGCACGCCTTAAGTGCGCTTTTACCGCGAACGGACGCAGGAGTGGAAAAACCAATCTATTACATCAGGAAAACTTTTAATGCCGCAGAAAGAAATTATTCAAAGATTGAAAAACTAATCCTAGCGTTAGTCTATGCGACATTTAAACTTCGCATATATTTTCAAAAACATACTGTTAGGGTGGTAACAAAGGTACCAATCGAGTCAGTAATGAAAAATTCAAAAAGATCAGGAAGAGTCGAAAGATGGAATGCTCAAATAAGTCATTGCAAACTCAAATATGAAATATTGTCTTCAACCAAGTCACAGGTCGTCGCAGATTTTCAAGCAGAATTTCCTTTAGAGGAAGATGAGGCAAGGATGAAATGATGGATGTAGAGGAAGAACATGGAGATCCAAAAGATTTGTTAATCGAGCCAAACCGGTGGGAAATATTAGTGGATGGATCATCAAATGGAGAAGGTAAAGGAGTGGGAATTGTTATGATTTCGCCAAAGGCAATAAGTTAGCTTTTGCTTTTAGATTGGAATTTGAGTCTACCAATAATGAAACGGAATACGAAGCCATAATACATGCTTTACGATTTGCAATAGAAATGAAACTGGAGAGTGTGAGAATTACCAGCGACTCGCAATTGGCAATTCGTCAGATAACGAAAAGTATGCTACAAATGATCCATCCCTACAGAAATACAGGAAGCTTGTAGAAGTGTTGTCAGCCCAGATACCGAAAATAAAATGGAGGCACATATCAAGGAGAGATAACAGACTCGCAGATGCTTTTGCCTTTATATCAAGTATGATGACAGACCCAACTGCGAGGAATATCAAAATACAGACGCTACTGGCGCCGTCAATTAATAAAGAAGAGGGACAAGAAGCAGATATAATGATGGTGGTAGACGAGATGCAACGTCGCGAGGAAGATTGGAGGATAGAACTTCACACATATTTAATGAAAGGCGAGGTACCAAGAAATAGATTGGAAGCACACAAGTTAAAGAGCCGAGCAACAAATTATGAATTGCGAGATGGCGTGCTTTATCGGCGTTCTTTTGATGGACCTTTGCTTCGATGTCGACAAGGAAAGAAGGAGAAACCATATTGAAGATGCTGCATAGTGGGGATGCAGAAATCATAGCGGTGGAAGATCTTTGGCATACAAGGCAAAGACGCAAGGATATTATTGGCCATATATGCATGAGGACGCGAGAGCAATAGCCAGACGCTGCGAAGATTGTCAAAGACACGGAAGAAGATACATGCACCGGAGCACCATTAAATTCTTCAAGAAGTGTGTGGCCTTTTGGAAAATGGGGTTTAGATATCGTGGGACCTTTTTACCGTGAACAGGCAGAAGATATTTAATTGTCGCAACGGATTATTTCACAAAATGGTCAGAAGTGAAAGCGGTACAACACATTCGCGACAAAGATATTTTTACTTTCATATTCGAGAATATCATATGCAGATTTGGGATCCCCGCACAGTTGGTATCTGATAATGGGAAACAATTCGAAGGACAAAACATAGAATTGTTACTTAATGCATTCAAAATAAAATGTGGGAAATCGACTCCACTGTATCCGCAAGCTAACGGTCAAGCGGAGGCAACAAATAAGACAATTGCGGATATATTGAAGAAGAAGTTAGAAGGACACAATAGAGGATGGTGCGAACAAGTACCCAGTGCAGTATGGGCATACAATACAACAAGAAGAGAGGCTACTGGAATGTCACCTTTTTGCTTAACATATGGAGTTGAAGCTGTGCTTCCAACAGAAGTCGTGATCCCGACAACTAAGAAAGAAGTTTGGGAGAAAAATCTTAGTGCAGGAAATATTCTAATCAAATTGGATGAATTGGAAGAGAAAAGGGAGAAGGCGTTGCGACACATGGAGAATTACCAGCGAAGATTGGCTAGAGAATATAACAAGCGCGTCAAAATACGTGAATTCCAACCAGGAGACTTGGTGCTGCGAGAAACCCCAGTATATCAACGTGAAAGTGGAGGCAAACTGGCGAGAAAATGGGATGGACCTTATATCGTCAAAGAGATAGTTGGTACAGGGGCATATAGATTGATGGACCCTGAAGGAAGAGATGTGGGACAAAAATTGGATAGACCATGGAATAGGTTATATCTAAAGAAATATTATCCGTGATAACGAAAGATGACAAAATGAATTAAGATGAAGTACTTCTTCGCCAGATATTTGCGACATTCAATAAAATGCAGGGATAATCCGCGAAGAGATCGCGATGAGAATAACAAAAAGTCATGAATAGCTTAACAAAACAACAAGAGATAAGGAATGATTAAATGAATGAATCGGCGAATATCTCGCAGACAAAATAGCAAGTGATGAAGAATGATTGACTAAAAAGAATGAATGAATGGGACGAACCTTTATGGCGTACACCCTAGTTCGCGAATTATATTTCGTAAGAGGCAAATGTAAGACCTAAAGTGCGTCATATAAGGGGGTATCTCTTAACATGGCTCAGGTGGAAGGTTACACCGCTCCTGAAACCTGGGTCATGCAGATTTGGGGCCCATGAAAGCCTATCCTGGGAGATACCTTGGATTCCCAACTATATATGTAGGTTATACCCTGGTTGGGCGACCGAGGGTCTCTTCCAAGGAGTCAGTGTATGCACAAGGCGCCGAGGTACACGGTTGAGCCAGAGTGCCCGGGATGGATGAACCTACCCTGGCCATTCTTGGCAAGTCTTGGCATGCGCGGCACTCGCCCGAAGAAAACTCCACTTAGGGTGCAGTCTCGTAACCATAAACCATATAGGTATAAGGGATAAGAGGCTGCGAAAACAACTGGTTGTTGTTAAGACCTGATGGGAGGAGCTAGTCTTGTATGGCCGATGTTTCGCCTCCTTGAAGGGGCAACCGGGGAGATGATAAGGGCGACGCTCTCCATTAGGGGGGGGTGTCAAAACAGACGCAAATGTCATGAGGCTTTGTTTTCGCAAGGAGACTTAGGCTTGTCATATTTGTGCAATGATCCTGCAGAGGCAATAATACTAACGCGAGGGTAAGGCGAGATCAATGGGTCTTTACACGAAAGTGTACGGACGTCCTGCGATTTCGTCGCACGACGGCAATGTCATGGGGCTTTATGTTCGCAAGGATATCTAGGCCTGTCATATTGTCGCAACTAAAACATCCTGCAGAGGCAAAAATACTTGGAAAATGATAAGGCAAGATCAATGGGTCTTTACACGCAAGTGTAAAGACGTCCTGCGATTTTGTCGCCATAAAAGGTGGCAGGGGAGGACCTCTAATTAGGGAGGTCTAACTCGGAAGACCACACAAAATTGATAAGGCAAGGTCAATGAGCCATTGCATGAAAATGTGAAGGCAGTCTGCGACCTTGTCGCCACAAGAAGAGATAAAATGATAAGGCGAGAAAAGTAGGTTTCTTCACTCATGGAGATACCTGCGACCTCGCCGCAATACAAAATGATGATGACTGATTAAAAATCATTTCATAAAAATGTAAGCGAATAAGCTTGCGAGATTATGGTCATAATTAAGAAGAAGAAAATAAGAGGATTATTCAAATAAGGGATTTAATCTTTCAAAACAAAAGGACAATTGCGAAAAGTTATAAAGCATTTAATTCTCTACATCAATTTTATCATCTTCACCAATAATTTTCTCAGCTTCACCTTCACCGGTGAATGGATGTTCATCAGAAATATTTTCAAAGACCTTCATTCTCGCCACCCGGTGGATTTTCATTAGCGTCTTTTTCTTGGATCTTTATTGACAACTTCCCTATTAGCGATATCTTCGCAGCTTTCATAGTCATAATCACTATCGGAGGATCGGGGACTTCATCATCACTTACTTCCAAAGGATCGACGTGAATAGGATCAAGAGAATTCGACAAGAAAATGTTATTCACAAGGACTTCCGCCTTTAAAGGGAACTCGCGAAGTAATGCCTTTTGACGATTCTTACTATCAATGTCCTTACAATGAGACATATAATCAAGTCTTCGCTCCGCACGGTCGCGAGAACGAGCAAGATGCGAGGAGAGTAGTCCATTTTCCTTGCGAATTTTGGAATAATCAGACCTGAGGGTGGAAATAGTGGAGCGAAGCTTTCTCTCAGAATCTGCATAACAAATGCACAAGATCAGAAAAAATTCTTATCGAACATTATTGACATTTTCAGGGTAATAAAGCATTCATGGAATAAACACATGAACTAAGATAGTCAAATAATTTGACTACCTTCCTTTTGAGAAGAAAGATGTTGAATTAAAGCTGCACAAATTATTCCCCAGTGCGGTCCATGACATCATCAAATGAATCTCCCACTAAACCTTTCAATCGAGAACGCAAATTCTTTTCATTGGAAACAAGTATGGAGTTTTCGTTCGCCAGAAGAGAGTTGGATTTTTCTAAATTGACACATTGTTCTTGGAATTGCTTCGCTTTTACGCTCAACGTTATTCTACCTTGAATAAGTCTATCTCTCTCGGCAGTAATTTCTTCAAGTTGGTTTTTCAACGTATGTTTAACTTGTTCGTGTTCTTCACATAACTTTCGACAAGCATCATACTGATGCGAATAGTTCGCCACCTTATTCAACAAAGAACGTTTCTCTTGCGAAAGAGTTCGATTCTCATCTGATAAAGTTTGCAACTCCAAATCAGATTTAGTCAAAACATAAGAGAGGCGAGATAAATCATTACTTAACAAGTCTTGCTTCTGCGATAAATTTAAATTCTCTTTCGCCAAGTTATTTATTTGATCACCGCATAAGTGTGAAGATTATCTAAGAGATTATATTGTTCCATCCAACCATCTCTCTCAACTCGAACTTCTTCAACAATGGACTCCATCTGATATATCTCCATTATTCGTTTCTGGTTTAATGCTTGGAGAACGAATAGGGAGTTTGAGTTGCAAAAAAAAAAAAAAAAAAAAAAAAAAAAAAAAAGTGGCGAGAACATACCTTTTAATTCTTCATTCTTCTTGCGAAGGTTATCACGATCTAGCGAGATGTTGTGAAATTTTTGATTTTCAAGGTAAAGATTATTACACTTCGCAGTCATAACTTGGAGATCATCCTTCAGCTTATTAATTTCTTGAATCAAAGAAGCTTGCGAGGTTCTGTCAGGACCAAGGTGCTTACTTAAAATCTGGCAAACATGAGATTTGATAGGATCAGCAGAAGTCTGTTTGGCATCACTCACGAGATCAGAAAGAACCTTAAAGGCCACATCTATCCCCTCCAAATTTTCTGCAGTTAGAGGAATTTGTTCAAACAAAGAAGATGAGTCGTCCTTTGTCAAAGGAATCTCGTGAGAAGAGGAAGTTTCAGGAAGAGGAATGGCAAGGACATTGGTAACAGGAGGAGGTATGGGATCGTCTATAGTAGGGGAATTATGAGGAACTTGGTCGATGCGGAGTTGAGGCATAGAAGCATTGTCGCAAGTAATGATATCAGAAGAAAGAGGCATGAAACTATCCTGCGAAGATTTCGCAGAAGGAGAAGAAGGTTTGAAAGAAGGAAATGGAACACTGGGAGTAACAGGCTTGGGTTGGCGAAGCCTTTTAGGAGTTCTGTCAGTATTTCCATCATCCTGCGAGTCACAAGTTAAGTAAGAAACAGAGGCAACAATATATTACTCATAAAAAAGAAATATTTCTTAAATACCTTATCACTCGCAGGCTTTCTTTTATGAACTATAGATTTTGTTCGCGAAGTAGGCTTTGGCTGTGTAGGAGATTCTTGTTGCGAAGGGGGTTCCGATGGCGAGCCCAAAGAAAGAAAAGGGTCCTTCACAGTAAATCTGGTTTTGGGTTGGTTCTTGCTAAACAACAATGGCAGAAAAAGAACTATAAAGTTAAGCATACCAGTGTGATTTCAACAAGAAAAACTAACTTCAAAGCAATTAACCACAAAATCAAATTAGATATGGCAAGATTAACAAACCTGGATGCCATGAGAATGACAACTGATAAGAAGTAGCAGAAGAAGAGAAGAGGATGAAGAAGGAAAACAAAGAGGCAAATACTTGCGAAACGATGAAGAAGAGGAAAGCTTGCAGACGATGAAGAAGATGAAAGAGAAAAAGAAATTTCTTCACAAAGGACACTTCTATAAATAGATGAGAAAAAGATATTACGACCGGATAACATTAAATGCGCCGGTAAAAGAGGCAAATATAGACACGTGTTAACGGTCATTACCCAAATCCAAGGAAACTTGACGAAAAGAAATTTAACGTAATTCAAATATATGGCATATTTCCTAATAAAGAGAAGAGATTGCGAAACTGATTATTCTCTCAGAACACATGAGGCAAGAAATGACACTTCGAATATAGAGAGCTTCGGAATTTCGCAAAAGAATAGAGGCAAGTACGTACTTTTCAAGTCCAGTATTCTTTCGCTCGTTCCTTCATCAGCGAAGACCAAAGATTATTACAACAACAGATTTTTCCTTCAAAATCGCTCTTCAAGCAATATTCAAGGAAAAAGAGGCAAGATGTAGGACCATAATATCGCAATGTACAGAACTCGCGGGGTTAATAAACAACGATGTCGCGAGGCAGTCGCAGAGAGCTAAAATAAACGACGCAAAGAATAACGACGAAAAGAGACATAAAGAAGACGTGAGATCTGGCGAGGGTTAAGAAGTGTCGCGAGATTGAATAGTTGTACACTGGCGACACTTCGCGAGACATTCCCGAAAATAAAGGATAGCTTAGCTGTCATCCACTATGTATTACCCTATATAAAGGGTCGAGTGAGTCTGTTGTGAGGGGGGGTTTCTTTTTAGAATTGTTAGGCAAGTCATTAGGAGAGAGAAAGTTTAAGAGCGTTTTACTTGCTAAGTGTAATTCTACTTTTCCTGTGTAGAACTCATGAAATTAATCAATAAACATTCTTAATTATGCAACTTTCAACAGACTAATTAACCAAAATATAGTGAGGGGTGTAGTGTGGGAAATCCTGCTACTACACCATCTTTTCCATTCCCATACTTGCCTCTGTTATTTATCTTCAGATGGAAGATTTTAGTTGTCTTCTTGTATTTGATAATAATCTTATTGTTAATTGAAATGGATCATCGCGACGAGTCGCGGTATCTTCATGAATTGAGAATTCTATCTCTTTTTGTGGCGACAAGGTCGCAGACCGCCTTTACATTTTCATGTGATGGCTCATTGACCCCGCCTTATCATTTTTGTGTGGTCTTCCGAGTTAGACCTCCCTAATTAGAGGTCCTCCCCTCACCACCTTTTATGGCGACAAAATCGCGGGACGTCTTTACACTTGCGTGTAAAGACCCATTGATCTTGCCTTATCATTTTCCAAGTATTTTTGCCTCTGCAGGATGTTTTAGTTGCGACAATATGACAAGCCTAGATATCCTTGCGAACATAAAGCCCCATGACATTGCCGTCGTGCGACGAAATCGCAGGACGTCCGTACACTTTCGTGTAAAGACCCATTGATCTCGCCTTACCCTCGCGTTAGTATTATTGCCTCTGCGGATCATTGCACAAATATGACGAGCCTACGTTCTCTTGCGAAAACATAGCCTTATGACATTTGCGTCTGTTTTGACACCCCCTAATGGAGAGCGTCGCCCTTATCATCTCCCCAGGTTGCCCCTTCAAGGAGGCGAAACATCGGCCATACAAGACTAGCTCCTCCCATCCGGTCTTAACAACAACCAGTTGTTTTCGCAGCCTCTTATCCCTTATACCTATATGGTTTATGGTTACGAGACTGCACCCTAAGTGGAGTTTTCTTCGGGCGAGTGCAACGCATGCCAAGACTTGCCAAGAATGGCCAGGTAGGTTCATCCATCCCGGCACTCGGCTCAACCGTGTACCTCAGCGCCTTGTGCATACACTCGACTCCTTGGAAGAGACCCTCGGTCGCCCAACCAGGGTATAACCTACATATATAGTTGGGAATCCAAGGTATCTCTCCTGATAGGCTTTCATGGGCCCCAAATTTTCATGGTTCAAAGCTCGGGAGCTGCAACCTTCCCCCGAACCATGGCGAGAGATACCCCCTTATATGACGCACTTTAGGTCTTACATTTGCCTCTTACGAAATGTTATTCGCGAACTAGGGTGTACGCCATAAAGGTTCGTCCCATTCTTTTGCGCATTTGTCTTTGTTAGATCATTCAATCATTCATGTTTCATTATTTGCTGATATTTGTTTGCGAAATATTCGCATAGTTTTGTTTCACTTGTTGTATTTCACTTTTCTTTCTTAATCGAATTCTCATTTTACTCTTGGTTGCGAGATTCTCAGCACATCATTACTCCAGTTTGCTACTTTGCCTCCCCGCTTTTATTGATTGCTCACTTCTTATGCCTTTTGTTCCTCATATCTTTTGCTTCTTTATTGTCATAACATTTGTCTTTCTCCGGGCATTCTCCTCATGAGATATGTTCAGTCCTCATTTCTATAGCATCTACCATTAGTTTTTCTTTTCTCTGTTCATTTCTCACATGTTGCTTCCAACCCTTTCTTTTGGCATTTCTTTCTTCGCAGCTTTCTATATCGACCTCATGACATTGTTGCGACTCCTTCCAATCTCCCTGGATGATACCAATGCCGTTTGGATGTGGAAATTTTATACATTGGTGATATGTCGATGCGATCCCCAAGATTTCATGAAGCCATGGCCTCCCAATCAATGCATTATACGGGGATTCCACGTCAACCACACAGAATAAAATATCAGTTGACAACCCTTGTAGAGGTATTCTCATGTGAACTTCTCCCTTTGGTTTGTTTGCTGTGCCATTAAAGCCATATATCTTGTATGTTGAGGGGATCATATCCTCATCCTTTCCTCCCATCGTCTTATAAGTATGGTAAAAGAATATTCACCGAACTTCCAGTATCGATTAGATTCGGTTGATCGCCCAGCAAGCTTCTGCCTCATCATCTTCTCCATCAACTGGCTTTGGGTTAATCTCTAGTTTCACAACCAACGGGCTATCATGTGTTTCTCTTCCTTTTGGTACTTCATCTGCAGAGAAAGAAATAGTCTTCAACTGCCACTCCTCTAATCACGTTCTCGCGACTCATTATTTCTTTATCATTAGCACTCTCTCGCAAAGACTCTCTGAGCACGTTGTCATGAAAATCTTCAATGGTACGATAGGAGTGGACGATAGAGTTTCAATTCAAATTCTTAGCCTTTGTCCCAATTTCTATCACAAATGATTCCTTTCCCTTCGCCGACACTTGCTTCTATGCATCTCGGTGGTGGTGGTAATGTCGGCCCGTTTCTTCTCCCCTTTAGAAAGTGATTCAGCTTCCCCGATCAATCATCCCGAGAATAATTCTCTTTATGTTTCTACAATCGTTTGTTTGATGCCCATGGAAGCGATGGTAAGAACAAAACTCATGACTTCTATCGCCTGGCGGTGGTTCCATTCCCACATTCCAAGGTGCTGGTACATTTTCCATCACAAGTATAGCTTCCCGATCTTTTCCACACTAGCATTCAATGGAGGCATCCTAATCGTTCCCATACTGTTGCGGGCTTCTCTCGCCCTCCACGGTTATTTTGCCTTCGTCCACCATAAGTTTCTTGCACATGATCCAACCTCTGAATCTTATTATTGTTGTTACGGTTGTAATAGTTCCTTTCTCGCTCAAACTCTTCTTGATCGTGGCTTCCCATGGCTACTATCTTCTGTTGTACCTCATCGCCTTTCCTTGCTCGTTTGTCCTTGCGAAGTGCTCGCCACCGTATTTATGAATTGAGGCAGCAAGCTTGCGTTCGCAGCGTTAGAGCTTGTGTTCGCGATCGGATAAGAATTCATTTCATTCTCGTCTTTCTTCTAAGGCAATATATTCTTCCCGTAATTCTCAGCTGCCATCGTGATTGTATTTTTGATTCTAAAAATTTGAATATATAACAAATTGGTCGCAAGAGAGCATTCACAAATGAGAGGATGAGGTATCTTTCCTCAACACGTCCCCGCCATTTCGCTACACATGGTCCTCCATCTTATTGTCAATCTGCCTTAAATTCTCGCCAACTCTTTGTTTCAACCCGAATACATCTTCAATACACAGTCGCGAAGAATTGTTACTTATGTATGCTCCTAGGAATGTGGCTTGTAAATGGTTGAATGATGTGATTGTATTTCTTGGCAGTCCTTCAAACCATTTTAGTGCTTCTCCTATTAGGCTCGACGCAAAATATTTGCACAAGATAGCGTCATGATTCTCCCATTGCAACATGCATCTCATATAAGCCTTGATATGTTGTATCGCATGGTTGTTCCATCAAAGATGTTGGTTAATGCGGGTAGATTACACTTAGGAGGTATTCCTCCCATTTGTACTTCTAGCGTGAAAGGATTCTTCGCAGCTTTCGCGATGGCTTCGTCCAGATTGTCTCCTTCCTCCTTCCCTTCTATTATTCAAGAATCCTCTCATCTCACCAATTCTCTTAAGATTTGTTCATTTGCCTCGGAGTTTGTTTCTACTTTTACCGTCTTTTTAGCTCGCTTCTCTCCTTCTTCGCTCGTGTCTATTTTGATCTTCTTGCTCGTTATTTTCTCCTCTTCTTTCCCGCGACGCTCTTCTTCGTCTCTTTCGTCACCCGCACGCCATTATATCGGTTGTTCTCTCTTCTTGGTTGCCTCTCGGCTCTCATCATCTCGCACCCTCTCATATTCTTCGTTGATATTTCTATTGGTACGATTTTGTTCTCTTCTTCTTTCGCGGTTGTCATGGTTATTCTGCCGGATTGCCTCTTCCATCTCTTGATTTTCCATTTCTCGCTCTTATCCTTTCTCTCTCGCGAGCTAGTCGCGCTTTTGTTCAATGTAGTGTCTCTCAATGTCATCCTCGATCTCTCGGTTTCTTCTCAATTCTTCTCTCCCGTGCAAGACTATTCTTCCCTCAACAGCTGGGTCATTCGGCCCTTGGAGTTGCATGTTTCCTTGATTTTCCCTATTCCGCTCGTTTTGAAAATTTTCAGCCGAGGAATATAACGATCTTCCATTTCTCCTCTTCTCTCGCCATGCTCTATGCTTGGATTTTGTGTTTCTGTTGGTTTTCTTCCTCGGTACTTTCTGTTGGCAATTCTCCCTCTTTCTTCCCTAATCGATCTCGAGCTTGATCTCGCACTACTTCTTGATCTTCTATTTTGCAATCTCATATTTTCCATCCTCAACTCATGATTCTGTCTTGTCAAGTTTGCTCGTTCTTACCGCCTCTAGCCGTCTCTCTCTTCGTGTATTGTTTGTCTCAATCTTTCTAATGCTTTGTGATTTCTTCGTTTCTGGATTGGTTTCTCCATTCGTCTCTTGCTCCCCTTGTCCATTGCTCACCAGCTGCTGCTCCTCTTCTCTCTCATCTTCAGAATCAGATCTCCAGGTATGCACACTTACTCTATCGTAATCCACAGCCGCATTTGCTACTGGGGAAATCGGTGGTTGATTTTGATCTTCTCCATCATTTCTCATATTCATCCTTGATGATTCTCCTGTTTCATTCCTCCTTTCTCCAGCAAGTCTCCCACTTCTTCTTACAATCGTTGGTTGCCTTTGTACATTTCTTCTCCTAGCCATTTTTCTTTTTCACTGAATTCTTAAGTATCACTCCAAATCTTTTCTCTATTAATCCAAATTCCTTTCGATTGCTGCGTCAATTCCTGCTCATCCCTGTTTCTAGCGCATATGTAGTAGCAGAATTTCCCCACACTACACCCCTTACTCGATTTTGCTTAATTAGTTCATTGAAAGTTGTATAATTGAGAATGTTTATTGATTAATTTCATGAATTGTCTACCCAGGAAAAGTAGAATTACACTTAGCAAGTAAAACACTCTTAAACTTTCTCTCTCCTAATGACTTGCCCAACCATTCCAAAAAAGACCCCCCTCACAGACTCACTCAACCCCTTTATATAGGGTGATACATAGTGGATGACAGCTAAGCTACCCTTTATTTTCGGGAATGTCCCGCGAAGTGTCGCAGATGCACAAACATTCGCTTCTCGCGACACTTCTTAACCCTCGCCAGATCTCACGTCTTCTTTACGTTTTACCTGTCGTTATTCATTGCGTCGTTTATTTTAGCTTCCTGCGACTCCCTCGCGACATCGTCATTTATTAATCCCGCGAACCCTGTCTGTTGCGATATTATGATCCTACATTTCCATCTAATCAGATTGGTTCCTCAACTCCTACAACCAAGATGCTTCCATCCACTTAGATTGTTTAGTGCCATCCTTAATAAGCATAAATTTCTAGACTCTGGAGTTTATTTATTGCAACTAAAAAGTTTCTCCCATACCCCCAAACTTAAATCTAACATTGTCCTCAATGTTCAAAAGATAAAATAAAAAGCATGAACAAGGAGAAACTATTACCATTTGAAGTAAAAGAGTTAAGGAAAGATATTACCGTGTCGCATGAATATTGGGTTACCTCCCAAGAAGTGCTAAGTTTAACGTCTTCAGCCAGACATAGAAAGGATTAGTCACCTTATAAAATCATAAAGTAATAGCCGAAATTTTTGTGGGTCATCAAAACCAAATAGAGCTATCACAAGAAAAAGGAATCTGCAACATGCCAAGAAAATTAACAAATAGAGCACACCCTTGTCTGGTTTCCTGTTTAAGACAACTACATCTAGATGTGGTTCAGGTTCAGGTTCTATAACTGGGTCCAAATAAAATATTTTCAAGTGTTGCATTTCCTCAAAGCTAAGATCCAGTTCAGGTTGTAAAGTCTGTAAAAACTCAAATAAGAACTTAGAAGCACATAATAATAAACTGAATAATTGCGGATCCTTAAAGTCAATCAGTTTTGACTCACATAATTGACCACGATGAAACTGGCGGTCAGTCATAATAAAATGTGTCGATACTAATTTCCTAAAGTACTTAGGTTTAGTCTCAAAACTAAATAATTGACACATCTGAAACTTATACGTTCCCACATTTGG
The DNA here is from genome assembly GCA_023531295.1 of Papaver armeniacum. Taxonomy (NCBI): domain Eukaryota; kingdom Viridiplantae; phylum Streptophyta; class Magnoliopsida; order Ranunculales; family Papaveraceae; genus Papaver; species Papaver armeniacum. The sequence goes on along the minus strand of JAJJWW010003271.1, from coordinate 31,101 downwards.
AAGAAAAATATTTGGTGGGAAAACAAATTCAATCTGGGTATCATAGCCTGGATAAACCACATCAACCAGAGGATGGGTTTCTAATAACTGAACTTCCCTATGGACATCACTAGGTTCAGGAAAACGTGTTTGAAGATAATCTTTTAAAATGGTTGAGGCACATATGTCAAGTCCCAAGTTAGGGACCTTCTTAAGAGTTAAGGCACATGGAGAATGATAATCACCCCCCAAACTTAGAGTTTTCAGTGTCTCTAGAAAGACTAGTCACAACTTCCCTAATTTCAAGGTCATCTGATTCCTGAAAATGGTCAATTGATTCTTCTAAGTCAGGTTCATCCTCGCTCATCTCTATGAGTTCATTTTCTTTGTCTAAGACTAATGTTTCTAAATCGCTAGACTCTAAAACAGTATTCTCAGGATAAACTCGTTCCTCAAAACTATTATTAGCTTCGTAATCAAAAGGAAATAATACATCGTCTAAAACGGGGGTATCTCTAGTCAAATCCTCGTCCTTTTGAATAGGTGAATAATCATTAAAATTATTTGGATTTGAACTAGAAATAATATTATCATTGTAAAGCTCAATTGGAGTAACAAATTCCCGATCACTATGCCTACTTATTTCAAATTCTTCATCAACACTATCCTCATCATAATCATCATTATAATAACATGAAAATGGTTGAACCTCATCTAAAGTAGTGTTACCAATTTTATCCTCGTCATCTTGATTATGCAAATAACTATCCTCATTTTCAAAGGTACAATTGGAAACACTATATTGGAAATTAAGACTATCTTGAGCAGTTCTTTCCTGGGCCTCTAACAACATTTTCTGAGTCGACTCACATGACATCCTGATTTTATCTAGGAAAGAAGGTTCACACGTCGCATTGCTTTCGTCCAAAACTAAGTTATTCATCTGAGCTGAACTACGTGTAGACTCAAGTAACTTCTGTGTCGGCTCAGCTAACTTACGTGCGGACTCTAGAGAGGAATTTTGCTCGTATGACCGGTGGGAGTATGGATAGTAATTGGGCTCATCATGGTATGAGCCATAACCTTGAAAAGGTTGATGTTCCCAACCACTATTCACACTATGGTCAAGGTAGTAACGTCCATTTTGAAACTCGGTCGGATATTCGTTGTATTGGCTATTGTAATACCGATTCGACATTCTATTCGCAGGGTGTGAGTTGTCACACAAAATAAAATCCACTGACAGGGGATTCGTGGGTGGATAGAGTCTTACCTCCCGTACCAGACGGGCGATGAGCCGTTGAATTCGACTCAGGCCACCGACTCCGATGTCAGTGTACGAACCCGAGGGGCCGAGACAGTATCGTAACTGTCGTCCTTCCCTGCAAACAGTTTATATTTAATTTTTAACCCTTCCTTAGGGTTTTAAAAATAATGTCCAAGTCCAAAAAGTGTCCAAAAAGAAAAAGAAAATTTACAAAAATAACACCCTATTTACAGTTTCTAAAAAAATAAATAAAACAAAATAACTATATACAAAATCTTCTTCTTCACTCCTTTCAGATTCCTCTTTTCTTTCCTTCTTTGGCGATGCTTTCCTTTTATAACACTTTTTCTTTCCTTGTAGCTTCGCTCCAAATCTGAAAAGAATCGAAAAATACCAAAGGCGTAAAAAATAACAAAAAAATAAAAAAAAATAAATAATAAATAAAAAGAAACCTAAAACAAATCTAAATACAAGTCCGCGTCGGCGGCGCCAAAAATTGATGTGGTTCTGAAGTTGTTTGTAAAGTGGTAGTAAGAGTTCGTTCAACTCAGACTTGTAAAGACTCGATTTAAGAAAATACTAAAAACAAAGAAAATATATTCACAAGTTTGTCACAAAAATCGAGAGATTACTGAGACTCAGGATTCCACCATAACTCATTCATGCGATTCGTATATTTATTCCAAACAATTATAGCTCAAATAATATTGACTCTAGTTCTTTGCCAAGGTAGATTCTTAAAAGATTGACTGTAAATCACTAGCATGACGCATCAAAAACACTTAGACCAAGCATACATCACCATACGACATCATAATCAATTAAGAAAAATCATAAAACGATTGATAATAGTGCAAGTAGTCATGAAAGAATTAAATATAATTACCACACGCATGAAATATGGCTTCCTCCGTCATCCCAGTGTTGGGGTTTAGCTCCTCATATCAAAAAACGCTCAAAATAATAACGCATGGCTGAATAGGTGTTTTATTGAAGAAAAATCGAGTTTGTAACAGATATAATTGTTACTAAACTCACTGTTACAAAGAACCCTAACAGAGCTGTTGCAAACTCAAATAGTTGTTGGAAAATTGTTGGAAAAATGTTACAAAGCTTTTGAATTTGAAACTATAGGTCACGGAATTAATGACTGACTTTGCTCGTCTTATGTGCTTCAACTTCTTCTTCCTCGCCTGCAACTAGGGATGTTCCCTGGATTGTTCCTTGTGCTCCCAAACTGCTCCAAACTTACCCCCCAAAGACTCGACCTCTCACTTTGAACTCCTTCAAGCCTTTTTATAGCCAACAGGGTTAACAAATCTCGCAAATATCTTCTTTCAATCTTTTCTTCCAAGTCACGGGAATATCTCCCTCCAATCTTCTTTACGCGTCAACTAGATTTCCAAAACTTCCCAAACTCTTTCCTAAGATAGAATTCAACCTTACAGCGAATATAACTTCCCAAGTTTACCACGTAACTTCCAAAAGTAATCAAACAGTATCCCGAAACTTTCTTCACTCTCTGTTTTCTTCAAACGGATGATACAACCCAGATTAATCGAATCGATCACCTATACCATTTCTGTATAGCCCAAACAGGCCCATTCCAAAATAAATCCGCGATTGAATCTCTCTTTATCACGCCCAGAAATCGAACAAAACCGAGAAAAGTTCACTCTCCTGTTTAACCTTAACTTGATTATCCACCAAATCTAACCGAATAAATCCACTGCACCAATCCTGTTTAGTCAATCCGAGTCCATCCTAGCAAACTCGGTGATTGAGTCTCTCTAAAACTCTTCAAAAATTCCAGCCCAATTCTGTTCGCAAAGAAACCAGTTTTCCCGCCTTTTTATAAATTTGAATTTGGGAAGATGACCTCCCCCTATCCTGTACGGGTCTGCCAATAGTAGTTGCCCTGGAAATGAGTTGCCCCTTATCAATTGAGGTGCCCCTTATCCAAAATAGGGATTCCTTTAGTAGTTTTCTCCCAAAAGCGCAAAAATCGATCACTTTTCGAGCCAATTTCGCCGCAAAATCTTATTTCTCCAAAAACACCTACAAAAACATAAAATGCCAAAATAAATACAAAAATGGGTACTAACAATATATACAATTGAGATTATATCATACACAAAAATGTGTCTATCAGTTCTCGCTAAGAATCAGACGGATATGGCCGCAACATAGAAGGAGTTGTGCACTTATCTCAAGACTCTGACAGACAAGCTGTCATTTGAGAAAACTTAGCGCCAATGCCAGTCGGATAACAGAAAAAAGATAAGGAAACATCCTCAACTGTTGATCCTAAAATCTACCCAATATGTGTAGTATAAGATGATAAAGTCCGCAATGCTGCAGATAACACACCAGCAAAGGAACCAGCAAGCTTCATCACTCGTGAAGATTTAGAGAGCTTTCTAGAGGATCGTGGAAAAGACAAGACATCATTTGTCCATCGTCACCAGCCTTCATATCCTTCCGCTATACAGAAAGTTCCTCTTCCGAAAGGTTACACTTCTCCAGCATTTACACTGTATGATGGAACATGCAATGCTTGAGAACATGTTTCTCGGTTCTTAGAATCACTAGGCGAGCATGAGTACAACCATGTTATCCATTTAAACGAATTTTCAAAGTATTTAACAGTGAGAGCATACACTGGTACAATAACATCGCACCAGGAAGCATTGCCAGTTAGGGAGAAATGATTAACGCTTTCTACAGAAAGTACTTCTTTGTTTCAGAACAAGTCACTCTCTCTGATTTGGGAAGGATATTTCATAGGAACAATGAACATCCCAATGATTATGTGAAAAGGTTCTGATTTCAGGCTTTGGACTGTCATGATCCGAATGTCACAGAACAACAACTTGTAGACTTATGCATAAATGGGATGATCCCGGTCTACAGATCCTTACTGGAAAATTTCTGATTCCAGACCTTCTCAGAAATTCATGAAGAAGCCAAACGATTAGCAACAACCGCACCTGCTTTACCGGAAAGAGCAAAGACGCAAAAGTCGAGAAACCACGGGAAACTCGAGGTAGCAGACGCCTAATGAACTAGTAATACAACCTCCAACCTTCCACGAACGTTGTTGTTGATGATAGAAAGAGGAAAGCCAAGCACAACAAAGACAAAATGATTCCAACATCCTAGGCCCCTCTGAAATCTCAAAGGAAGGAAAACCAAACCTGAAATACACAAGCTCCGACCTAGCACCTGATAACGGATCTGCAATTCAATTACCTTTTCAATGGTAAAAGGGAAGTCCGGGTCTGCTTCTGGATTTAATGCAATCAAATTGTCATATATATCTGGAAAGAACCAACTGAGGAGAAAATAGAGAATCCTCTATATTGCCGTTTTCATAGGTTTGTCAATCATCCTACAAGTGATTGCAAAGTTTTGAAGCGCATTTTCAAAGAAAATGTCGACTCGTGAGAACTTAACTTGGGGACTGAAAGAGTACACAGAGATCCTCTCCCAATCAGAACTTTCACACTATCTGAACCACCTGTCAAGGAAGCAGTTCAATCCTTAGTCGAGCATATATGTGAACTTATTTATCTGTCAAAGGACCAAATAAAAGACATGTTCACAGCATTGAATCATTTCTTCTGTGGGAAACGTTTGTCCATTCCTAAACACTCCCTGAGCCTCCAGCCACATATGAGGAGATGCACGATTAGGGACTTCTTACGGCGGTCACTCTCAAAGGAAACCAATTCAAGAAGGCATTGATCGATGTTGGTACTGCCGTGAATATTATTCCGTTGAAAACATTCAGAGCTTCGGGTATCACTCGACAAGAAGCCACTCATGATCCTGTCTCGATCAGAGATCATGGAGGAATCCCTAGAGACGCTTATGGCAATATCACTCTCAAGATGAAAATAGGCTCAACCTGGGTGGAAACCAAGTTTTACATAATCAAGGAAGATCCAAGGTACGACATGATACTCAGACAAACATGGATAAACGCTGAAAAGAGGGCTACTGATGAAACACCTTTAATTGCACATTTCTCGGATTTAAAAAAATTATGATCCGGAAGATTCAGTAGATGTTCCATCAACAAAGTAATTGGAGGAACTTCGAACTCTTATATAGTTGAAGCAAGAACCTGGAGAATATGCATTGGCATTCATCAAGAGGTTCCTCACTAAGGAAAGTCTCATTACACCTTATGTCTATGTCATCTATTCTCCCACATGCTCGCTAGCATGGGGACTCAATTCTACTAGTAACTTTGTTGTTGCAAGACGCTATGAATGAGTAACTTCACCACAACAATATTTTACCAAATGGTTGAATATGGAACCTCTCTCGAATCGAGCATCTCATTGAAACATTCATTGCTTTGAAATGATTTCTAAACACAAAGAATATCTTGGGTGTTCTCCTTTGCACGAGTGTCCACATGTGCCATAAAATTGGAAAGTCGCGATATTTACACAATCATGGAATCCCACTTTGTAAAAGGAATGCTTGAACCAACGAAGATATTCAAGGCACGAACAATCAAGCCTAACAAGTTTCATGAAGGATATTTAGTTCTCAAAGCAACTAAGCGAAATCTTCATTCTGCGAAGAAATCCAGCTGGGAATGACCTTTTATGAATACTAAGTCTTTCGCTGGTGGATACTACAAGTTAGTTAACATGGATGAGAAGGAAAATTTGGCTGTAATACACGAGAATTGGCTCAAAGCATTTGACACCTAAGGCACTTGACGTTCGAGGTATTGGATGTTTGAGGCACGAGCACCCACAAAATCAGAATTTGGCATTTGGGATTTTCTTTCACTGTATTTTCAATTCCTCCAAAACGTTTGAAATACTTGCATTCAGTATTTGAATTCAACAATTAATCGAAGTTCATTTTAATTAAAGAAAATCTCTATCAAATCCAAAAGAAAATTCTCATTCATCTACTTATCAAAAAATTAAAACCAAAATAAAACCTCACGTCTCTCATAAGTTCAGAGTTCAAGAAATCATAAAAGGGAAACTAAAGGAAACCGACAAAGTAAGATTTCTGCTCCTCTGCCGCCTTCAAGTTTTGCAAAGCCGTCTTCTCCAACTCCAAGTCTTCAACTAATCTGACAATCTTGGCCTCTTTCTCCACCACAACATCACTGGGAAAATGTATATTCTTCTTACATATATCCTTGATGGCATCAATTCTCTGATGAATCCATTTTACATTGAAACCAAGTCTCTCATAACTGTCCAAGTTTTACTCCCAATCAAAGAGTGCGTCTTTGGTAACAATACTTCTAGCCCTAGTTCGTATATCATCTATGACACGCAAGATAGATCCTACTTGCATTATTAAGAAGTAAACACGTTCGAGATCTTTGGTGGCGAAAATGTGACCATACCTCTCCCATATTTTCTAATACAAGCTAGCATATCCGATAGATATGCGAAATCCACTTAATATTTCATGATACGAGAGTGGCTCTCTGAATTGAGGATCAAAAGCAATCATTGCATTAGGATATTCATTAACTACCATGCGAGTCTCAATCATTGGACCGGTTTTCTCCATCTCCGAAGCGACGTCAACTTGGGCTTCAATTTATTTGGTGACTTCAGTAGCGGCATCCTCATGACCCTGAAGTACACAGATAGTTGCATCACCAATTTGGTTCATAATATTGCTCGTGCCATCGCTATTATCCTCAACTTCGTAGTTTGGCACCTAATACGACGATTACATGAGTTAGAGCACTTCAAGCATGGAATTAAAAAGAAAATCATAGAATTCAGAATGTAAGTGATCTAACATCATAAAGGCTCTTCATTATTCATTCAATACACAAGCAAAGAGTACAAAAGTCACAAAAATGCTTTTTACAGCAAGCTTGTCTGAGGTGATTTTACACTGCTCTGTATAAGACATCGAGCTGGGATAAGGAATCTAAAGTTGAATCATATGTCATTCTGTTTGTATGGATGTCCACTACAACATATCCAAAATTCACAATAATTGGATAAATAAGCAAAAAGATGTGACAGAAACATCAAACCACAAGATAGCTGAAAATTTTCTGAAAACTTCTTGGAAGTTTAATGTTTCATCGATTTCGACCCCCTAAACGTGCTCGAAACCTAAAAATCTTCTTCAAAAACCTAGGAAATTTCCTGGGCATAAAAAAACTGGGGTAGATCGCAAAACTCTGAATTCGGATGAAGATTCTACGGTGTTTTTTTCTAAAAGACTGAATTCTAAATTTTCTAGTGACGTATTTCGGCAAAACATCTCATTCATTCATATGGATTCCCATTCATTCATATGGATTCTCATTCATTTATCCAAAAATCAGCAATTTTATACTTCTATGAATAATGCAAGATGGATACTTACTTGAGTGGTCTCTAAAGCGTTTGAGGAGTCAGAATTGCCAGTGCCATCATCAAGAGAATTATTACCTTCATTCGGCTTCGAGTCTTGAGAATCCTCTTCTTCACCATCCTCCGAAGACGAGTGATCATCAACAATACCCTCCTTATCCATGAGGATTTCCTCCTGGATACATCAATAACAATCATTATTATTTCATTCAAGAAGTTTCATAAATGGTTGTGCGAAGAGGTACTTACATCAATTTTTTCTTCATCAGTGGCACCCGATTCATGAACTGCTTGTCCAACAAGAGTGACTTGAATATCGTCAATACTTGATGGAGCAAAACCCTGAAAAAAGGTAACAAATATTGGTATTACGATCCTAATTATACGAATAAGAAAATGCCACTAAGGAAGAAGCGTCAATGGCTAACCAAAGAAACAGATGGAGAATTCACATCATTTGGTAGATTTCTATAAGTATTGATTCTGGCTTCCCAACCCTGGGGACTTTCCTCAACTTCCATAAAGTCCATATCAATTAAGGCCTCACGACACGCCCCTCGTATGGAAAAACTTAATGGAATGATTACAAATGCAATTATTCTAGAAAAACGATAAGAGAAATACTTACTTGTGAACACCCAGGAAGTATTTTCCGTTTATCATTAGGGATTGGCTTCCATATTGGACGAACGAAAGTCATCTCAGTAGTGGGAAGTTGTTGCACTGGAGAACGAACAACCATCACAAAATCATGGAAACGCTCGAGTTGCTCGTTATGAAAGTCTATATAACCCGGGGTGGCATATGTGTCTCGGTCAGAACGAGGAAATAAGTAAGCACATCCATCCACATGTGGGAAAGTCTATATAACCCAGGGTGACATATGTGTCTCGTCAGAATGAGAAAATAAGTAATCACATCCATCCATATATGTGCAATCTAAACAAGCTCTAAGCTGTTCAATTGAAGGTTTACTCTTTCGAACATTCAGAACACACTGATCAAGACCCCCCATCTGTTGTGCTTCTCTGTCGATATTATATTATTCTAGAAGAAAGTTTCCTCGCATTAAGGATATTAAATGGACAGGAGTACAACTCAACATAAAGGATCTTTCACTATCACTAAGGTTTGTACCAGATTTCAAAGTGACGTTCTCTCCAGCATTAAAAGTGATCAACTGAGAAAAAAAAAGAGGAACGGATACCCACGGATGGAAATTGAATTCAGACTCATTGTATAACAAATTCATGAGGCGTACCTTGGACCGAGGTTGCTTATAGACCAACGCATAATTCGGCATTGTCCATCTCAAAGAAAGTATGGCGTGCATCAAAATTTGGCCCTTGTAAGAAACTACGAGGGATAGGTGCATAATTTCTGAAGCGCTCCCACAATAATGCTTGGAGGAAAATTGAATTAATGTATATAAGGATGGTCATCCACGATCACCAAGGTGGCCGACCACTATGTTAAAATGGCCAACCAATATGACTAAAATGGACATCCCTATAATATTCTATATTTATGGAGTATGGAGGCCTATTGGAAAAAGTTTCACTGATTTATGAAAGCAAATTGCATCTATACTTTCCTATTCAACCAGGAAATTAAACAGACAACAAAAAACCCCATCATGGTTGATGTAGGATCAGAATATCGCGACATCAATACTTTGCGAGATTAATAAACGACAGCATTGCGAAGGTGTCGCAGGAAAGTAAAATAAATGACGCAATGGATGACGGCGGCGAACACGAGGAAGATGTGAAAATCTGGCGAAGGTTAAGAGTGTCGCGAGGATGAATACTTATACACTTGCGACCCTTCGCGAGTTATTCCCGAAAATAAAGGACAGCTTAGCTTTCATCCACTGTGTACTACCCTATATAAAGGGGTGAGTAAGTCTGTTGTAAGAAGAGTTCTTTTTGAATTGTTAAGCAAGTCATTAGGAGAGAGAAAATTTAGTGTGATTGTAATTTCTTTAGCTCTATTCTATCCTCCTTTGTAAACATTTCAAGAAAATAATCAATAAAATCTATAGTTATTCATCTTCAAATGGATTAGTTGAGTAAATTCTAGTGAGGGGTGTAGTGTGGGATTTCCTGCAACTACATATGCGCTAGAAACATGGATTGAGTGAAGATCAACATTGTGGTTAGGACAAATTTGGAGTAGTAAGAAAAGAATTTCATACAATTTACGGCAAGTTGCAGAAATTAAGAAATGGCTAGAAGAAGGAATACATCAGAACAACCAACAAATCTGTTAGAAGAAGCGGGAGATTAGGCGGAGAAAGGAGAAATGAAGTAGGTGAACCCTCAAGAGTAAACACAAGAGATAGAGAAGAAGGCCAAATTCAACCACCAATTCAACCAGCAACAAATAGAGTAATAGATTATGATAGGGTGAGTGTGCATACATGGAGATCAGATTCTATGGAAGAAAGAGAAGAAATGCAACAATTGATAAATAATGGACAAGAGGAGAGAAATCGAGAAGAGATGGGAGAAACAATTCAAGGAAATGAAGAAATCGCAGCATTAGAAACATTGAGACGAACAATACACGAAGAAAGGCGGTTAGAAGCAGAAGAACGCGCAAATTTAACAAGGCAAAACCATGAGTTAAGAATGGAAAATATGAGGTTGCAGGATAGAAGGTCGAGAAGTAATACCAGGTCAAGATCAGGATCAGTTAGAGAGGATGTGAGAAGAACATTACCTGTAGAAAATGTTAATGAAGAAAATTTGGAAAGAGAGCTAGATTTTGGTGAAGGAGGTTGCGAAAGAAGAGAAGTGGTAGGAGATCGTCATATTCCACGTCCTGAAATTCTACAGAATGGTCAAAATGACGGAAATCAAGAAAATAGAAACAGCGTCAAGGGCAAAATAATACAATTAATGAAGAAAATCGGGAAGAAGGAAGAAGAATCCACGAAGGAAGAAGAATACTGCATGGGAGAGAAACACGAAGGAAACAAAAGGAAATTGAAGATGACATTGAAAAACATTATATTGAATAAGCGGGACTAGCTTGCGAAAGGGAAAGATTAAGAGCAGAAATGGAAGAACTGGAATTGGAAGAAGCAATACGGCAGAACAATCATGACAATAGAGAAAGAAGGCGCGAGCAAAATCGCAACAATGGAAACATCAATGAAGAATATGAAAGAATACAAAGGAGAACTGATAGACAACCAAGAAGAAAAAATGATAGATATAATGGTGTGAGAATTCGTGAAAGAGATGAGGGAGAAAGTCGCAGAGAAAGAAGTGAAGAGAATGATGAACCAGAAAATATAAGTAGACACGAACGCATAAGGAGAGAGGCGAAATTAAAAAGACCAATAGGTTCGAATTCAAGAGGCAAATGAACAAATTTTGAGAGAATTGGCAGAGATGAGAGGAATATTGAATAACAAAAGAGAAGGAGGAAGAAGACAGTTAGATGAAGCCATCGCAGAGGCTGCGAAAAATCCTTTTACATTAGAGGTGCAGTTAGGAGGAATACCCCCAAAGTGCAATTTACCTGCATTAACCAGCATTTTTGATGGAATAAGTTGTGCAATACAACACATCAAAGCTTATGTGAGATGTATCTTACAATGGGAAAATCATGATGCCATATTGTGCAAATACTTTGCATCAAGTTTAACAGGAGAAGCATTGAAATGGTTTGAGGGTTTACCAAGAAACACAATCACGTCATTTAACCATTTACAAGCTATATTCTTAGGGGCATATATAAGTAAAAACTCTTCGCGACCAGGTATTGAAGATGTGTTCGGGATGAAACAAAGAGTTGGCGAAAGTTTGAAATATTTAACGGTGAGATGGAAGACAATGTGCAGCGAAATGGCTGGAAGAGTGGATGAAAGATATCTCATTCTATCGTTCATAAATGCTATGTTCGCAACCAATTTTTTATATATTCAAATTTTTAGAGTCAAGAATACAATCACGATGACTGAGTTGTGAGAACTTCAAGAGGAGTATATTGCTTTAGAGGAAAGGCAAAATGAGATGGAATCATATCCAATTGCGAATACAAATTCAAATGCTGCGAATGCAAGCTTATTACCCAAACTGATAAACACGGTGGCGAGCACTTCGCAAGGTCAACAAGAAAGGATAATAGATGATGGACAGCCAAAGATAGTAGCCATGGGAAGCCGTGATCAAGAAGAATTTGAGAGAGAAAGGAACTACTACAACCGTGGCGGCAATAACAAAATTCAAAGACTTGATCATCCGCAAGAAACTTATGGAAGTCAAAGGCGGAGAATTATCATGGAGGGCAGCGACGTCACAGAGTAGTATGGGAAGAAATCAAAATGACACCACTAAATACTAGTGTGGAAAAAATATGGGAAGCTATACTCTTGATGGAAAACACACCCGCACCATGGAACATGGGGAATGAACCGCCACCAGGTGATAGGAGTCACGAATTCTGCTCTTACCATCGCTTTCATGGACATCTAACAAATGACTGTAGAAACATAAAAAGAATCATCCTCAGAATGATTGACCAAGGAAATCTGAATCACTTTCTAAAAAGTGAAGAGAAAGTTCAACCGTTACCACCACCACCAGAGATGCACAGGACAAACTCATCAAAGGGGAAAGAAACATTCGTAATAGAAGTTGGAACGAAAGCCAAAAATTTGTTTTGCAACTCTATTATACATTCATACCGAGCAATTGAAGATTTTCATGATGATGTTCTCAGTAGGGTCTTTGCGAGGGATGCTGATGATAGAGAAGTGATGAACATCGCGAAGGCGTCGCAGTTAAAAGAATGGCAAATGCAAATTATTTCTTTCACTACAGAAGAGATTCCTGAAGGCAGAGAGGCGCATGATAACCCATTGGTCGTAAAATTGGAAATTAATCCAAAACCTGTAGATGGCGAAGATGATGAAGCAGAAAACTCCTGGGCGATCAATAGAATATTAATTGATACGGGGAGCTCAGTAAACATTCTTTTCTACCATACTTACAAGACTATGGGTGGGAAGGATGAAGAATTGATACCTTCGACATACAAAATATACGGTTTCAATGGCACAGAGAATAAGCCTAAAGGAGAAGTTCATATGAGAATACCCTTGCAAGAATTATCAACTGAAATTTTGTTACATGTGTAGTCGATGTGGAGTCCCCTTATAATGCATTGATCGGAAGGCCATGGTTGCACGAAATTCTGGGTGTAGCGTCGACGTATCATCAATGTATAAAGTTTCCTCATCCTAGCGGTGTTGGAGTTATAAAGGGAGATTGGATGGAAGGACAAAAATGCTATGAGATTGATGTGGAGATTTGCGAGGAAAGAGCTGCAAAAAAAAGGGCTGGAAGCAAAATATAAAAGATGAACAAAGAAGAGAAAGGTTGATGGTGGATACCATAGATACAAGAGGTGAAGATACATCGCGAAGCAAATGCGGAAACACAGTGGAAAATCATGATGGAAAGGAATCATTAAAAGATTTGAATGGTGCGAGGCGAGAGAGCGGCGGAGCAAAAAGTGTAAGAAATGAATAATCATCAAGAAGAAATACGCGAGAATCTCGCCATCAAGAATGTATGACAATTTGATTGAATAATTGAAAAACAAAAATGAATAAACAATGTAAGATTGTGCGATAGCTTCGCAAACAAAATGAATGATTGAATGAATTAACAAAAATGAAAGATTGAGTGAATGGGACGAACCTTTATGACGTACACCCTAGTTCGCGAATGATATTTCGCAAGAGGCAAATGTAAGACCTAAAGTGCGTCATATAAGGGGGTATCTCTTGACATGGCTCGGTGAAAAGGTTACACCGCTCCCGGAACTGAGTCATGGAGATTTGGGGCCCATGAAAGCCTATCCGGGAGAGATACCTTGGATTTCCAACTATATATATAAGGTTATACCCTGGTTGGACGCCTTGAGGGTCTCTTCCAAGGATTCGATGTATGCTCAAGGCGCCGGGGTACAGGTTGAGCCAAGAGTGCACAGGGCATTTGAAGTGTCTCGGCCATTCTTGGCAAGTCTTGGTATATGCTGCACTCGGCCCGAAGAAAACTCCACTTAGGGTGCGATCTCGTAACCATAAACCATATAGGTATAAGGGATAAGAGGCTGCGAAAAAAAAAGCTGGTTGTTGTTAAGACCGGATGGGAGGAGCTAGTCTTGTATGGCCGATGTACGCCTCCTTGAAGGGGCAACCGGGGAGAAGATAAGGCGGCACCCTCCATTAGGGAGCCGATAAGTGTCAAAAGACGCAAATGTCATGAGGCTTTATTTTCGCAAGGAAATTTAGGCTTGTCATATTTGTGCGATGATCTGTAGAGGCAATAATACTAACGCAAGGATAAGACGAGATCAATGGGTTTTTGCATGAAAATGTAAAGACGTCCTGCGATTTCGTCGCGAAGGCGGCAATGTCATGGGATTTTACATTCGCAAGAGTATTTAAGCTTGTCATATTGTCGCAAATAAAATATCCTATGAGAGGCAAAAATACTTAAGAAATGATAAGACAAGGTCAATGGGTCATTACATGAAAATGTAAAGACGTCCTGCGATCTTGTCGCAACGAGTGGTGGCGAAATAAGACCATTAATTAGGAAGGCAAAATAAGACCACACAAGAAATGATAAGGCAAGATCAATAGACATCTTCATTTGAGAAGACGTCCTGCGATCTTGTCGCAATGATGCACTTCAACATAAATAAAGATAAGGAAGCAAGTGAGCTTGCGAAAATGATTATATTTATTTATATAGAATTGCCAAATCTCTATAAATAACGAGGCAAAGCTCGGAGGTTTCATTACTCGAGAGATAATTGATCAAATCTCTCATTTGAAAATAAATAACAGAGGCAAGTATGGGAATGTATGAGATGAAATTTTGTTATTCATTTTCATATGATAGATTTATGCATAAAGGAGACAAGGAAATAAAGATTAAAGAGGAACTGCTTGATTAATATGTGCAAATAAAGGAAATAAAGATTGAATTCATATTTAGCAATCCAAGAAATTTACAATAAGGTGCTACAGAAAAAGAAGGTTAAAAGGGTATATATACAGATATTACAAGAAGCAAAAGAAGAAAAAGAAGTTATTTCTTTGTTGATTCTTCTTCTTTGTCAGATTCTTCGATTCCATCATTCTTTTCGTCAGACTCTTCTTCTTCGCTAGCTTCACTATCAGAAACGTCCGAGAAAGGCATATCTTCAGGAATATCATCAAGAAGACAAGGGTATGAACTAAGAAGAATGTGGTGATCATTGCAAATTGTTTCAATAGTTTGATTGCGAAAACGAACAGCATTGTTATTGAAATTCGCTACTGTAGCTTGCAGTTGTTTCTTCAACTTAGAATACTTGTTGTTGCGAAGAGAAAGGCCATTTGCGAGTTGCTCTTTTTCAGATTCAAGTTCTTCAATCCTTGTCTGAAATCTCTTCTCGGCTTCTGCAAACAAGTGACAATAAGTTAATAACAATACTACAAAAGAAAGGAGTAATAAAGTAAAAAGGAATAATAAACAACCTTCTCTGTCAGATATCATATCTTTAACCAAGGCAGTATGCTCGGCATGAAGGATAACATCAACACCTAAGTTATTCCTGGCATTATCTAGAACCTTCACAGCCCAAGCGAATTCATCATCATTATTTATAACGAGAAGCGAACGAATTTGATCTTCTCGCTCATTAAGTATGGCATTCTGACGAAGAGATTCATCTCGTTCAATTTGTACTTCGAGAAGAGATTTTTGAAATTTTGCTAATGCACATGCACCTTTATTGGCAATGCGGTCTTTGTCATCTATAAGGCCACTAATTTTCTTCCTTAAAGTTTTGGTTTTCTTATGGGAATCAAGATACATTTGTTTAAATCGGTTGGCTAAACCTAAACTAGATCTATGCTCAATCTCTAAGAGACGATATTTGGCTTGAAGTTCATTTAATGGAAAGGAATCAACTTTGTTTGACGAACTACTTAAAGATTCGTTGAGATGAGTGAGAAGAACATCATTATCCATAGGCTCGGAAATGAATGGAGAAGAATGGCTTCTTGAGAGAGATTATATATGTCTGCGAAAATAATAAATCGAGGCAAAGAAAAGCGAGATGACAAAATAAAGACGACTTGAAGAGTAAAAATTTTTACCATAAAGTTGTTGATTTGCACTTTGAAGAGTATATATTTTATCCTTCCGAGAAGTAGACTCAACTTCCAACCGTTGAATTTTTTCATCTTTCTTGCGAGACGTCGCAACTTGATTTCTAGTTCTTGGATCTTCTCTTTGAGTTGGAGATTTTTCTTTTCAAGGTTGTCACGTCTTTTCTCGAGATCTGAGGCAACAACAAAGAAAGCTCTCCCGGACTATAAAGGAAAGTAAAGAAATTGTTAAGATAAAGCTTATAATCGAAGTCACAGAGAAGCAAAGGAATATGAACATACCAAAGCATTGAGAGCATTTAAGAAACTGGAAGTCAATGTTCGGGAAACTCCGTGAAAAGATTCATTATCCTCTAACAGCGGGGCATCGCAAATTTTAGCGAGAGCTTCGCAAGTAGTAGATAAATTATCATCTCCCAATCCTTGCATAGAATCGGAGAAGACACTAGACAATTGCGCCATAGCGAAGCGGCCAGTGATTCTCCTTCGCAGGAAGTACCAACCTCATTTTCATCCTCGTCGAGCTCTCGCTGGTTTGGGAACTAGAATGAGAATAGAGGATGGGTTTTCGTTTTTAGAAGATGGAGCGAGAAGATTTATCCTTGCGAAGAGTGATTTTATTCTTGCCCTTAACCTTCGCAGCTTCGGGAATGTCTATTTCTTCAACAACCTTCGCACACGAATGAAGATAAGAAACAGAGGCAACAATATTGTTAAAAATAACAAAAGAAAGTATTTCTTACTTCATCCGTGATCGATCGGAGTATCGCCGAGTACTCGCCTTTGGACGTCTACTATAACTCTTTTTCAATTTGGTAATCAAAGATTTTGCAAATCTAGTAAATATAAGAGGAAGGAAATATCGCAAAAGCAAATATGAAATAGGAAGTATACCTCTTTTGCCTTCTCGGGCCACTTAAATTCCCAAGGATGGTAGTCTGCGAGATTCGCGGGAGTACATGTGAACTGCGATATAGGGTCCACTCGAAACAAAGGAACAACCCACCACTTCTCATCTTTGGAGTGCCGAGGAACATTATTTTTGCCCGAGTGCCGGTCAATATCTTGCATGAGCACTTATCGGCATCAATGTTATCTTTTCTCTTCAATCGAGCACCCAATGAGATTTATCATTTCTCATATTTATTCTTGCATAATTCGCAAAGAAGTTTTCTACGGTATACTTCTCGGCGACTATTTGTAAATTTGCGAATCTAGGATCTTTGACATCATCGGGATATAAAGATCCTTTACCAGCGCCACGGTTGGCGAATTCAAGCATTAGACGGATGCGATCGCCGCTCAATTGATAAATAGCTCGCGAGAATTTCTCATGAGCAAGAATTTCATAGAATAATGGCATCTCGGGATTGTATAGAGGAATGGGAAGGCCTGCGAGGATTTGACCTAGCGAGACTATGATTTTCGATCATCACACCGATGATCGAGAAAATAGTTTTGCGAAAGTATAGATGAAGATTCTTGATCGGGAATGGTTGATAGAGTGAAGCCCTTTTCTTTTAAATTCTTTTGAGCTTCATTAAAAAGGGGTTTATATGTACGACCAAGTGAAGCCATTATTAGAGTATGGGAATGAATAGAGAATTGAAGATCGAGAGAAAAAAAAAGAGAAGGTTCTGATAGCGAAGCGCAAATTGCGGAGGAAGAAGGTTGAAGGAAAAAGTTGCGAGAGGGAAAATAAAAGAGAAGAAGAGAAGGGGTGAGAAAACTATATAGAGAGAAAGAATCCTCGAGAAAACAAATACATTTAATGCGAGATGGGACGTGAATGGTCAAGAATAAACGGTTGAAAGAGACGTGTCAATAAAAGAGTGGAAGAAGAAACATCTGTAATAAATTCCGTATAAAAGTACGGGAGTGAAACAGATAAAGATAAGTTGTTGCGGCGTTTCAAAATATTGGTTCTCGTGACATTCTCTCCTTCGCAGAGAAGACATGAGAAGAGGAAAGATGTAGGATCAGAATATCGCGACATCAATACTTTGCGAGATTAATAAACGACAGCATTGCGAAGGTGTCGCGAGAAAGTAAAATAAATGACGCAATGGATGACGACAGCGGAACACGAGGAAGATGTGAAAATCTGGCGAAGGTTAAGAGTGTCGCGAGGATGAACACTTATACACTTGCGACACTTCGCGAGTTATTCCCGAAAATAAAGGACAGATTAGCTGTCATCCACTGTGTACTACCCTATATAAAGGGGTGAGTAAGTCTGTTGTAAGGAGAGTTCTTTTTGAATTGTTAAGCAAGTCATTAGGAGAGAGAAAATTTAGTGTGATTGTAATTTCTTTAGCTCTGTTCTATCCTCCTTTGTAAACATTTCAAGAAAATAATCAATAAAATCTATAGTTATTCATCTTCAAATGGATTAGTTGAGTAAATTCTAGTGAGGGGTGTGTGTGGGATTTCCTGCAACTACAGTTGATTAACCCGTTTTGCTCATAACTTCTCCGGACGGCCTCACAATGGCCTCAATCTTTTCGCGTTGACTCCATATTTTAATTCTCTACAAAATGCTTAGAATAAATAATTTATTTGGTTGATTTTTATTCTTTTATTGTCCGTTTATGCATTAGGGTCGGTCATATTCCCAAAGTGTACGGCCATTTCGGCACTATGCCAAAGTGGTCGGCCACTATGACCAAGATGGTGTCCCTCAAGTATTCTCTAGTTATATAATTTTGAAACCTATTGGAATAATTCTTATAAAAGAATAATGACTAATATATGGATGGTCATTCATAATCAGCAAGGTGGACGGCCACTATGCCAAAGTGGCCAGCCTCCATGACCAAACGTCCGTCAAATATTCTATACTTACAGAGTTTGGAGGCATATTGGGAAAAGTTTCATTGATTTATGAAAACAAATTGCAGCTATACTTTCCAAATCACCTAAGACCATAGCCAACAAAAAAACCCATCACGGTTGATTAATCCATTTTTCTCATAACTTCTTCGGACGACCTCACAATGACCTCAATCTCTTCGCGTTGACCCCATTATTCAATTCTCTACATAACGGCGAAAAAAATCATTTATTTGGTTGAGTTTTATTCTTCTATTGTCCCTTTCTCCATTATGTCGGTCTTATTCCCAAGGTGGCTAGCCACTTCGGCACTAGGCCAAAGTGGCCGACCACTAAGACCAAGCTGGTCTCCCTCAAGTATTCTCTACTTATGGAATTTTGAAAACTATTGGAATAATTAATATAAAGGGAAAATTGGGGATATACCCCAAAATCAACTGTCATCTTGGGCATATGCCCCGGGATTCCAGTTTCTGCGAATATGCCCCGAATTAACGGTTTCCGTCAAGGAACCGTTAAATAGTCAATTTATCGTAAATGTGTCTGAACTTTCTCTCTAATTTCTTCGAGGTTTTTTCTGTCTGAATATGTTCCTGAACCTTGTAAAGGTGTTGGTATATGGTATATATGTTTTTTAATTCGCATATGTAATCCCAAGTTTGTGCGAATATTGACTACTTAACGGTTTTGGATGGAATTTTGGACGGCTAGGGCATATTCCCGAAAACTGGAATCTCGGGGCATATTCCCAATATGACAGTCGATTTTGGGGCATATCCCAAATTTTCCCAAAGAATAAAAACTAATATAAGGATGATAGTCCACAATCACCAAGGTGGCCGGCCACTATGCCAAAGTGGCCAACAACCAACAAAAAAACCCCATTATGGTTGATAAACCCGTTTTGCTCATAACTTATCCGGACGAATTCAGAATGACCTCAGTCTTTTCGCGTTGACACCATATTTCAATTCTCTACAAAACGGTGAGAAGAAATTATTTTATTTGGTTGAGTTTTATTCACCCCTTGTCCCTTTCTCTATTAGGGTCGGTCACATTCCCAAGGTGTCCGGCCATTTAGGCACTATCCCAAAGGGCCGGCCACTATGACCAAGATGGTCATCCTCAAGTGTTCTCTACTTATAGAGTTTTAAAACCTATTGGAATAATTAATATACAAGAATAATAACTAATATAAGGATGGTCATCCACAATCACCAAGGTGGCCGACCGCTATGCAAAAATGGCCAGCCACTATGACCAAGATGGACGTCCCTCAAATATTTTCTACTTATAGAGTTTGGAAACCTATTGGAAAAAGTTGCATTGATTTGTTAAATAAAATTACAGTTATACTTTCCTACTCGCCCAGGCCAACGACCAACAAAAAACCCCATCATGGTTGATTAACTCGTTTTTCTCATAACTTCTCCGGACAGCCTCAGAATAACCTCAATATTTTCGCGTTGACTCCATATTTCAATTCTCTAAAAAAATTTTAGAAGAAAACAATTATTTGGTTGAGTTTTATTCTTCTATTGTTCATTTCTCCATTATGGTCGGTCACATTCCCAAGGTGTCCAAACCATTTCTAAGACTATGCCAAAGTGGTGGCCACTATGACCGAGATGGTCTCCCAAAAGTATTCTCTACTTATAGAATTTTGAAACATATTGGAATAATTAAGATATAAGAATAATAACTAATATAAGGATGGCCATCCACAATCACCAAAGGGGCCAGACTCTATGACCAAAATGGGCGTCCCTCAAATATTCTCTACTTATAGAGTTTGGAGGGCTATTGGAAAAAGTTTCATTGATTTATGAAAGCAAATTGAAGCTATACTTTCCTATTCTCCAAGGCCAACTTAGAACGAAAAACCCCATCATGGTTTTTAAACCCATTTTGCTCATAACTCCTCCGGACGGCCTCACAATGTCCTCAATCTTTTCGCGTTGACTCCATATTTCAATTCTCTACAAAATGTTTAGAAGAAATCATTTATTTGGTTGAGTTTTATTCTTTTATTGTACCTTTCTCCATTATGGTCGGTCACATTCCCAAGCTGGTCGACTACTTCGGCACTATGACAAATTGGCTGGCCACTAAGACCAAGCTGCCCTTCCTCAAGTATTCTCTACTTATAGAATTTTTAAACATATTGGAATAATTAATATAAAAGAATAATAACTAATATAAGGATGGTCATTCACAATCACCAAGGTGGTCGGCCACTATGACCAAGATGGACGTCCCTCAAGTACTCTCTACTTATAGAATTTGGAAGCCTATAGGAAAAAGTTTCATTGATTTATGAAAGAAAATTGCAGTTATAGTTTCCTTCTCACCTAGGACCATAGCCAACAAAAAAACCCCATCATGTTTGATTAACCTGTTTTGCTCATAACTTTTTTTGACGACCTCACAATGACCTCAATCTTTTCGCGTTGACTCCGTATTTCAATTATCTACAAAATGGTGATAAGAAATCATTTATTTGGTTGAGTTTTATTCATCAATTTCCCGTTTCTCCATTAGGGTCGGTCACACTCCCAAGGTGGCCGTCCACTATGACCAAGATGGTCTCCCTCAAGTATTCTCTACTTATATCGGTTTCGAATAATTAACATACAAGAATAATAATTAATATAAGTGTAGTAGTGGAAAATCCTACTACTACACCCCTTAAACAATCTATATAGTAAATTACGAAATTATTATGAAGAACACTTAAAGAGATTTTTTATTAAGTATAGAAATCAATACAAAGAAGATAAAACCCTAACTTGGGAAGAAAATAACTTTCTCTCTCTTAAATTTCTATCTCAACTCTCCAAAAAGATCTATCTCTTAACACAAGGGTGGATAGTCCTATATATAGAGATTTTACATAGTGGAGGACAGACTAACAAAGCCGCTATTCTCGGATCTCTCGTGCAATGTCTTCTGACCTTGTATCGGGTCTTCTCGCGTGCTCCTCAACTTCGTATAGATTCCACACTTTATCCGTGACTTTGTGACGTCACTGATTCCGTCATTTAGGATATGCAATGTGCGAATACCATTCGTCCCTTTTCAATTCAGTTAATTCGCATGATTTATCGGTTATGCGATATTTAACCCCTACATTTTGCCTCTTCTCTCAACGATCTTTATCGAGGAAGGAGCGATGAGAGAAACTTTTCCTTGGTTGTTTTCGCACCCTTATATGTCATTTGCCGCACCCTATCAACTTTTCATATTCCTTTTAACCGATAAGTTTCCGTGTTTTTTTTCTTAGTCACCTTCGCTCATTTACATGATCTCTTCGCACCCTATCAACTTTCCATATTCTTTTAACTGACAGTATTCCGAGATCTCGGGCCCAATTTTTCCACGTGTTACTATCATCATCTTAGCTTTGAACACGTTATGGCTGATACCTGCATTCGTCACCTCCTATCCTCTCACCCATTAATGCTTTCATAAAAGCGAATTCCTCAGGACCCTTTATATATCCCTCTCACTTTCATCTCCATCTTTTTACTTTCTTCTTTCTCCTTCAACCTCTGCCAGGTTTCTTTTCTTACCGCTGTTATTGCTATTCTTCTATTTTGACTTTGATTATTGACTCTTCTTCGCTTCAATCTCCCATCATACATTACTTCGCCCTTTTGATCACCTTTTTGATATTATTTTTTGATCGTCTTCAATCTCCCATCACATATTATTTCGCCTTTTTGATCATCTTAACCAGTCTTTATATTTATAATCCCCTTCTGTAAGGGCAATCAATGGGCATAAGCCAGGATGGAGAATGGTTCAAGAGTTTGAGAAGCTTGAAGTTGAATTCAGAGATAAAGTCTTTACATTATCCGCTCCTCCTACATCAGGACCCACTCAAACGATTAACCCTAAATGGTTTGAGATTGATCAATGGAATGATCAAAAACTCATCATCTCTGTAGGGAAACTTATCGCTGGTCTCCCCATTCCTCTATTTAACCCGCGAATTCCTCTATTTTAAATTTTTTTATCTCATGCTGATTTCCAGCGTGCGATCTTCCATTTGAGTGGGGATTCTATCCGAATTATATTGGAGTTCGCTCGTCGTGTGGCTGGACTGGGATCTCTCTACCCTAAAGAATACGGGGAATCCACCGCATATCTTTGAGCTAGAGACATTGATCCTTCGATTATACAGTTGAGAGTTTCTTGAAAAGGAGAAGAACTATCTACGAGATATTGATAGTCTGCGAACAAAGTCCAATGATAAAATTCAAAGGCTGGAAGCAAATTATGTAGCTCGTGATACCAAATGCCGTCGTCTCAAGAAAAATCTCAAAGTCACCATTTCCAATTTGACCAAGGATGCCATTCGCATACGTGATGGGGCTATAAAGGGAGAAGTGGGTGATCTCTGTACTGAACATGGAATTCTCTTTCCCTCGCATTATGAATTAAAGGCTCCTTCGAACAATGAAGAAACTTCCGAAATCTCCAATAGTGACTTTGAATATGAGGATTCTGGTGAAGAAGATCGTGATTCTGAAGTTGATGAAGATAATGAAGAGGATCATGACTCTGAAGTTGATAGAGATAATCCCCTTCTTGCCTCTGATATTCGCACCAGTGTAATTGCCTCTGTTAAATCCTTAGTTTTTCAAGTTACCTTTGTAATTACCCTTTCATGGTTATATATCATGTTTTGATCGTCCATTTGCCTCTTCTTTTATGCCTGCAAAAATAATGTTAGTGCGGTCTATTGGGTTTGTTCATGAGGTATTATTGAGCCTCCCTAAGTAGAGAGAGGTCTTAATCAGCCTCCCCTGTTAATAGGACTTATTTTTGCCTCATGGTACTCATTTGGGTCGTGAGACGAAATCGCAGGAGGTCTTTACACTTTCGCATATTGACCCATTGATCTCGCCTTATCATATTTCGTATTATTGCCTCTGCAGGATATATTTATGCGCCAATACGACAGGTCTATACTCTTGTTTGAGTTATAGCTCCATGATATTGACATCTTTTGACACAATTCAGCTCTCTAATGGAGGGTGTCGTCATTATCTTCCCCCTGATTTCCCCTTCAAGAAGACGTACCCCTACCGAGTTAGGGTGGGCTCCTCTCATCCAGTGATGCAACAACCATTTGTTTTCGCAGACTCGTTCGAGTCTGCTCCCTAAATGGGGTTTCTTGAGGACCGAGTGTATCATAGCCAGGACTTTCCAATAGCGGCGAGGTATGCTCCAGACGCCCCCGACACCCTTGGCTCAACCGTGTCTTGCGGCGCCACGATCGAGTATCTACACTCCATGATAGAGAACTTATTACCTTAGTCTTTCGACTAAGGAGTCTCTACCTAATGGGATTTTGTTTCACCCCCACCTTCCATGACTCAGATCCCAGGGATGGTATGGCTTTCGCCTGAGCCATGCATTACCAGGTTTTCTCCAATCATGACGCGCGTTAGGGCTTATTTATATTTCCTCTTGCACAAGTGCGAACTAGGGTGCACACCACAATTGGTTACCCAGCCTCCCTAGGTAGAGGTTTTAATTTCTATTTCCCCATATTGAGGTCTTACTTTGAGGTCTTGTTTTTTTCCTTGCTCTCTTTTTGTATATTAAAAATACATATTGTAGAAGAAATAAAAAATTTCTTTTAATAATTGTTGCTCGTACACATCTGATTTTTTTTTCTTCTTTATTCGCACACATATAAATATCCTATTAGTACATAATAATTTACTCGCTGCTTCACCCCTTTTGTCCCTTCACTCACTTCGCATGTATGTAATATCTTAATCATAATACTGCTTCAGATACTTTTTGTTGTAAAGTCTGCTCTCCATTTTCTCCATATTTCTTCCATCTCTTTTCATTAGCCGGTACATCCCATCACCAACATATTTCTTCACCACATATGGTCCAGCCCATGTTATTTTTCCTTTCTTCATTCCTCTTTGTTTACGGTAAGGTGGTACTTCGCTCATGAATAACTCTCCTGGTTGAAAGCCTTCTCTCTTAGACTTCTTCGCATATTTAAGTCCTTTTGTTCCTTCAACTCCCCTTTGAGTTAGATCAATACTACTCCCTTCTTCTTGTGAGGGTTTTCCACTCTTATCATCTTCTTCTTCTTGTGTTATGAAATGAACCATCAATATTTCGCATCTCTTGCTTTCTTCTACATATTTTTTCCAAACGTTTATTCTTTTGATCGCACACGCTTCACTTTTCTCCATATCAATTTCATTACTCGCCTTGGCTTCATTCGCGTCTCCTCTGATGATTCCAATACCTTGGGGTAATGGGAACTTAATACACTGATGATATGTTGATGCTACACCCAGGATGATATGTAACCACGACCTTCCAATTAATGCATTGTTTGGAGATTCGACATCTACGACACAAAATGTTATTTCTGTAGTGATTGTGTTGAGAGGAATTCGCATAATGATCTCTCCTTTTGGCTTGTTAGCAGTTCCATTGAAGCCGTATACTTTGTAGGTTGACGGAATCAAATCTTCATATTTCCCCCCATTGTCTTATATGTATGATAGAATAGAATATCCACCGAACTCCCTGAGTCAATTAGTATCCTATTTATCGCCCATGTGATGTCCTCCTTATCTTCTCCTTTGTCCAATTTTTATTTTGGTATTATCTCCAGCTTGACCACCAATGGACTCTCATGGAGTTCGCCTCCTCCTTGTTCTTCATCTGCGCTAAATGTTATTGGCTGCTTCTGTCATTCCTTGAGCTTTGGTATCTTTGCTAAATTCAGTATTTCTTTTCCTTCAGAATCTCTTGCGTATACACGACTCAACACATTGTTGTGGAAGTCTTCTATGCTTTTGAACGAATGTATTATTGAATTGCATTGCAGATTTTTGGCATTCGCTCCTATTTCTATTAAAAAGGTGTTTTTGCCTTTATCTACCTCTGTCCCGATTGGCCTCCTATTGTTGGTTGCGCTGGTGGTGGTGGAGGTAGTGGCGTTTCTAAGAAGTGATTAAGCTTTCCTTGTCCAATCAGTCTTAATATTATTCTTTGAACATTCTTGCAGTTATTTGTTGTGTGGTCGAGGAAACGATGATAAGCACAAAACTTTTTACTTTTTCTTCCTGATGGTGGTTCTTGTCCAAGATTAGGTGGTGGTGCTATCTCCTCCATTAATATAACAACTTCCCAAACTTTCTCCATTGTTGTGTTAATAGGTGGCATCCGATCTCTTTATGGACCCTGTAATTTGCATTCTGGTTGTAATACCTCCTGCTCCTCCATATCCATCTCCATGATTATCGTATCTTGCCACTTTGTTGTTTCCTCCATGGTTGTTGTATTTTCTCTCTCTGTATTCTTGCTCGTACATTTCTTGGTCTCTGCTACTCATAGCAACTTTGCCTTTGTTGATCTTCTACGATTAATTTTTTCTTTGCTTCCCGCAAGGTACTCGCAACGACATTTGCCATTCTTGGTAATAGACTTTCATTCCCTGTCTTTTCGCTTGTTACTGCCATCGGGTAAGACTCCATATCTCTCTGTCTTTCTTCTAGCGCGATGTACTCCTCTTGGTACTCGCGTAGCTTATCTTTCATTCTAAAGATCTGTGTAAATAACAAGTCAGTTGGTAACAACGCATTGATGAAGGCCAAGATGAGATTTCTTTCATCCACTCGTCCTACCATTTCACTACTCATTGTCCTCCATATGTTTGTTATATCTCGCAGGCTCTCGTTCGTTCTCCTTCGCAAACTGAATGCTTTTTTAATTCCTGGTCTTAGCATACTACTGCTGATGTATTGCCCCAAGAAAAGACTCTGTAAATGCTCGAATGATTTAATTGTTCCCACTGGAAACCCATCGAACCACTTCAAGGATTCTTCTGCGAGACTGGCTGGAAAAAATTTGCATAAGACTGCCTTATTATCCTCATATTGTAACAAAGCTAAGTTGTATGTCTTTATATGCTGAATCGCGCATGTAGATCCATCAAAGATGCTAGGAAACGTGGGTAGTGCGCACTTTCTTGGTATTGTTACCGATTGTATTCTCCGTGCGAAGGGTATCCTTCCTGCTTCTTCTATTGCATCCTCTAGCTGTCTTCTTCCTCCATCTTTCCATTTAGTTACTAACTCTCTTAACTCCGCTATTTCTCTTTGAATATCAGCGTCTGGGAATATGTCTACTTCTTGTTGTTGCCTTGTTCTTCTCAACCGGGCTTGCTCCATTCTGTTTTCATGTCTGCTTTGTCGTATGGCTTCTTCTAGTTGGTGTCGCTCTTCATCGTCTCTTCTTTATCTTCGTCTTTCCCTTTCATTTCTTGCATTCTCTTGTGCTACTGTATCTCTCTCATTCTGTTGTCTCAGCATCTCTCTTCCATGGAGTATCATCCTTGCTTGTTCTGCATCATTCTCACGCTGCTCGTCATCCTGCGAGTCTTCGTTTACCTGAAAAGTATTATCCAAAAATTGTCCTTGTGTATTATCCCCGTGTTTAGATCTACTCCTCCTAGTGGTACTCCTGCTTTTCCTTGATCTCGAACTCGCACGTGTTGTTCTAGATCTTGACTGTGACCTTTGCTCTTGTAATCTCTGATTTTCCTCTCTTAGTTCATCATTTTGTCGTGTCAAATTCGCGCGTAGTTCCGCTCCTCTTCTTCTTTCCTCTGCCCGATCGCTGCCTTAATTTTGAGATGGTCATGTTGTCTTCAATTTCTCCTACAGCTCCTTCTTCATGCGTCACTTCATCGGCATATCCGAATCTGTGGTATGGACACTTCTTTGCATCGTAATTTCTATGATCGTCCTCTCTTGGTTCCCTGCTGGATGCGAGATCCGATCGGCCGAGACCTGTTGTTCCTCTCTCAATTCTTGATGTCTCTGCGATTTCACCTCTTCTTCTACCCCGCAATTCTTCGAGTCCTCCTAAGCGGTGTTGTGTTTTCTCCTGAGATATTTGTCTCACCATTTTGTATTCTTGAAGTAACACTTGTTCAAGTTATGAAAACTTAAACTAAAACTTCATTTCTTAACGAAAACTGAATTTTGAGAAAATAATTGAAATCTTTTACGAAAACAAGAACAATAATAAATTTTTCAAAAAGAAAATCAACTTAAAATTTTCACAAACAAAAGCACAATCCCCTTCTCCCGAGTTGTATTCTAGCGCCAAAATGTAGTAGTGGAAAATCCTACTACTACACCCTTTAAACAATCTATATAGTAAATTACAAATCATTGTGAAGAACACTTAAAGAGATTTTTTTATTAAGTATAGAAATCAATGCAAAGAAGATAAAACCCTAACTTGGGAGGAAAATAACTTTCACTCTCTTAAATTTCTATCTCAACTCTCCAAAAAGATCTCTCTCTTAACACAAGGGTGGCTGGTCCTATATATAGAGATTTTACATATTGGAGGACAGCTAACAAGCCCCTATTTTCGAATCTCTCGTGCGATGTCTTCGCACCCTTGTATCAAGTCTTCTCGCGCGTGCTCCTCAACTTCGTATAGATTCCACACTTTATCCGTGACTTTGTGACGTCACTGATTCCGTCATTTAGGATATGCAATGTGCGAATACCATTCGTCCCTTTTCAATTCAGTTACTTCGCATGATCTATCGGCCATGCGATATTTAACCCCTACAATAAGGATGATCATCCACAATCACCAAGGTGCCCGGCCACTATGCAAAAATGGCCAGCCACTATGACCAAGATGGGAGTCCCTCAACTATTCTCTACTTATAGAGTTTGGAAACCTATTGGAAAAAGTTGCATTGATTTTTTTAAATCAAATTGCAGTTATCCTTTCCTACTCGACCAGGCACGGCCAATAAAAAAACCCATCATGGTTGATTAACCCGTTTTTCTCATAACTTCTTTGGACGGCCACAGAATAACCTCAATCTTTTTGCGTTGACTCCATGTTTAAATTCTCTACAAAACGTCTGGAAGAAAACATTTATTTAGTTAAGTTTTATTCTTCTATTTTCCCTTTCTCCATTATGGTCGGTCACATTCCCAAGGTAGCCGCCACTTCGGCACTATGCCAAAGTGACCGGCCACTATGGCAAAGCTAGTCTCCCTCAAGTATTCTCTACTTATAGAATTTTGAAACTTATTGGCTACTATGACCAAGCTGGTCTCCCTCAAGTATTCTCTACTTATAGAATTTTGAAACTTATTGGAATAATTAATATAAAAGAATAATAACTAATATAAGTATGGTCATCCATAATCACCAAGGTGGCCGTCAACTATGACCAAAATGGACATCCCTCAAATATTCTCTACTTATAGAGTTTGGAGGCCTATTGGAAAAGTTTCATTGATTTATATTTATGAAAGAAAATTTTAGCTATACTTTCCTAATCACCTAGGACCATAGCCAACAAAAACTTCATCATGGTTGATTAACCCGTTTTGCACATAACTTCTCCGTACGACCTCAATCTTTTCGGATTGACTCCATATTTCAATTCTCTACAAAATGGTGAGAAGAAATCATTTATTTTGTTGAGGCTTTTCATCCATTCTCCCTATATCCATTAGGGTCGGCCATTCCTAATGTGGCCCGGCTCTATGACCAAGATGGTCTCCCTTAAGTATTCTCTAGTTATATAGTTTTGAAACCTATTGGAATAATTAACATATAAGGATAATAACTAATATGAGGATGGTAATCCATAATCACCAAGGTGGCGGCCACTATGCCAAAATGGGCAGCCACTATGACCAAGATGGACGTCACTGCAAGTTCATCTTCCAACAACTCTAGAATTTAAATAAATGAATCTAAAAACATGCAAGATGAAAAACGTTGGAAATAGCTTGTGTAATCACAATTTTTGTTATACCAAACCCTAGTTATCCTTCTGTTGATGGTGGATTTTCGTTTAAGGTTAAATTTGTAAAAACCAGAAAAATCATGCGCTGACATCTTGTAAAAGATAAAGCCATTTATAAGTGTTGGATACTCCCTCACTTAATTCACCAAGAATGGAGCATGTAGCAACAATCCCGTTCTCGTGAATACATGAAATTCCTCCGGGTTGGAGCATGTAGCAACAATCCCATCCACATGGAATTTCATATCGACCTTGTTTCCGGTACTCATTATCGGTGTGGCATGACGACCGAGTGTTACTCTTGCCAGAGTAACACGAACCTCCAAGCACTATAATGAAACCATGTACGAAATACCGTCAGGTGACTCTCGGTGTGTTATACTAGCCCGGATTGAGCCCCTCTCGGTGTGTTATACTAGCCGACAGAGCATCGGACCCGCCGAGTATCGGTCAGGATATGATCTGATCGCGATCATCCAACTCCATAAGCATGATTGGATGGCCCGGATCAATTCCATCACCCCAAGCAGGTATAGAATACCCGGCCGACCCCGTATGGCCTCGGTCATTGTCTAACTTGCCAAGAAACCGCTCATACCAAGCATTATGGACTAAAACCCTAAATTAGGGTTTGCGGCATATTACATGTGTTGCAAAGCGGTCTCAACCATCCATCTTCGCGGTATAGATGGAGGGTGTGATGTAGATTCAAAGGGCCCCGGAGCGTGTCAACACGATCACCGTGGGCCCGCCTACACACTTGACCAATCGGTCGAGACCAACCATACTTGGTTGCAACAAATTCGTACGCCCAAAGAGGCATGGCGCACGGCTTTGAAAGCCAAAATTAGGGTTTCAAGCCATCACGCGCGTCCATCTTCTCAGGCACGAATGGAGGGTCATGATTAGATTAGCGGTCCTGGTCATGCCCAAGCATGACCACCGTGGGCCCACCTACCTCCTCATGTGTTCGGCCAAGGCATACCATGCCTGGTTAATCAAAACGTGCGCCCAAACTAGCATGGCCACGCCTCCCAAACCTGGCCCGATCTCGACCACTCAACTTCGGGACGATTTGGGTGGCTCGGATCACGTTTTAATGGGATATTCGGGTATAGGCGTGAACACCCGGCCTACCATATTCACGTCAAGCCAGATCGGCCAAGACCGACCAAGTTAGGGTCGTCTTGGAACGCAACGTCGGTAAAGAGCATGGTGCGCGGCCTTTTGCGGCATCAAATTCCTGTGCAAATCGATCTCAACCACTCCTCTTTGCTTAGGTCAAATTGAGTGGCCTAGATCGCACCTTCATGGGACGGTGAGACATGGACGTGTACACTTTAGCATGCTATCTACATGCATGCCCGTTAGGTCCTCTCAAATCCTTCCCATGCTTGGTTTCGACCAAGGCAAGAGTGATGCTTGCGCGCCTCTTCAAAACCCTAATTTCATTAACGGTCGCGGATGAGTGTCTCAAAGATCATCTCATCAAGTCCAACTTCGCCGACACAGTTATACAACCCCCGTCGAGTTAATTGGTCGATGGGCGTCATTACCCATCACTTTACCATACCATGATGCAAGACTCGCATAAAATACACACGATCTTCACAAGTATCGACTTCTG